>BSBK01005984.1:0-435000 GCA_027943335.1 Chamaecyparis obtusa | reverse complement strand
GAGGTTACCCAAAGGTAAAGGAAGGTATAGACGTAAGCTACCTTTAGCATGCTTTAATTATAAAGAAGTTGGCCACATTGCTGCTAGATGTCTAAATAAGAAAGATGATGATAGATCCAAAGACCAATCTGAAGGAAGCTATGGGAGAAGAGTCAACAGAGGCTACCAACACAATAGAGATAACTGAGATAGCTATGAAAAAGGGAAAAAAGTATGTTACATAGCTGAAGATATTGAATCTGAATCTGATACTGATGATGATGTAGTAGTATTTGTTGCTATGAAAGATGACTCAGAGGAAGAAGAGAAACATGAAGAAACAACACTGATCTCTAAAGTAAGCAGAAATGATACATGGATCATAGAAAGTGGTTGTACACATTATATGATAGGTGATGTAGAGAAATTTGACCTACTTGATGAATACGATGGAGGATCTGTAAGGATGGGAAATGATGCACCTTGTATGGTAAGAGGTAAAGGTTCACTGATGATTAATGATAGAATAAAATGTGAAAATGCATACTGGGTAGATGGACTGAACTATAATTTGTTAAGTGTCACATAGCTGAATAATTCAGGCCACCGACTTGCTTTTGAGAACAAAAAGGTAAAAATCTATGATGATGGAGGAAGACTTGTCAGAACCAGTACACAATCCACAGGTAATTTATTTTATCTTGATATTGATCAGTCTTCTTGTTTATTAATAAAGGATGAAGATGCATGGTTGTGGCATAAATGGTTATGCCATGTGAACGTTGATAACATGATCAAGATTAGTAAGAGGAAAAGAGTTAGAGGGTTGCCTAACTTGTCAAAACCTGATCATGTTGTGTGTCATGAATGTCAGAAAGGTAAGATGACTAAGTCTAGTTTTAGAAGCAAAGACTACTCAACAAAGAAGATACTTGAGTTGGTTCATACCGACCTATGTGGTCCTATGAGAACTCAGAGCTATTATGGTGATAGATACTTTATTCTTTTTGTTGATGACTATACTAGACTGATGACAGTTATGTTCTTAAAAGAAAAATCTGAAGCATTTAAGATGTTTAAGTGGTATAAGGCAAAGGTAGAAAAAGAGATTGGAAAAGAATTAAAATGCTTAAGATCTGATAGAGGAGGTGAATTTATCTCTAATGAATTTACTAATTTCTATAATGAGCATGGTATCAAAAGACAGGTCTCTGCACCGAGGACACCTCAGCAAAATGGGATTGCTTAAAGAAGGAACAGGTCAATAATTGACTGTGCAAGAACACTAATGCTACAAAAGAATATATCATAGACATACTGGAGGGAAGCTGTCAGTATAGTTGTATATGTGCTTAACTGAGTACAACTGAAGAAGGACACCAACCGGACACCCTATGAGGTATGGTTTGGACACAAACCTACTGTAAGTTATTTCAAGATTTTTGGAAGCAAATTTTTTATTCTAAAAGATGAGAGAAATGAGAAATTTGATTCTAAAGGTGGTGAAGGAATATTCTTAGGATATTCTACTAAGAGTAAAGCATATAAATGTCTGAACAAGGTTACAAATAAGATAATTGAAAGTACTAATGTCCGTGTTGATGAGTTTGATGAAAAGAACACAAACAAAAGTAGAAAGGAACATGAACACTATGGTAGATTCACTTACATAAAACATCCTGATTATCTATCAAAGTCTCAACCTGTAATAACTAGTCAGCATGAAAATAACCCTAAGGAATAGGAAAGGGAAACCGATGAACAAGATGGAGCTACCGAGCAAGCACATGAACTTGAACAGGATGAACAAGAAAGAAGAAACCAAGTACTGGCTGCTTTTTTTAGGAGACATCATCCTGAGACACAAATTATTGGAGATAGACAGGCTGGCATGCATAAAAGAAGCAAAGAAAGAGAAGGTACATGCCTAGTTTGTGAATTTGAACCAAAAAATGTGAAAGTTTCATTACAGAATGAAGAATGGGTTAATGCAATGAAAGAGGAAATAGAACAAATAGAGAAGAACAAAACCTAGTCCTTAGTACCCCAACCTAAAGATAAGAATGTTATCGGTACTAAGTGGATACTCAGGAACAAACTGAATGAAAATGGTGAGGTGACAAGAAATAAAGCTAGATTGGTATGCAAGGGATATGCACAGGAAGAAGGCATTGATTATGGTGAGACATTTGCACCTGTTGCTAGATTGGAAGGAGTTAGGATGCTACTTGCATATGCTACACAAAAGAAATTTAAAGTTTATCAAATGGATGTGAAGTCAGCATTTCTGAATGGTATACTTGAAGAAGAGGTCTACATATAACAACCTAAAGGATTTATTGATTCAGACAACAAAGACATGGTATGTAGATTACATAAAGCTTTATATGGTTTGAAGCAAGCACTAAGAGCTTGGTATGAAAGGTTGCATACTTACTTGTTAAGTATTGGATTTGTTAGAACTAGTGAGAACAACAATTTGTACATGAAAGGTGATACTGATGACACTATTATTATTGCTAAGATATTTGTTGATGATATTATTTTTGGAGGTCAAGATCATGTATGTAAATCTTTCGCTGATGAGATGAGAAAAGAGTTTGAGATGTCTATGTTCGGAGAGATTAAATTCTTTCTAGGACTACAAGTGATTCAGTAGAGTGATGGGATATTCATCTCACAATCTAAGTACATAAAGGAAGTCTTAAAGACATTTGGCATGGAAGATGCTAAACCTATGGGAACACCAATGGCTACTAGATGCAAACTAACAAAGGAAGATGAAACTACAGAGGTAAACCAGACAGTTTACCAATCCATGATTGGTAAGCTAATGTATGTAGTTCATAGTAGACCAGATATAACACATGCTATGGGAATTGTTGCTAGATTTTTTGCTAACCCTAGAGAATCACACATGATTGCTACTAAAAGAATCTTAAGATACTTGAAAAAGATAGAGGATTATGGATTATGGTATCCTAAGGAAGGTAAGTTTGAACTGAAAGTCTATACTGATGCTGATTGGGCTGGAAATGTGGATGACTGAAAAAGGACCACTAGAGGAGCATTCTTCTTTGGTGAAAGACTTGTAACCTGGACAAGTAAAAATTAGGCTTGTATTTCTCAGTCTACAACTGAAGCAGAGTATGTTGTTGCTGCTACTAATTGCTCAAACATTGCATATATTAAGAAAGTGTTGAAAGGAATGAATGAGGTAATCACTGACCCGATGATTATATACTGTGACAACACCAATGCTATCAATATTTCAAAGAATCCAGTGATGCACTCTAAGACAAAGCATATATCAATTAAGTATCACTACTTAAGAGAACAAGTGCAAGAGAAGCAAGTGAAGATAGAATTTGTTACATCTAAAGAACAACTTGCCGATATCTTTACAAAGCCTCTACCGAAGGACACATTTGAACAGAGAAAACTTTAGTGGTGATTATTCGCCATTTGGTGAATGTCGCCTGTCAGCATCCCACGATTTGGTGAATAAATTGCCCATATGGGACTAACCCCATCGCCCAGCATTTATGAAAATTGGGTCCATTGCTTGGGTCCATCGCCAAACGCTATATTAAATTTTGTCCATTTCTTGCACATTTTCACCAATGGCATATACGTCTTGGGCATGATATATTTTTAAAATTTGCCTATAATTTCAACACGGCCCCAAATGAATGGCCTATATTCGTCAATAGTTATATATAAATATTTTTTAGGTGGCCCCAACTTTGCTAGTTATTTTACTGATGCGTGTCTCAAACCAATGGGTTTTCGCCACCTTTATTAATTAGACCAAGGTACTGGAAACCCATAATCGCCTAGGAAATAACATGTCCAAGGTACTGGTGACCCATAATCACCACTTTTATTAATCATACCGAGGTACTAGCGACCCATAATCACCTAGGAAATAACACAAGACATGTTATCATGACGCAGGCTTCGCCAAATATTTGGACACTAACCTACTACCTCCGGCCCAATTCACTAAAAGAGATTAGTATAAATACATTCATACATTAGTGTTATTGTACACAATTTGGAATCTTGGATCTGTTCAATTTGATCGATAGCAAATTTTAGACTGTCTCACTATTGAGTCTTGACTGCTTTGGCGAGTCAAAGGTAAGTGATTATTATTTTGAATTTCTGCAACTATGTAAACATTGTATATTATAGTTATGTTGTCATTTGTCACTTCTTCAACAAGTAAACATTTTTTTTACATATTTTTATCACTAGGCTGGTAGCCAATTGAGATGTCGAACAAGAATAAGGGTAAGGCTCTGGCAGATGGGGAAAGCCAAGAGAGGCCAACAAAATGCAGAACCTTATCATCGTACTTTGGTCATGGTCGTGGAAATGTTTCTGGCCAAAATAGGGAAGCTAGTTTTACTTCATTACAAGAAGATTTTGAACCTGAGGCTGAACCTTCAGGACATATTGAAGAAGTCAGCGAACCTAATATCTTAGATCACGATGAATTTGAAGAAGATTTTTAGTTAAATACTCAGAGTAGCCATAATGATATAATCGACTTGGATGAGACTGAGAATGTCAGAAAAGATGATGGTGCAACTATAGGGAAGAAAATAAAATCCAAATCAAAGAATGATAGACTGTGGGATATGTCAAGGAATTTTCAAAAAGATTGGGTTTCAACATATCCATTCATTGAACTAGTGCCTAATCCAATTGAAGGGGAACCTCTGATAGAATGCAGATGTAAGATTTGCAGCGTGATAAATAAGAAGGAAAAGAGGTTGCAGCTAAAAATTGACACCATAGAAAACCATATTGGTAAAGTTTATGAAAAGAAAACCATAGATGGAGTTCAAAAATTAGTGATAAGATGGAAAACAAAGGAGGAATCTCAACATGTTAGGAATGCAGAATTATATAAATTTCAACATAATATAAAGATGAATCCTGGTGAAGTTAAAGGCTCTATTGAAGCTTGTTTTGGAAAAGCATTAGAAGTAGAACTAATGGGAAAAACTATTCAGTTAAGTGTTGTGTTTAATATTTTGAGCAGAGGGCATCCAATGACAGACTACCCATCATTGAGTGCTTTATTACACTTTCTGAAAGTTTGTAACTATCCTAACAGTCACTGGTCAGTAAACAGTGGATGGGAATGGGCAAGTTGTCTTGCTGAGGTTGAAAAAGAGGATTTGAAGGCAAAAATTAAAGAGTCAAATTTTATTGCATTGTCTTTAGATGAGGTCACAGCAGTAGACAATACTTCCTGGATATGCATGCATGTTTATACTGTACAAAATTTTGTTCGCCAACCTCATCTACTAACTATTGCTAAAATGAGGGATAATGCGATAGTGGAAAATTTATTTCAACTAGTAAAGAGTTCTCTAAGTGAATATGGAGGTATAGATGACATGACCATTGCCAAAAAGCTGGTGCATGTTGGAGTTGATGGAGCTTCAGTAATGCAAGACCACAGTGGTGGTTTTTGCACAAAGATACAATCTTCTTGTGCACCCTATGTTACTCCCATTCACTGCATGGCCCATAGAATGAGTCTAGCTTTTGGAGTTGTTAGCAAGCATGCTCCAGTACAAAAAATTGAAGTTTTAATCAAAGAGATCTACCAATACTTATGTCGAAGTCTGAAATGATTCAGGGAATTTCAACACTTTGCTGAAGGACTAACCGACAGGAACAAGCTTCTTAAGGATAATGATACTAGATGGATCTCTTTGGATGGACCAACACATCGAGTTTTTTTAGAATATCAATCATTGCTTGGTCTAATGAACTCAAGTCATGATGAAGCAGGGCAACCAAAATTTCTTGTGTTGCTGTCGATGTTAAGTAATGTAGAGACACTGTTAACATTAGCAGGTCTTCTCCCCATGCTTGAGGAAATGAGAAATTTAATGAAAAAGGCCCAGCAAAGAGCTATGTATATCACAGAATATGCTACGCTCTGTAAGTTGACATGCATGATGCTCGATAAGCTCTATCATTTATTTGTTGATGAAGTAAAATTTTCCAGCCGGCTGAAAATCACAGATTTGGACAATCTTGATAACTTTTTAAAAATTGGTTCAAATGGGGGGTTATGTGTAGAAGTTCGCGGAGTTGAGATATCAATGCACTATAATGCCAGGATCGAGTCTGAGGAACCAGGAAAGAACCCCAGGAGGCGAGTATCAAGTGTTAAAATGGAAGACTTTACCAAGATCATTGAGTTTGTAACAGCTTTAGTGAAGCACATTGCCTTTGATCTTTCCTCACAGATTAGAGCAAGATTCCCTCCAGTCAAACTACTTGAATCCATGGCTATTGTGTTTCCTCATTATTGGCGTATGAACAATCTGAAAGATTTTAAAAGTAGGCTACTAACTTTGATAGATCATTTTTGCAAAACCAAAGAGTTAGATGGAGTAACTCTAAATGGAATTTTAGATGCAAATCATTTGAGAGAGCAATCAGCTCATTTTTCATGGACAATGAGGGAACAATTTAATCTTATGGAGAACCCTATGGAAGATGGATCAGTAACAAGGCTTTGAAAAAACCTAGCTAAGAGTGAATTGTTGATTGATTCAATATCAGAATATTTCAAGCTTGCTGAATTATGTCTAACCATGATATTGGGGTCGGTGGAGGATGAGAGAGTTTCCAGTGCTTTGGGATTCCTAAAGTCAAAGCTAAGAAACAAACTTGACAAGAATTTGGAAAATTGCTTGAGGCTATATACATCTAGGTATGAAGTCAATACTTTTCCTTACGAAAGGGCATTGAAATTATGGAGGAAGAAATGTTGGAGAAGAGGGGTGGGAAACATGTCAAACCAAAGTGGGAGTGGGAGTAGGAATGCTAGAGACAATTATGTCATTGACTGGGACCCATGTACTGGCATTGGTACTGCTAGCAGTGAACATCAGTTAAGCGGAGGTATGCATAGTGAAGAAAACATATCAAAGAACCAAAGAAGCTATGAAGTTGATGCCGATGAATCTGACAATCTCAATGATTATATGGTGTGGCAGCTTGAAATTGAACCGTTGTAGAAGTAGCACTAAAGAATTAGCATGTCCTAGGTATTTATTAACTTTTTCCCTAAAGTCTACTGTTAGTTTCTGTATTTCATCATCAATCATGCATATCCCAATGTCAAAAACATGAATGTGGTTGAGAATGTCATCAAGATTCAAGATTCAATTCCATAATTAATAATTATTAATGGTTTTCATTCGCAATATTCAGCTAATATGGTACAATTCTTATAGTTTTTTCATTATTTTGTTTGACAACATAGAAATTCGTATGTTACAATTCTTAGAGTTAGAAATACTGATTCTCATTAATTTAATTACAAATATGATACAATGTATCCATTCATTGATTAATACTAGTAAGAACACAACTCTCTGATTCTATTTACAAAAGTCAATGACTCAATTCCCATTGGCAATTTAGTAAGCCAATGACCCTGAATTCCCTTTTATAGAAACAAGGGAGCAACAATAGCTTCAGGTTGATTTGCCTAATGTGAAGTCTCAAAATCTAAATCAGTAAGACAACTACAAGACTACAAGTCTACAACATCTCTACAACTTTAGTTGTACATTTCTGCATTTGACAGGCCGGTTTAGTAAATTAGCATAGGCAATAGCATCTGCAAGACTGCAACATTGATTCTGTTCAAAAAGAAAAGTTCAAACTTGTTACTTTAAACTCAATTCTAGAGTCTAGACTGTAGTATGTAGGATAATATGAAAGATATAGAGATGATTGAAACTGAAAGTACTTTCACATACTATGATTCAAGATGATTCTATAAGTTTCTGTAGTATGCTCCATTCTTCTTCAGTTGGAAGGGAAAATTTTTTGATGGTATGGTAAATGACCTGCATTCTCGTTATAATTCCATACTTGGAAGAGCGAGTTTGAAGCAATGTTCCTTCCATTAGTGCATGCAAATTTGTGAATGTTTTGATGCACTTTGCAATGCCTTCATGAGTTCTGCCCTAAGGAAGGTTGCCTAAATCAAAGGTTATTGTGTCCTCCAACTTTTGTTTGTAAGCTTCTCTTCCAACAAAACCCGTTGTTGACAAATCAGGTCCAGGACTTGATAAACCAAGAGATATCAATTTGGTTGTTTTATTGTTCATCTTGGTGAGCTTTGGCTCAAATAAAGCAAGAACTTCTTCTGCTTTTGTTAGTTTCTGACATTTATGAAATATAGAGGTCGCCTTTATTATTGAACCAACGCGGTCCTGAATTCCCTTGCTTGCCAATTGCCTGTCAGCAGTACTATTGATTTCTTGCATAATCTGCTTTGTAGTTTTCTGTCTCTGACCAAAACTTTTGTTCTCCTCAAGTTGCTCTTTCAGCTTCTCAAAAACATCTGTAAGAGCTTCATAGAGTTCAAACCAATCACACAACCTATCAGCAAAAGTCTTTATTTTCCCCCAGAAGTAATTTTTTATTTGTTGTACTGTATTATTTACATGGCCATTCAAGAAGTTTTCATAATTTTTAATAGTATTATTTGCCTTCTTTAGGTCTTCTTTCATTTCTGAGTACTAGTGTTCACTATGTTTTCTTATTTTCTCTGCTTTCTCTTCCCACTCTTTTGTTTTTACCCTCTCATTTTCCAATTCTTTCTTTAACTCATTGTTTACCTGTGCAACATTCTCCAAGTTTTTGTACGAATTTACTGAAGAGGGTTTTTCATCCTAAAGTTTTTTATCCCTTTTTTCCAATTTTTCCCTCAGAGTTTTCAGTTCTGTGTCCATATGTTCTTGTTGTTCAATTGCTTCTTTAGAGCTAGAGGATGAATTTTTTGTCCTTTTCTATAATTCTTTGCACCTATTTACTGCTGCTTTCTCCTTTACATTTGCCAGGTCTGCCTTTAACTTATCTATTGTGCCCTGAAGCTTTCCTTTCTCTCTCTCTAACTTCATCACTGAACTGTAGACCACTTGGTTGGTCATTTTGGACACATTTATCTTGTCCACATTTTTAATTTTGGATAAATCCATTTGGAGGGTGCTAACTTGAAATTCAGATGGATCTAACTGACTCTTTGGTGGATTGTTATCTCTAGCTAGGGGCATAACAACTATGAATTTCATCATATCTTTATTCAGGTCATATGTGGTTAATAACCTGTTGGATGCAGTTTCTACATCATGAGTTGTAGCAATTGCTTCCATCTTCATTGTCTTACTATTTTGTCTATTCTTGTTTTTTGATTTTTCATAGTTAGTTACAAATTCATTGTAATGAAAATTAGGATTTTGTGAGACAATTGAATGTTTGAATGGTGAAATAGCACTTGCACTGATGTACGAGCTTCCACCAATACCATGAGGATTACCAACACCTAGACCCATTACAAGTGGGGTTTGTGGACTATTCTGAGGGTTTTGTCCTGAAGGATGGGCAATTGTTGGACTCACAGTCACCATTGGCACTATTGTACTAGTACTACTACTAATACTTGTCATAACCTTTTGCTTCTTTACACTTTCTTGACCTTCGGGACCAACCTTTCTTGCATCTACATATTGATATAATATCCTTTTCAGACCACTACTTTTAGTTGTAAAAATGATATTGCCAACTGTGGGAGTGACAATTGATTTAGATTGAATCTGAGTGCTTGGAACAGCTGGAAGTGGAAATGTATTTGAAGCAGAAATAGATGGAATTAACTGAGTTGAAACCAATGTGAATGGAATTGATTGAGTTGATGATTGATCTCCATGCCCAAGGCCTAGTTTCTGACCTTTTTTTGGTGCTACAGCTGGTGGTTCAGGTGCATACCAAACCCCTTCTCCACTGGGACCCAGACCACCAGAACCTTGGTAGCCCATTTTTTCTACAATTTCTGCCCCTTTGCTAGATAGAAGTTTGGTGGATGCATCAACTCCTCTCTTAATTGCTATACTAGATGAGGGATTCAAAAAATCCTGGTCATCGTAATCATCATCAATATCATTGTGATATGCTTCAGCTGGATGCTCCTTATTCCACAATTCATTAAACATTGTATCCTCTTCCACCTCATTAAGATTTGCAGAGGTCTTTGGCTCACCGAGATTCTTCCTCATTTCCCAAAATTTAGAAATTTTGGTTTGACTCCATCTAGCATCTATACATTCATTCATTACCTCTTTTGGAATACGTTTTGTAGATGGTTTATCAGCTTTCTTGTAGAAATTGGACAATGTCATGGCTTGCACTTTTCCTTTTTGTTTGTGCAATGCCATTATTTGTGATGACAATTCCTGTATTGACATATTATTTTCAGCAGCATATTTCTCCATCTATTTTTTGACCTCCTCCCAGGAGTCCATGTGTTTAAAATTTTCAATCAAAGGCATACTTTCATGTTGATATTTGCTTGCAGAATTCCCATTGTCTTTAAGCCTTGCTCCAATTATGTTTAGTGGATCATACTGCCAGTGACTGTCAACATCAAATCGAAAAATTGAAAAAAAGGCTTCTGCCACTTTGAATCCTCTTCTCTCAAATGCGAACCCTCCAAAGTAGAATGGCAAGGAGGGAAATATCATTTTCTTTTGCTGACCATTAAAGAGTACATTTGTGCTCTCCATTTTTCATACATATTCCAATGCAAATACCCTCTCTATTACATGTATTGGAAGTTTTTAGGGTTCTACCCATGAACCGTAAAACCTTAACACAGTGTACTCTTCCATTAAGTACCAGTCAGCCAATTGTAGTTGACTTCTAAGTTGAATGCAATTTCTACAAGTAACAGAAAATCTAGGCATTGGAGTGCCTGTAATTTTATGGTACATTGGTGGCAAAAAGAAGTCTACAAAATTGTTGTAGTTCCTTTTGTTATCAATCATCCTTATCTGAGGTGTCCACTCATATATTGGATTTTGGCCTTGAGTCTGACTGCAAAGCTTGTTTGCCTGAAATAATGCATGATGCTTTGCTAGGAGAAGATAGCACAAGTAGGCTGTGAATCTAAATGTCTTCTCTAAACCTCTTTGAATCATTAGTAATTGATCTTGCATGCAATGAACAATGTGCTCAATAAAACAATATTTTACTGGTTCTTTTTCAAAATGAATATGATAAAGCATTTCAAGAATGTTGGCACCCACTTGTTTGTTACTATCCAATCCCAAAAAAAATGCTAGCAAGGAAATACTCAGACTACAACCGCTTATTATTCCTCTGATATAAGAATCTCTATGTTTTGCATCTAATTTTTCATAATCCTCTGCCAGCTTTCCTAGGTCAATGTGTACATTTGAGTGTTGTTGTTGAAACCCTAGGTTCAACAGACTAGCAAATTCACTCTCAGTTATGGACAAAATTTCCTCCTGAGTATTTTTATTCACAATTGCTTTTCTATTTTCATCATAATTTTTGGCGCAGAGCATAACAATTTCTGGGCAAGGGAATACTTGAGGTAACGCCATGTGTGCCGACCTAGCTTCCCACGGTGCAATTTTATTTGCAGTTGCATTTACCCTAGGGTTAAATGAATAAAATTTTGAAGCCTTATTTGGATGGTTCCACTTGTTTTCAAGTGCAAATCTAATCTCCATTATACCCTTATTTCCATGAATAACAGGATCATGTATATCATGGAATAAATCACTGAAACCTGGTGTTTTAAGCATATTGTGGAATTCTATTATTTTGCCCATCGTGTTATTCTTGGTATTTGTAGCTACAAGCCTACAGGGGTGATTCAAAATTAAAACCTAACAGATTAAACTTTTGTATATAATATAAATAGTAAAGTTGTAAATCAAGAGACTTGAAAAATTTAAAATGCGGGACGTAGATTTTCAGGATTTTAGTAGTTACACTTACCTGTTGACATTCACGTTGCCCTTAGTTTCAATTTTTGCAAAGAGCTGAGAGACTTTGTAGTTTGTTGCTTTCCTTGGACCTCAATCCTCAACCTAGAAATTAAGAATCTGTAACTTTGTTGCGCTATAAGTTTGTAAATTGTAACCCCTTTCTAATTTCTAAATCTGTAGACCACGTATAACTACAAAATTAAAAAAACTTAAAGCGCAAAAATTGTACAATCTGTACTCTATAGTCGTCACACCCTATCGTGTGTCACTTTCAGTTTAAATGCGAGTGGAATCATGGACCACTAGTTACTAGACATGCGTCATGAATCCGGAATGGGTTTGCTAATGTCACTGTTAACTAACCCATCATGACTCATAATGTATTAATGTCATTCTCATTCATAATGTCACTGTTAACTATAAGTGGAATGTGATTATGTCAATGTGTTAACTGAGTAGTGACACATGTCATGATTCCAGGATGCGTTTCAAAAGATAGGGTGTCTTTTTCCTTTCGGCCCAAAACTCAACTTCAGTCGTTGATCTTTAAACATCTAACGACAACGGTGAATGGTGTGGTACTGGTGGCCCCGTGGGTCATGGGTCCCATTAACTAGGCTAGTTAGGATGACTCACATCATGAGTCAGATGTGTCAGTGTCACGTCATCACCAAATTGAAATGACATTATTATTTGTTGGTCGACCGAGGAGTTTAGTGACACGTGTAATGATTCCGGGACGCGTTTGAAAAGATAGGGTTTCTTTTTCCTTTCGGCCTGAAACTCAACTTCGGTCGTTGATCTATAAACATCCAACAATAATGGTGAACGGTGTGGTGGCCACATGGACCATGGGTCCCATTAACTAATCTAGTCAGGATGACTCACATCACGAGTCAAACGTGTCAATCTCACGTCATCACCAAATTGAAACGACATTGTTCAATGTCATTTGTTGGTAGACCGACAACCGTGCGAGGTGTTAAGTGACACGTGTCATGATTCTGAGACATGTTTGAAAACATGGGGTTTCTTTTCCCTTTCGGCCCGAAACTCAACTTCGGTCGTTGATGTATAATAATCCAACGGCAATAGTGAATGGTATTAGTGTACCGTATGGTATTGGTGTACTATTTTTTGTAGTGATTAATTTTTTTTAATTTAAGATAATATTACTATTTAATTTTATTTGGAAACATTCTTTTATTTAAAACACATATATTTTAGAATTGTTATTATATTATCATTTTAATAGTACTATATTTTAATTGATTTTATTTTTGTATCGTCTAATTAATATTAATTTTTTATAATATATTTAGAAATACATATATATAGATATTGTTATTATAATATTATCATTATGATAGTATTATATTTTAGTTATTTTTATTTTTATATCATCTTTTAACTATATTATTATTATATTTATCTTATATTATCTTATAACTATGCACATAACCTTTATATTATTATTTTTATAGTAAACTTATATTTTCTATGGGATTATTTATTAAAATATACTTATTATTATACATATTTTTTAGATTTATTTTTTACATTGTTAAAAACTTAGAGACTCAATTTGACAACTTTAATCTTTTAATAAAATGAAAGAATTATAATCATTATGTAAGTTGAAATATATTTCATATTTTATGATGTTACAAATTATAAATATAAGATATAAGTTTTTTTCATTTATATATGTTTAAATTATACTATGTTAGTTTACCATAATAAGAGTTTAAAAAATTACATGTGAAAAGTAATGTTCAAATTCTATATTATAATTTGTGAATATTTTTTAATGGAGAGTAATTATTTAAGTATTTAAACATCAATCTCATTCGTAGAGATATAATTGTACTTCAAACTATGTAATAAATTAAATGTGGGAGACACCATTTTAAAAAAATTATTAAACTACAATTTCAATTAGTGAAGTTTAATTGTAATAGATATTTGAAGGAGGATATTTGTCGGCGTATTTTATATATATTAAAATAAATATAGATAAGCTAGTCTACAGATAACTAATAAAGCATTGAAGCAAGTAATTAAAATATTGCAATCACGGTTACACAAAGCACAAATTGAAATGAGGTAAAGCTTGCAAAATTTCCATTGTATTTTTCATAAAATTATATTTACATTCTCGACTTCATACTATGTCTATAAACAAAAAGAAACATACTCGACTTGATACTATGTCTATAAACATATTATATTTACATTCTCGACTTGATACTATGTCTATAAACCAAAAAAAAAAACTGTAAACGACTATAGTACCAGTACCAGTACAAGGTAAGCTTTTAATATTTATCAAAAAAAAAGTTTTTATAAAGAAAAATCAATTGCGCCCTTCTGTGTAGAATTCTGCAGAGAGGATTAGCTGCATGAATTCGTCAAGCCACACAAATTGCCCCACCTGAGCCTCCTCTGTGTCAAGCTCAAACCACTTACGAAGAAAACCCCTGGCAATCAGTGCCCATTTCCTATGGCGCTTCAATTGCCCAGCAGTCAGGCACAAAAGAAAAGGTTGCATGGCCACATTCTGGCCTGGGAGGAGAAGCTTGGGTATTTGACTTGCCCTAGGGATCCCTACCCCTAATTCAGCAAAGGTGACAACTTGAACGTTGTCCCCCAGGTATTCCTCTTTGAATACCCTCCTCAGCAGCATCACCATGTCAACCTTCGGTCCTCCAAGGTCTAGAAGGGAAGCCAAAAAATGGGACGTAATGTCCGTGGCTACCTGGTACCTATCTTCATTGTCAAGAAACTCTCGGCCCCACCATTCTGATAGCCTCTGTAATGAAAGGCCCACCATCTTTACAAATTGATGCTAAAAATTCATCAGAAAAGGAACCTAGAAAGGTCTTCTAGGCCTCCTCAGAAGTGCATCTAAGATGAATGGGAGTGTCCATCTTAGATTACTTGTAGACTGTAAAACTTAAAACAGTAAAACTAGAAAATTTAAAAACAAATTACTTGCAGAATGCGTCACTGCAGACCCTAAACAAACAATCAATCAATGTCGATGAATAATGAAGCTAGATTGTCTATAAATAGCCCTTGAATCCTTGATCATTACTTACCAATCAATTATTTCTATCTTAATGGTATTAAATACATTGTCCTCGATATGCCTCTAAATCTTGCACGAAAATCTTTTCCCTAAATACATGCGTGTGAGAATTGAAAATTTTGTCCTTAATCTTTCACATCCGGCAGTAAATCTTTTCTATCGATAAAAAATTGTCAAAAATTGGCTGTACAATTTGGGAAGTGGTGTGTGGTAGCCAAAGAATGTCGCTGTCACTGACATGGCATTTAATTCTTTCTCAGTTAAGTGCTTTTAATACTCTGCAGACAACTTACCTTGATATGTGTCAACATTCCAGTGACTACCTCGACAATTCTTCTTCCTTCAAGAAATGTTGGCCGAAACTAAACCTCAGCCATTGATCTTGGATCATCAGACGGTCTGAGTTCTCAAATAATACATTTAACATAATTACAGTGGTAGTGGCAAAGATTATGGTAGTGGAAAATAATACATTATGCTTCCATAATATAAGGTCAAACAACTACATCTTTAAACCATCACTTGCCAGTTGCCAATAATTTATGTATGTTAGGTATGCTAGGTAAGGCTACTTATTTCCCATCTTTTGAAAATTGCCAATAATTTATTTATTTTTCCATAATTAACGAACGATTAGCCAATACAATTATTTTTTCACCCTTCAAAAGAAAAGTATTCGCCTCAAATATTAAAATTTTTTACTTGAAAAGAAAATTATTCGCCTCAAATATTATAATTTTTTACTTGAAAAGAAAATTATTTGCCTCAAATATTATAATTTTTTATTTGAAAAGAAAATTATTCGCCTCAAATATTATAATTTTTTACTTGAAAAGAAAATTATTCGCCAGCAATTTATGAAATTTTCAATCTGGGGGGAAAAAATCACCAATACAAACTATGAAAAATCATGGATTTGAAAAAAAAAATCGCCTAGATTAAAACAAATTACCCCCTAAAATAATGTACGATTCGCCAAGACTTTACACTTTTTCCTAAAAGGGGGTTTATTAAAGTTATCCCTGCATTTGAATACTTGAGGACTAGACTTGGGGTCCATCCCCTGTCTACCGGTGACTAATGTGATCTGGATATTGCATCAACTTAAACTTATTAGAAGATCACACATGTTGATGCAGCATAGTTCACACTTTGGATAATGTTCAAGGTTGTGATTAAGTTTGAAGAACTGAAATAGATTGGTATATCAGTATACAGAGATACAGAGATTGTATTGAACAATAGAGAATTACTTAGCTACTACAGAGCTGATTATTTATTTGTTTCTTTGGCATTGTTGTCAAAGGGAGAGATAAATAATATGAACGAAAACATGCACCAATGAGAACTATCTAAGGGAGAGATAATATGAAAGGAACAGAACATTGAAGATCAGTTACAGAGAACAGAAGCAGGAACCTGAGAGCTGAAAAGATCATATCTACATTATGACAAAGCTATTTTTTATAATGTTGTTTAGTAATGTAGTGATTAAACATATTAAGCTAGGGAGAGCTTGTACATCATTTATTCACAGAGTTGTAGAATACATGTTTGGTATGTGTATGGTACACTTCATATTACTTGAGTTTCCATCAATGCCAAAGGGAGAGATTGATGAACTACAACTGATTTAGAACCTGAATGAAAAATCTGTAATTAAAGATCACTGAGGAGTTGTTGATTAGATATGTAAGATGATTAAATTAGTATTATATTGTCATTGATGTCAACCAACTTGATAGTACTTATCTTGTAAGTTACTATACTGAAACATCTGAAGAAAGGTGAAAGAGATGAAGAACAGAAGTATCTACATGAGGAAGATGTATATGTCAGATGAGGATAAGGAATACATTGAGTAACTTGTTGATGAGTCTATGACTTGATGATATTGACTTTATTATGTTGCATTCATCTATGATGAAGAATAGAGCTGAAAGACACAGAGCAATGTTGTTAGTAAATGAAGCATTCCAGTATACACCGACGAAGTGTAGTGTATACTGAGCACAATGTTAACTGAGCTTGTGCTCACTGATGCATTTCTTTGTTAACTGAGAAGAATATAAAGGAATTAAATGATTAGTTTAGCTGATAAATTGATGAGCTGTAAAGTACCTAGATTTCAGGGTAACAAATAAGGTTTGTTATGAAGATCAACAGCTAACATAATTCAAGGAAGATCTAATGGAGCAGATTGAAACATGTTACTAACACATCAGCCAAAGAAGGTTAAAGCGACAAAATCAATGAATGAGATTAAGCGGCAAAATTTGATGGACAAAAAGAAAACAATTTACTCATCTATATAAGAGACATTGGTTTCATTATTGAAACAATGCCGGAAGAAGAAGATACTACAAAATTATTGCGTGAATGAGTTTTCATGCATTCTGATCATACTGGTTATTGAATCTAAAGTGACATATTGATCAGAAAGATTTGTATGAGCTGAATATTGATCTGTAAACTGCAATTGAAGTTGTATCAAGGCAGATCATCTACTGTTACATATTTAACCATTGTACATAGTCAAATCTCTTAACTGAGTGGACTAAGAAAGTCTTTTTATGTTTCATTCATAGAGTGAACATTGTTATCCTTTCAACCCCAGAGTGACTGCTGGTTGGACGATAAATTCTGGTCTAAAATTCTCTAACAAGGTCACACCTAACAGTGTGTTTGTAACCTTTAACAGGGTTAGGTCTTCACCGACCTCACTTCAGAAGAGTGAACATTTTTGGGTTGTCGGTCCCAAGTGGTTTTTACCTTCACAAGGTTTCCATGTTAAATCTCTTGTGTTATGTGTTGATTGTGATTTTTTTTGTTATCATACTTTGCATATTACATGTTAGATTTAATGGGTAACTACTATAAGTTTTAGACTGACAATCGGTAAAAGCACAAACAGTGAAAGTATTTTATGTTTACCGAGTAGCAGAAATTGTAGAATTTGTTTTGGATTATACATTTTGTTTTGGGACACTGGATAACTGATTCACCCCCCTCTCATTTATTCTAACAAAACCTCCTATTAGTCAAATCCAAAGACTAGTTAGGCCCTAATTTTATACTTTTTTGTCCACCCCTTCCCACAACAACTTCTTTATTGAGTGGAAATGGCTGAACAATCTTAATTAATGTTCTTTCCCTCTTAAAGATTTTTATAGAACTCTTAATCTATATGTCTTAATTGCAAATGGAAGTGTGGGTTCAAATGCACAAACTAGAATAAGATAAGTGTTTAGATTTGGAAGTCCAAAGCCGAGGCCCAAGCCCAAATTACTGCTTGGAAAATTCTTCATGTTAAGGTCCACATAGGAGCTTGTTTATCCTTCATCATCCCAGCTCCCCCATGTCCTTTTTGTGCTAAAAAGAGACTATAAAACATGCTTTTTGGTTTTGTCCCCATGCCCAATGTTTGTGGAGTTTTTTCTTTTCCAATCTTCTCGCCCTTTTTCCACAAGCTTGGTCTTAGAAATCAGTGCTTCTTGGCTTGCCTCAATATCTTTCTCAAACTTTTAGACAAATTTTTCTAAGAAACCTTTGGAAATTTCATTGGCTTGTAATCTTCTCCCATACCTTCTATACTATTCAAATAGAAGCGATGATTATCACTACAAACCTCTTTACCCATCTCACCCTTTTGAGAAATTCACTCTTATCAAAATTTGTTCTTCTTACTTGTTTGGGAGATCTTCAAACACAATTCAATTTTTTCGAGGCAAAACTTACTAGTGTTGGAGGCAGGACAAATAAAGATGTTGGTATTTTGAGAAATTGTGATCTTTGATGATAGTTTTGAGGCTTGTTAGCTACGTGATTTGGGAGCCTTATGGTGACTTAAATTTCATTCGCTACCCTTGAACATACATGTACATTCACTTCGTGCTTTGGTTGCCTACAATTGGATCTTGCTACAAATTTCTCCGAGGAGATGACAACAAGAAAAATAAATAGAATGAAAATGGAAGAACTATTTTTGTGACACAAGTTTCGACAATATTTTATGTTGTCTTCTTAGGTTTGTCAAGATTAATGCAATTTGATTTCTGATCAGACAATGCACATAGCAATGAGTATGACATCAATTGCAACAACACCAACAACAACATTTTTAGTATTTCTAGTGTCAAGGGTGTATTGGTAAACAATGATAACATTTATAGTATATACGAAATCGGTGAATTTGTAAATCTTTGAAAACATGTGTATCAAGACTTTTTGTATATACAACTTTCTTTGAGAAGATTGTGTTGTTATTCTGAAGTTTCTACTTATTCAAACAATCTAATTTATCTTCAATATTTTTTTCAATAAAAAATTAGATAACCAAACTTTGCATTGAAATAATAATACCATTTAATATAACCTAAAAATAAACATAAAACTTAATAAAAATTTCAACATTTATTATTCCTTGTCACACCATGATATATACAAAAATTAATTAAATATTTGAAAAACTTCAAAGCCTTCACATAGAAAACATATGTATTTTTTTTTACAATTATTTTCTAAGTCCTTTACTCCACATGTGAAAATGGGTAGGGCGAATGAAATGCTTATTTGAGAAGGAATGCAACTCTTAAGCTGTATGGTGCAAAAAATTGCAACATGATGTGGAATTGATCGTGTCCGACAAGGAATCCACTTTACATAACATTTTGTCTCGCGTGGAATTGATCGTGTATTTTGCTTAATTTCCTTTTCTTTCCATCTCTCCAAGGAAAAACTAGTGACTTTTAAGAACACTTTAATAAAGTGTGAAAAGTATTTCCTTGTTTTTTTTTTCTTTTTGAACAATGAAAGGCATTTTGTGTAGCAACATTCTAATTTAAAGGTCAAAGGTCATAAATTGTTTTTTAGACCTAATTTAAGATCGCTATCCAACATGAAAGAAACATCATGCCAAGAAGGAGCTTTCGAGAAAAGCAAAGGGTAAAATTTCCAAGATTATGCTTGACCAAAGAGACATAAGGTGTAATAAATTGAGTTTTAGCTAAAAAAGAGCAAATGTAATAATTATGAATCCTTTTTTAAGGAGGATAAAGGTTTTAGCCTATTATCTAGTTGCCATAATTCAAATTTTCTAATAAGACTTTAATGGACTACGAAATGAGATATGTTTCATCAACGGTCAAAATTATACTAGCACATTTTGATCTTCGTAATCGTAGTTGGAACTTTTGCATTGTTTAGAGTGTGGATTGGTGATCTTGAACTTAGCGTCATGCCCATTCTCAAATATATCTACATGTGTCTTATTCGATTGGATGGTGCTTAAGAGAAACAATAGAGCCTTCTACTAAGTGGAAGAAGCATTATTTTTCTTCAGTAAAATCAAGTCATATATATTTATTTTATGATGTTTGAACAATATTGAAGACATGAGAAGATGGCATTTGAGTGAATTTTTTCTTGTACGTTTTTGGTTGTTTGTATTATTATTGTTTTATTATTGTTTAAATAGATATGGATTACTATAGCATCTATTTCAAGTAATGAATTTGTGGTTTCTTCGAAGAGAAGTATAGAAACAAGATATTTGATAAGAAGGGTAATAATTGTTGGATTATATGACAATGTATCAATTCTTCTAAGAAGAAATATATCTTTAACGAGGACAAGTTGTAGTAAACATATCAAGAATATATCACCCTCTATGATAAAGTTTGAAAGGATTATGGGAAACTCTTGGATAACATAGGGATGTCCTTAGATAACCTTTAAGCTAAGAATTATATTTCTTATGAAAAAGTGAAATGCTAAGGAAAATTAACAATCTTTCTACAAAAACATTTTTCAAAAATAGAAAATTCTCTAGAATGAAGCAAGATGCATGAAGATTATTAATTTTATATCCTTACAATTATATAAAGAAGAAACACCTATAAAACATTAACTAAGTTATAAAAAAGTGAATCCTTTTTTAACACGTGCACTAGCTACCAAAGTGTGGCTACTAAATTAGCTACGCTAAAGATTGAGGTAGGAGGATTAAAAAAATAAGATCCTTGACATAAAAAAAAATGGGGTGTATTTTTAGGTTTAACCTGTGTTATGTATAGTTTTGCAGGTTCTATGTGTTTGATGCAATATAAGGTGCTAAAAAAAGATGCAGAGAATGAAGGAAACTACAAGGAACTTGATGCAAGAGTATCCTTGGGTTCATCACAATCTTTCATCAACCAAAAATATATTTTTTCAGTTGTTCATCTTTAGTCAGTTTATGTTTGTTGTGGTGTTCCTTTGAGTTGGATCATTAGCTCTTATGGACCTCATGACACATTCTAGGAATTGTGATTAATGTTCTTTTGGGTTCACATCTCGATTCATTTCTTCTCGATGGAGATCTCTTTGTTTTGGCTTGGACCTATTTTGTTCTTCAAGTTTTTTAGTTGTTGGAGTTATTTTAATCTCATGAACCTTTTTCATAGTTTGCAAATCTATTTGGTGCATTGTTCGGTGTTCCTAAATTCTTGGCCGACCTACCTATGGGTTTGTGCTTCATTTCACATCTTTCTCGAGGTGTACTTCATGATTTGAGTCCTTATCTATATCCACACATTATGTTTTCCTACCATAGAGAATGTGATCTTTTGTAGCTGACTTGTTTCTTGTGAATGTCTATATATTGATGTAAGTTTTCCTTAATTAGATATCTTAGTAGTATAATAACATTAGTAGATCCAGATCAAGGATAATATGGATAATATCTATAATTAGGCATGTATGCCTATTCTATAAGCCTACATGTTGTTGGCCAATTATAAATAAATTTGTGATAATGCAAATATTGGATCTAGCATCCTCTCTACTCCTTATTGTTTCTCCTATTGTGTGACTCTTGTTGCACAACGTGAATTGTCCTCATTGAGGATCCTACTGATGTGGCTGCACCAAGTGGCATCAGAGCAAGTTTTCATTCTTTTTATAGTAAATCTTCATTCTTGAGGTTGCGAAGTATTGAAATTGATCATTTGTTGTGGGGTTGAAGAGTGAGGATCTGACCTGCAATTACATAGGACTTATGCAAAGATAGATTGAAAAGGAAATGCTAGAGGTGGAAGGAGTGATGCAAATCCAACTGTGATGGATATGTTGAGGCAGATTGTAGCACGAATGGAAGTTGTTCAAATGGCTCAAAGAAGAGGTCAGCATGTTGAGGATGTGAGTGATGAAGAAGAATTGATGGAAGAAGAAGAGCCTGAGTTTGATCAAAATGATGATAAATTCCTAAGATCCCTATCTAGGGTACATACCAAACTACATTTCAATCCACCAGACTATGATGTCAAGTTGGATTTGGATGAATTTCTTGATTAGATCACTAATAAGAAGATACTTTGATTTTAAGGGTACAAATGAAGACAAGAAGGTGAAGTATGTTTTCACAAAGTTGAAGGGACATGCATCACTATGGTGGAAATATTTGTATACTAATAAATAAAGGAGAGGTAAAGAGAAAAATCTTGGGATAGGATGGTAGATAACACAAAGGAAAAGTTTTTACCTACAAATTATGTAGTGAATTTGTTTAGAAAGTTATAAAACCTCAAGTAGAAAGAATCTAGTGTGAAGGAGTATACTAAAGAATTTTACAAGTTGGACATTATATATTGGCATATTGAGGATGATTTTGGGAGAGTTGAAAGGTATATTAATGGTTTAAGGATGTCTATACAATATGAGATCAGTTTATTAAAGTTGTAGAGTGTAGAGGAGGCTTTTCAATATGCCTTTAAAGTTAAAGAAAGTTGAACAAAAGACATGAGAAGAGACAAATAGGAAGAGGATGAGGATTTCAAAGAGGCAGATCCTTTGTTGGAGGAGAAAGATATTTTTCTTATCATAACAAGGGAAAGACAAAGAGAAAAAAATATAACTCACACTGAAGGGATGATAGAAACATCCATAGAAATGGTTAACAAAATAGTTATAGGAGAGAGGATAAGATGATGTTTAGGAGAACTTTATTTAAGTTTGGTGGAGATGGACACTAAGCCTTTGAATGTATTCAAGGGAATTCTAATAAGAGGATTGAGAACAATGGAAGAGCTACTTTTTCGAGGGATATCCTAATGGATCCCTAAACCAACCAAAAGATAGAGAAGCTTTGATGATAAGGAGAGCCCTATGTCAGAATGAGATGGAGAAAGAACCATTGTAGAGGAAAAGCCTATTCCAAAAAAGATGTAAGGTGGAAGTTAAATGTTGCAAAGTTATAATTAACAGTGGTAGTTTTGATAACCTAGCTTTAGAGGAGTTGGTTAACAAATTGAAGATTGAAATACCCTAAGCCCTACCAAATATAATGGATTTTGGATTATCATAAGGTACTGGTAAGTGAACATTGTTTGGTAAAAATTAAGATTGGATATTATTATGATGAAGTTTAATGTGATATTATGTCCATGGATGTATGCCATATCTTTTTGGGCAGATCATGGTATGATATAAAATAATTGCACGATGGTAGAAGAAGTATATATACTATAGTTTCTAATTGGTTGAAACAAATTTTGTTACCTTTGGAAGAGACTCCTAAGAGTGAGATTTGTACAAGTGTTAGGGTTTTTTGGTTGAAGGAAGGAAACTCTTAGATGGTTTGAGAAATGAGAGTATGTGTTATGCTCTGATTCCTAAGAAATTTGATTTGGAATAGAAAAATGAACAACCCGAGGAGATAAAATAATTACTGAAAAAATATATATGAAGATATAATCTCAGATAAAGTACCTAATGGATTTCCACCTACGAGGAGTATTGATTAATGTATGGATATGATTCTTGGAGCTATGTTCTCTAATAAGGTTTCATATCAGATGACACTTTTAGAGAATGAGGATCTGAATAGACAAGTGCAAGAATTGTTGAGGAAGGGTTTGATCAGAGAAAGTTTGAGTCCTTATGCAGTGCCTACAGTTTTACCACCGAATAAGAATGGAAAATGGAGAATGTGCACCTATTCTAGAGCTATAAGACAAATCATAGTAATGTATAGGTTTCCTTTCCCTAGGATGGATGACATTATGGATTGTTTGAGTGGAGCTAGATATTTTACAAAGATAGACTTGAAGAGTGGTTATCATCAGATCATGACTAGAGAAGGAGATGAATGGAAGACAACATTCAAGATAAATGAAGGATTGTATGAATGGTTGGTGATTCCTTTTGGAATAACTAATGCACTGATTACTTTCATGAGGTTGATGAATGAGTTATTGAAGAGATTCTTGGGTAAATTTTTTATTGTATATTTGGATGATAATTTGATTTTTAGTAAGTCAGAAGAGGAGCATTTGTTGCATTTGAGAAAAGTATTGTAGAGGTTAGGAGAATAGAATTTGTTGATAAACATTAATAAGTGTACTTTCATGAAGGAAGAACTTGTATTTGGGTTTTGTGATATCTATAGATGGATTGAAGATGGACCTTGAGAAAGTTAGAGAAATTATTGAATGATCTAGATCTTAAATAATGGAGAGGTAAGATAATTTCATGGTTTGGATAGTTTGTACCAAAAGTTCATTAGGAATTTTTAGTTCAATATGTAGTCCTATGACTGAGACAATGAGAAGAGATAGGAAAGATTTCAAGTGGACAAGTGGAGCACATAAAAGTTTTGAGTTGTTGAAACAAAAGGTGAGTGAACAAATTGTGATAGCCCTACCTGATTTTAATAAGGTATTTCAAGATGACTATGATGTAAGTGGGAATTCAATTGGAGTAGTATTAGTTCATTAATAAGGAAGACATGTTGCCTATTTCAGTGAGAATTTGAATGATGCCAGCAGAAGATATTTAGTATGTGATCAAGATTTCTATGACATAGTTAAAGACTTGAAGAAGTGGAGACATTAATTTCTTCCTACGGAGTTTGTATTTTATACCAATCATCAAGCATTGAAATATTTGAACAATCAAGGTAAGTTGAACCAAAGACACGTGAGATGGGTAGAATTCTTGTTAAGCTATACTTTTGTTCTGAAGTGTAGGAGTGGGAAGTCAAATCGACTCATTGATGCTTTGAGTAGGAGAAGGAATTTGTTGACAAACATGAGAGTTGAAGTGTTAGGATTTGATGAATTGAGGAATTTGTATGAGGAAGACCTTAATTTTGTCAAACCTTAGAAATCATGTAAAGAACTTGTTACAATTGACGGAACTAAGTTGTTGGATTATTTCATTTAGAAGGATACATTATTCAAAGGAAATCAATTGTGTGTGCCTAGAAGTTCAATGAGAGACAATCTAATCAGAGAGAAGAATTATGGAGGATTAGAAGGAGATTATTGCATTCACAAGACAATGAATTTTGTAAGTGATCACTACTTTTGGCCTTAGATTCATAAGGATGTAAGGAAAGATTTTTAGAGTTGTAGATTTTGTCAAGTTGCAAAAGGATGTAGTAAAAATGTGGGATTGTATAAACCTCTGGCAATACCAAATAGACCTTGGAAGGACATAAGCATAGATTTCATACTTGGATTTCTTAAGACACAAAGAGTGAATGACTCTATATTTGTGGTTGTGGATAGATTTTCTAAAATGGAGCTTTTCATATCTTGTAAGAAGAAAACATATGTAGTGCATGTAGCAGATATATTTTTGAAGGAAGTTGTGAGTTACTTTTGGAGGACACTTTGGAGGAAGATGAAGACAAAATTTAAGTTTAATTCTAAATTTTACCCACATACATATGGATAAATAGAGATAGTGAATATAATTTTGGGGAGCTTGTTGAGATGTTTAGTTGGAGAGAAGATTGGAAAGTAGGATTTGATACTTGCACAATCAAATTTTGCATATAATAATTTAATGAACTAGAGTATTGGGAAGAAACCATTTGAGATTGTTATAGACATGAATCCTAAAGGTGTATTAGAATTAAGGGATATTTGTCATGAGTTTAAAATAAGTGTAGAAGAAGAGGAATTTGTAGAACACATGGAGAAAATACATAATTAGGTTAAACAACATTTGGAAGACATGAACCAGAAGTATAACGAGAAAATTTATGAGAAGAGGAGGCATACAAAATTTCAAGTAGGAGATAAGGTAATGGTATATTTGAGAAAGAGAATATATCTAGATGCAACAAATAATAAGATGAAGATGAGTAAGTTTTGACCTTTTAAGATCTTCAAGAAATTGTATTCATGTAATGTATGTACATATTAAATAGTGCACTTCTCTAAGTCATTACTTCCAAGGGAATCCATGAATGGGAAACCTTGAGAAAGTGACCTAGAGCTCCCTAGGCATGGAGTCACAAGGATGTTGATAGTGCTCTTAGCTAGAGCTATTGAAGCATGCAACCTTGCTAGTAAACCACACAATGGGAGATTCAAAGAGACAAGGGAAAGAATGCCAATATCCTCAAGAATCAACAATGGAAATGCAATGCAATGCAAGCTATGATAAGAATGAAGATGCAAGCCAATCTATGAAAGTAAAGTATTACAAACCCTTGCTAATTAAGCTATGTGAGCTAAGCTAAAGCATAAAATAAACTAAGCTATGATGCAAGAAAGAAACTAGAATGCAAGAAATGATCTCCAAAAGCTCCAAAGTCTCCAAGAAATCCTGCAGCATAAGATTAGCATAAAAAAGTTGGGGTCTAAGAATGAGAAAAGAGCTCTCCTTTTAAAGGAATTGAGAAGGAATGGACCATGGAGATTAAGAGGCAAAAGATTTAATCAAGGGTGGAGCTTGAAAGAGGAGAAATCCATGTGCACAAATATCCTCCAATGAGAAAATAAGAGTTGACTTTTGTGCCCATATGAGACAAAAAGGTCTTTTCTTCTTTTTATAAAATAAGAATAATGCTTTATTTGTGCAACTTAGGATAAGAGGAAAAGTGGGGGCTTTTTATTTAATAAAAGGGGAGGGAATTCCTTTTAATAAAATAAAGACTTTAGTATAAAATGGTTAACCCATAGAATAAAATCAAATAAATGATAAAACTAGGGTTTGATCAAGGAAATTGATATAATTGAAAAATGTTGATATTTTGAAAATATTGATTCAGGGATTTTAATAAATTGTTGAATGGGGGCCCAAAGTCTAGGCGACCATTTTAGGGTGCATACATTTTCCCCTCTTTGACTAATGTGAGATCAATTTGGGATCACATGTGGTCAAAGAATGGAATTGAAATGTGAGATCGATTTGGGATCACAAAACAACCCAGATGTGTGTTCGACGGATGGGAACACATCAGGAAAAGTATAAGCAAAAGCTAACAAAGATAAGTTGAAAGACTAGACCAACACTTGTATAGCTAGGTGATAATCAAGTCTCAAATAAGAGATAAGAATCTCAAGAAAAGCTGATTGATAAGCTGAATCAAGGATTAAAGTTGATAGGTACTACCCCCTCGAAATCAAAATCAAAATCAGGTAGAGGATAAATAGTAAATTGATAAACTCTATCAAGGCACTAGAAATCATAATCTAAGGTGAAGGATGATAGGATGACCATCAAGCAGTGAAGACATGCCCCAGTTTGACTAGGTTGACTGAGAAAGATATAGGATAAAAATGAAGTCAAACCTCATAGAGATGAAGCAAATGAAAAATGAATGAAAGACTAGAAGGTTTGAAAGAGATGGGGATGAAGAAATGAAGAT
This sequence comes from Chamaecyparis obtusa, assembly GCA_027943335.1. Classification (NCBI taxonomy): domain Eukaryota; kingdom Viridiplantae; phylum Streptophyta; class Pinopsida; order Cupressales; family Cupressaceae; genus Chamaecyparis; species Chamaecyparis obtusa. The sequence continues at coordinate 407,444 of BSBK01005984.1, read as the reverse complement.
GCCCCAGCGAAGATCGAAAGATCAGGCCTCAAACGGTCAACCAACTATGCAGAAGAAGGAGAAATTTTGAAATGCAATTTTGACTATCAAGATGAACTTTGATTTTGATTTTGATCCCAAAAATGGATCCAGGACATTGAAATTAGCTAGGGGTGCAATTTTTGAGAAATTCTGAGGTGTTTTAAAAATTAGGTCAAAAAGTCAAAATGCTATAAAAGGGGGTAAAAAGGTCATTTTCAAAATCATTTGTCTTTTAGTGATTTGAGAATTTTGAGAGCTTAGAGAGATAAAATGGCCTAGCAAGCAGTGATTCTGGTCCACAGGCATTGATCTAAGCACGCTCGGTTGCACAATCGGCCTCTGCAGTATGGTGCCCCGATATGTTTTCCGAAAAACTTGCCTTATAGGTCATTTAATGAGCATTTATGTCAATTTAAAACATGTTTTAAATTTTTTTAAAATTTTCAAATTTTTAGCCATATGAAATTTCGTACGATACTTAGAAAGTATCGCACTCTTTGAAAATATCTATTGTGTGATAGTTCGTGGGTCAAAATAGTATTGCACGTGTATGTAATCCAATATCGCACAATACCTGATGAAATATCATGTGATCCTATGCAAACTATCACACTCCAAGATATTATCGCACTACTATTGAGGAAAGTATCATACGATACTTAATCAAAATAGTATCACATAGTATAGAAAAATGACATGTTTTAATTTTTTTGAGCAAAATGACATGGGTCTAGACAATGTTTGCTTTTAAGTAGTTTTGTACTGATTTTATACATCGATCATGATATGTTCTAACATCTGGTTTGGGTTAAATGGCTTGCAGGAGAACTTTCCTGCGCTACTCATTAGAGCACCTTGAGTGACTAGGCTACGATGCGTCCGAGATCTTGATGATCCAGGCCAGACAAACGTGAGTGAGATGGGCTTTAGCTACTTGCTACAAGTGCCCCACATTCAGGTAGATCATGGATTACTGGCAACATTGGCTGAGAGGTGTCATAGTGAGCATAACACCTTTCACTTGCCCACTAGAGAGGCTACTATTAGCCTAGAGGATGTCTATCAGATCCTTTGAGTTCTGATCCATGGAGATCTTGTGAGTATAATCATGTTTACATATAGTCGTAAATGTAAAGTTTCCATATGATAGAAATTGACATGATTGTTTGTTGGCATAGGTATACTATGATCAGGATTTGACTGAGGCACACTAGATCATGCAGGACATGTTCTAGGATGTCACCTTTGTGGATAGACACCTCAGCTAGGATCAACTGATGGAGGAGTTTGGTAGGAACTTTTCGGTGCCATGCATTGTATGTTCCATAGTAGCAGAGGCTCTCATCACTGACAGGAGCCAGAGAGGGTTCCCATTGGGTTGGGGTTGATTAGTGGTAGATCTGATAGTGCACTCACAATGGATGGCATGGGGCCTAGCCATCCTTGTGGACATGTACCATGAGCTCCATGAGATCATCTACCAGGAGAGTAGGACTTGGGCATGTGGGGCTATCCTGGCACAAGTATGGGTGTGGGAGCACATCGTCGTTGTGCATCCATGTGTATAGCCAAGGGAGTGGAGATGCCCCTACATCTATAGATACACAAGATTCTTGTCACAACCACATAGCAGGGATGTGACATACTATAGGAGGTTACTAGATGAGCTCACCTCATTTTAGTGGAGACCATACAGGGCTTGTGAGCAGTGGGGTGATCGGGAGGAGGAGCTAGGTTACATGCTATGCAACTGGTCACTGGTAGGGAAGCACTCAGATATTGTTGAGAATTCATGATCACTCGAGTCTGGAGATAGTTTGGGTGACAATAGAGGGTGCCCACTAAGACCACTACTTATGCTCGGGTTAGGGATGAGGAGGGATAGGGGTGGTTGCTGATGCTGGACTACCAGTAGGTAGTACATGATACAACGACCATATGCAGGGAGCCATGAGACTATCTCCTAGACATGGCCAATGCAGGTGTCGATGTAGCTTACAAGGCAGAATGATGGAGGTTCCCATTCCCAAGATTTACTGTACTTGATGCACAGCTGACAGCACAGGGGGATGATGGAGATGACATGGATGAAGGGGATAGAGGAGGGAGAGGGAGAGCTAGGGAGACAAGACAGAGCTCTTGATCGAGTGGTAAAAAATAGCCATGGGAACAAGGTTCTACTGATGAGGGGGATGACATGGTGAGACCATCTAGCCAATGGGTGGATGTTGGGCAGGATCAGCCTGCAGGGGGAGAGGATCTCAGAGCAAGGATCTAGGCTCTAGAGATAGAGATGTAGTAGCTACAGATCACCATAGCCATCAGAGACCAGTAGTTGACTGATCTGAGAGCTAAGATCGAGCGACAGGAGAGGGTAGCATAGGCCAATGTAGTAGAGATCCGATGAGAGGCAGCATGAGCTACTTATTATCATGGGCTCTACATACAGGCTATACCGGAGGGACAGAGAACACCACCCTACTCTGTGATAGCTAGGAGGTCTAACATGGTACTAGACAAAGCTGCAGTAGCACCACCTCCACCACCACCAGCTCCACATGATGGTGCTATCCAGAGTTAGGTTTAGGGTAGATAGATGTATAGAGACATACCCTGGGATATTATCCAAATTTTGGATCCCACATTGTATTTGTATCATGACATTTATATACATGAGATTTACTAGATTTGCGATATATCTTGTGTACTTGTCCCACTTGTGATGGATGTTTCAGTTTTATATTGTCTTGTCATATTGCTCAAAATGTATGATATATATGCTCATGTATAATCTCTCTCATAGATGTATGTTTAGTTCTCATGTTTATGATATAGACTCATGTTTTTGAAAATGATCTTTTTTAGGATATAGATGCGATGATAATATTAACCCCTTGTGATGATAGGAAAAGGATGTGATGTGAAAGACAAGGAGTGAAAGACATGATCGAGAAAAGGAAAGGTGAGTGCAGCTGATTGATAGGTCCATGAAAGATGAAAAAGGAGAGCTCTCTCCATATGCAAGATGCAAAACTAACTAACATGAACCTAAAAATGCAAGCTACTATGAAAAGTGGTTTACTTGCAAGGTCACAAAGCTTTTAAACTCTAATATTCATCATCGAGCATTATTGGTAGCATTGCAAGATCATACAATACACACTAGTATGACTATGTGAATCTGAATATGATCTATATCATAAAGATATGTGGGAATCCCACCTAAGCATTGAAGACATATAGGTCAAGATGACTAGTGCAGTGAGATTGCCTAAGTTTAATATGACAAGATTATACTCGCATTGAGACACAAGGAAAGTCAAGATGGCTAGAAGTATGCACTCATGAAAATAGTCAAGGGTAATACCTTGTAGACCCCAATGTCAAGTGGAACAAGCATAAATGCTAATGATAGTTAGGACCAATGAAATATACCCACAAGAAGAAAAAGAAATAAAACATGTCCTCATGCCCCCAGTCTTCTAGCTTGGCATCATCGAAAACTATTAGGGAGAGAACACTCATCAAAGAAATCATCATAGACAGCACACAAAGAAATAAAGTCAAACAAGTCTCAGCGAGTCAAGTGTTTAAGTTTATTTGTGTAGGTCATAGATTCAAACTTTTGAGTATCACATCTGCTAGTGAGGACTATCATACCATGCTAGACTATGGGTAAGACATCTGATAAGTGTTGAGAAACACTTGACGCTAGGGTAGTGTTGAAAAACATTGTTTGGGGTGGTGTTGAAAAACACCATTTTCAAGAATGTCCTAAAGACCAACGCATCCTAGAGACCAAAGCTAACATAGTTATGCCCCCTAGACAAAGACAAAGACCAATTCCAAACCAAGGCAACAAGGTCAAGGCATGATGGAGAGAGGCTAAGTGTTGAGGATGCATGCTAAGAAACAAGGGTGCAAAGGCCTCAAGTAGCACCTATTTCCAGGTTTTCACCACTTGGAGAGATTTTTTATTTTTTCAATTTTGTTGTATTTTTTCTACCAAGGTCCCTGTTTCCAAGTTTTCACCAAGGCACTTTTTCTATTTTTAAAAAAAAATTTGCATTTTTTGATTTTTTTGTATTTTTTCAGGACTTTATATGCTTTTTAGGATTTTTTTAGCATCATATATGAATTTTTTTGGAATTTTTTCAAGATCAATAAGATATATACAAAGGATGCCCCTAGATAGAATAAGCATCATGGATAGAACTTTTTGAGGTGCAAAACATTGATAGGATTAGGGAGCTATTCTCCCTCTAGATCAAATAGTAAATAAGCACCTATACCAAAAGTAGTAGTAATAATGTATGGTCTAAGCCAATTAGGTTCAAACTTTCCCTTTTTCTCTCTATGTTGTTGGTTCTTAGGGTTTTCTCATAGGACAAGATCCCCCACTTGAAATTCTCTAGGGTGAACCTTCTTGTTGAATGCTTTGGACATATGCTTTTGGTAAACTCTCATGTGATCAAAAGATGCTTTTCACTTTTCATCTAGAAGTTCTAGTTCTTGTAGCCTCATGGCATGGTAGTCTTCATCTATCACTAAACCTTTAAGGGAAACTCCAAGTGAAGGAATCTCCACCTCTAAAGGTAACACTGCTTCAGCACCATAAGTGAGGGCAAAAGGAGTAGCTCCTGTTGGAGTACAAATACTCATTCTATAGGCCTACAAGGCCAGATTTATCTATAGATGCCAATCTCTACCATTCTTGTGAACTGTTCTATGGAGGATTTTGAGAATGGTCTTGTTCGAAGCCTCTGCTTGTCCATTTCCTTGTGGGAAGTAAATGGAGGACCAATGATGTTTTATCTTGAATTTCTTGCAGAGATGTTTAAGGTCCTTGTTTTTAAACTGACCTCCATTGTTAGTGATTATTTCAGAAGGCACTCCATACTGATAGATGATGTGGTTTAAAATAAATAGAGAAACTATCTTGCATAAGGCAACAAAAAGTGGGATAGCTTCTACCCATTTTGTAAAGTAATCAATAGTAGTGATAATGAATTTGTGTCCACCTGATGAGTTGGGATGAATCTTCCCAACAAGGTCAAAGGCCCAGTGTTGAAATGGTCAATGAGAAATAGAAGGAATAAGCTCCCTGCCTAGAGCATGTATTAGGTTACTGTGTTTCTGACACTTTTTGCAAGATTTAGCAAAAGCTATTGCATCTGTCTACATGGTAGGCCAATAGTACCCTGCCCTAAGCAACCTTCAGGCCATGAAAAGACCATTGGAATGTTCTCCACAAATTCCCTCATGAATGTCAACTAACGCTTGGTTGGAATCATCCTTTTCGAAACACCTATGAAGTGTCCCATCTAAACCCCTCCTATATAGATCACCAGAGATAAGGGTGTGGCAAGAGGCATTTCGGGTTAGGTTTCTTCATTTAGAATGATTGAAGGTTTCAAGAATAGTACCATCATGGAGGTATGAGTAAATGGCACCATAGCGAGATGACTTGTGGCCAATAAGGGTACAAACAACTTAGCTTTCTTGGGATGCATAGATAGGGTAGCGTAGCTCTTCCACCAAGAATTTGAATCTAGACTCATGTTGTTCTAGTTGAAGAAGTGAAGCCAATGTAGCCATAGCATTAGCTTCTTTATTCTCTACTCTAGGGATTTTCTAAAATGTAACAGAGGTAAAATATTGTCACAATGAATCAACCATTTTCTTGTAGGGTACCAATTTTTCATCTTTTGTTTGGTATTCTTCATTAACTTGGTTGACTATTAATTGTGAATCCCCATAAATATGCAGCTCTGTGATTCTCCACTCTATAGCCATTTTTAGTCCATTTGTCAAGGCTTCATACTCAACAATATTATTTGTACATGGGAATAATAGTTTGTAGGACATAGGAATTGTGTACCCATAAGGAGAAGCAAACAATACTCCAGCACCTTAACCATTTTGCATGAAAGAGCCATCAAAGAACATCTTCCATGTTCTTGCAGTCATGTACATTATGTGTTCATTTGGAAATTCAACTTGGATTGGTGCTTTGTCTCAAATTGTAAAGTCAGCCAATTCGCCTGCAATGGCTTGTCCTTTTATAGCCTTACGCTCAACATACTCTATGTCAAATTCTGATAAGATCATCATCCACTTAGCAAGTCTACCTGTGAGAGTAGCCTTACCAAGAAAATATTTGAGAAGATCAATTTTTGCAATGAGGTATATTGTATGTGCAAGCATGTAGTGTCGCAACTTTTGGGAAGCAAACACTACTGCTAGGAAGGATTTTCCAATACTAGTGTAATTGACCTCATATGACACAAGAGTATGGCTGATGTAATATATAGCTCTTTTTTTCCCAGTATCATCAAGCTAAGCCAATAATGCCCCCATGGAAGATTATGTTGCTGACACATACAATATGAGTGGTTTTCCTAGGATAGGAGGCATTAAGATTGGAGGATTAGCCAAGTATTTCTTGATTTGGTCCATACTTTGCTGACAATCTTCATTCCAGACACATTTAACCCCTTTTCATAAAGTCTTATTAAAGGGTTGAGCTCTATCAACCAGTTGTGAAATAAACCTCCTTATAGATTGAAGGTGACCTTGAAGACTCCTCATTTGGCTAATGTTTTTGGGAGGCCGTATATCCAATATTGCTTGAAATTTCTCTGGGTCCACCTCTATTCCTTTAGCTAAAATGATAAATCCTAGGAGTTTTCTAGAGGTGACTCTGAATGCACACTTTTTGAGATTTAATCTTAATTTAAACTATTTCATACGATCTAGAATGACTTCCAAATCACTTAGGTGTATATCCCTTTTTTTAGATTTTGCCAAGGTGTCATCCACATAATATTCCATATTCTTATGCATCATGTCATGTAAGATAGTAGTCATAGCTCTTTGATAAGTATCTCCTCCATTTTTTAGTCCAAATGGCATGACATTCCAGCAATACGTTCCCCATGCACAAGTGAATGCAATCTTGTCCTGGTCTTTAGGAGCTATTTTGATTTGATTATACCTAGAAAAACCATCCATCAAAGAATAGATCTCATAGCCCACAATCATGTCCACTATCATGTCTATGTTTGGGAGTGGAAAATCATCCTTTGGGCATGCTTTATTAAGATCTCTAAAATCTATTCAGATGCAAATGGACTTGTCATGTTTTGAAACTGGTACAATATTGGATATCCATTCGGCATAATCAATGGCTCTTATAAATCTTGCACTAAGGAGTTTTTCTAATTTAGCTTTGACAAGAAGAGCTATGTGAGGATGCATTTTCCTCAACTTCTATTTTACTGATTTGATACCTGGAGCTATGGACAAGTGATTCATAATGAGATTAGTGTCCAACCCTAGCATGTCTAAGTAAGTCCAAGAAAAATTGATCTTCTTGCTCTATAGGAACTTGGTATATGCTTCTTTTTTCTATGTTGATAGAGATTGAGCTAAATGTACTATTTGTGGAGCCTCTTCTATATTCAAATTGGTTGACTATGTAGGCTCAACAAGCACTGAAGACCTTTCCTGAAAGTAACTTGGAAGATGATCAAGTACCTCATCCTTAGGTACCTTGGAGAGGTTTTCACCCTCAGATACTTCCTTTATTTTTACTCTTTAAGGTTCTGACACCGCCACACAGTGGTTTTCGCCATTAGAACTCTTTTTTTCTTTTCTTTTCTTTTCATTTTGCAACTAAGGTACTTGATATCTTGTTCTATCATGCTTGTAGTTGGTTCACTAGTGGAAGGGACTACAGGTTCAAGAGCATTTAGGTGACATGCTATCTCATAGTCATTTTGGAAAGTTAGGAGCTGAGGCTCTTGATAGCATTGAGACCAATCAATTAGGTGAGGATTGGAAAGGGGTAGGTCAATGATGGGTTCAATATTGTATATATGGATGGTGTCATCTCTGGTGATTGTAGAGTCAAGGTTTGTCAAGTATCCCTCTAAGGTACCCAAATCAGGACTTATCCTACCAAACAAAGCATCATCCACTAAAGTGACTCATGGATTCCAATCCTCTAATCCTACACTAGACTTGTTAGCTACATTGGGTTGGGAACCATATGTATGGACAACATCAATGTCCATGTCAACTATGGAACAATCAGAGAGAGATTCCCACTCATACTCATGTGATTTCATATCTAAATCTTGGCTGGGATGTTTACACCAAGCATATTTTTTAGGCCTTGAGGTAAAGGCTTTGATGTCACCAAGGGTAACACCTTCTTGTATGCCATTTGTGTATGAGTTTCTAGAATAGGATCCTCAACATGATCTTCAACAGTGGATACTTCTGGTTCTAGGTTTGAAACTATTGGATTGATAACTAGAGTAATTGAATCTCCCCAAAGGAGATTGGTGGAAGGGACCCAATCTTCACACCTATCTTGTTGATTTTGCAAATTGGGTATGTAGCTTGGTTCATCATCACTATTCGTCGTAGCAAGGATAGGAATAGTTTTCTTGTTCTGACTTTCAAAACCTAGGCCAACTGTTACTTTAGACCTACGTCCAAAAAGAGCATGATCAAGTGGTTCGGCTCTAGCATCTAATCTATGACTAAGAGGACCATGACCTGGATAGCCCATATTTTTGACAAGGGTGTACCCTCTTCCATAGACCTTAGGAGAGGGAGATAAGTTTTCATTATGCAAGTATTTGTCTTCTCTATAGATCCAGTCCTTGACAGCTACCTCTTCTTTTTCATCCTATATGGGCACTAAGGACTCTACAAATGTACCAAATAGGGTCATTGTTGAAGATGAAGGATGCATCTCTTGTGAAGGTTTACCATAGGACCTAGGTGAGACTTGCAGTTTTGTAAAGGAGTCAATTTGATAATCCCCCATACCAAGTTCTATGGCTTTGAACTTATTCTGGCATTGTACTAAAGTGGCATCAAAATCTTCTACTTCTCTATTGAGAGGAACATGAGTCCCTGCTAAAATTGTATTAATAGATAATGTGCTATCCCTGGGTATACAAACTTCTACTCCATTATAGGGGAACTTAACACATTCATGGTAGGTGGATGGAACTGCTTTCATGTCATGGATCCATGGTCTACCAAGTAGGATATTATATGCTAAAGGACCAACATCAACAATTTAGAACAAAATGTCCTTTTCAATGGGGCCAATCCTGATAGGAAGGATGGCCAAGCCTTTGGAGCTTCTCTCTACCTCATCATAGGCTTTAATGGTGATTTTCTTTTGGGTATCAATAACTTGCTCAGAATAACCCAATATTTTCAACAAACTCAAGGAACAAATATTGAGCCCAGCACCTCCATCAATCAACACATGCCTAACACGGGTCTTGTGGATCATGACTTCAATATGAAGGGCAAGATTATGTGGATGGCTCAAGGCTTTGTCATCTTCTTCTGAGAATGTTAGGTAATGAGGGCTAGCAAGGTGGTTAACCATGTTTTGGAATTGGTCAACATCTATGTTGTTAAGAACATTGTCTGTATGCAAAGCATCCTCAAGGACCCGCTTATGTCTTGGGGACAATTCGAGGAGTTCAAAAATTGAGATTTGAGCTAGTGTTCTTTGTAACTAGTCAACAAGATTATAGCTCATTTAAGGGTTGACTGCTGACTTTGTGGTGACATTCTTGGATGTCACTTGCTTGGGTTTGCTGGATTGGTTGGAACTAGGACCTCTAATAACCACAGGACCTTGACTTTGGCTTTTGGTGATAGCGTTAAGAGCTTGGGATGACCTTTGAGAGTGAGGACCCCTAATCACCACTACAGGTTCTTCATCAAATATAGGAGGAGAGCCCACATCATGACCATAAGAATCTTTATTTCTGTTGGTGTAATTAAATATTCACTAATTACACTTACTTAAGATTACTTAGGATAATGCATTTAAATATTAGTTGTCATTGTGACACCTAGGAGTTTGCATTTCATTTTAGCACATGGTTAGGAGAATCTGCACTTTAGGTATGATAGTTGTCATCATATACCTCTTTGTGTGTGAGATCCACCTTTAGTGCTCTTATCACATTACCATCCTCTCATTGTTGCACATGTTGCACATACTTTCATGTACAATGCAGGATGATCCACCTTTTTTGGACATGTGATTCCACCTTGTGTGGGTGATATCTTATCATCTCCTTATCATGTAGTCTTATTACATTGCCTATATATTTAGGCACTCCTACTTTGTAATCAATCAATTCAATTGGCTATAATCAATTATTTGATCACTTTGTGTATCTCTCTTGTGCTATATCTTGAGCTTCTAGATCTTGGCATTCATTTTTTTCCTTAGGAAAATTCTTACATGGTATCAGAGCCATAGGAGTTTCATTGCATAGCCTATTTTGAGATATTTTTATTGCAAGTCAAAGTTGGAGCTTGCTGGTGCAAATCAAAGGTTGGCATCACATTGAGGAGGTCCAAATACCCCTAAATCAAGTTTTGTTTCATCCAAATCAGACATCTGAAGCCAAATCTAGAACCATTTGAATTTTCAAGGTTCAGCGAAGGTGATTCAGAAAAAATAATTTCAGAGGCGATTTTTAATCAATGATATCTCAGTCATCCGGACTCCTTTTTTTGAGAATTTTTTTTTGTTTTGGGGTAGAATTTCACGATCTACACAATGGTGTAGGTGATTTTTTATCTCTATTTCTGATATTTTCTGAAAATCACAAATCCTAATTTTTACAACTTTAGAGGCTTCGTTTGGGCTCTTATGGACACATTTTTAGGTGCTATTTTTTTTTAAAGTTCATATTTTTTGTCTACTTTCCAGATCTAGTATTAGTTTGGAAAAATTCTAGGTAGACATAGTACTTTCAAAATTTGGTCTATTTTTTGCCTATTTTTGGCACTTGTAATTTGTTGGATCCTTGAGTGCTCTTGTGTCTTAATTGTATGAGTCTACCATAGCTTCATATTTTTTGTTGTAATCATCAAAATCAAAATTCCACTTTGGTTCATCTTGGCAAGTGGAAATTGTACACGCACTAGCTATAATATGCCAAAATTATCATTTTGGGGGGGGGGGGGGGGGTGATTGAGTGAATTGGGGGGGTGTCTTGTGTGCTCGTGTCTCTCTCTTTCCTGTGCTTTTTTCATTTTGCATCATGGGTTCTATTGCAAAATTAACTCCACATAACTATGCTACATGGAAAGATAATGTATGGAGCAAGTTAATGGTTAAAGGTTTAAATCCTTATGTGGATGATACAATTAAAAAATCAACTAATGATGATACTGCTACAATAGATAAATGGTCATGCAAAAATTTTAAAGCTTTAGGAGTCTTGAGAGAGAATATTTCTGAAGCTGTCATGTATCATATCAAAACTATAAACAATGCTAGAGATGCTTGGGATAAACTTGCAAAGTTGTTTGGTCAAGTGGATGAAGAAATGGGATTCAAAATTGAGACTAATCTCCTCAAATTAGAGCCCAGGAATTTTGACACAATCCAATATTATCTCAACAAAGTCAATGATTATAGAGCACAACTTGATGATTGTGGAAATCCCATGAAGGATGCGAAGTTAGTTAGTCAATTGTTGAAACATCTTCCTCCTGAATATGCAACTTTTGTTTCAAGTTACAACACTCACAAGTTGACCATGGGCATTGCCTTCATTAAGCCTTCATTTGAGTCATTTTTAGAAATGTTGGTCTTAGAACAAGAAAAATTGATGAGTATGGGGATTCTCAAGTCTTCAACTTCCAAGGCATTGGTGGCTAATCATGAGAGTCAAGGCAATCAAAGTCAAAAGAAGAAGAAGAATTGGAAGTCTAAATCTCAACAAGAAGGTATCAAATTAGTTTCCACACAACATGACACTTCTACATCACCTCAAAAGGGTGAATCTTCAAAGAAGGAGAAGCAGTTTTGTGCATATTGCAAAAATGATGGACATGAAGAACACTTTTGTTATAAGAAGGACATTGATGAATTGAAGAATCTTCTTACCAAGAACAACATCAATTTACCTTCCAGGATGTCTACCTCAACCTCTTCTTCACCAAATTCAGAAAAAGATAAAGGAAAGGGTCACACATTTGTCACTAAAAAAGGACAAGCTTTGTATGCTTCTTCAAGTCCTGATTCAGGTAGATGGCTTCTAGATTCAGGGGCTTCTCATCATATGGCTTCTTCATAGTCCATGTTTTCATCATTTCAACCTTGTAAAGGTCCACCTATTTTGATGGGCAATCATACTTACATGAATGTGATTAGGAAAGGAAGTATTAATGTTAGGGAGGGACACTTCAATGATGTGTTGTGTGTTCCACACTTGACCAATAACCTTCTTTCTATCTATCAAATCACAAATGGTGCTACAAAGAAAACTGTGGAATTTACACCTAATTCAATTTTCATCAAGGACTTGGAGAGTGGAGCAGTTATTACTACTAGGATAGTGGATCACTCTTCTTGGTTATACTCCTTTGTAGATTTTGTTACCCTTGATGACAGTGATTCTTCAGACAGTGAGTCTTCAACATATGATGATTATAGTGATGACTCAAATTTTGAGGAGAGTTTTGGCTACTTGAACTTGGGTATTCTCACTCATGATCAAGTTCTTGAGCCTTCTATTTCATCTCCTCCTATTGAGACTACTTCTACTCTTACTCCTGATGATGCTTGCATTCACACAGCCATGGGTTCAAGTGATTTAGTGCAGCAGAATATTCATTATCTTCCAGACTTGGTTCCATGGGATGACTACTTGACAGACATTGCAGGTTTGTTTGTGGATTCCTACACTTCAGATTTGGGAGACTGCATTGATGATATTCATCTTCTCTTTGTTGAAGATAATCCTTCTTTAGTTGTTGCAAGGGACCATGCTGACCCTCATCTTCATTCTCTACTTGATCATTCTTTAGAGGGTGACATGATTGTGGATACTTTGATACAACAATTGGAGGAGGTCACTTTATCTTTATAGGAGACACTTGGATCTTTGGTACATGTTCTACATTCATCCTTAGTTGATCTCAATTTGTCTTTTTCAGTCGAGTGGCTTAGTACACATGATTTGGAGGAGGCACCTTTCAGATTTGACATGGGGACACTTGAGCAAGTTTTAGAGATTCCATACATTTTGAGGTTTCTTCCTATAGATTGGGGAGGAGGCTTCATATCTTCATGTTTGGTCTTGTTTCTTCCTAAGGGGAGGAATGTTGTTCTACACTCATGGAGTAGTTTCTACATCGAGCCTAGAGCACCTACCATTGGTGTTCATTCTACATTGAGGGGGGGCTACTTGGTCTCTCTTCCACTTCTTCTCTCTTATGGGGGGGATATTTTCCTCACATGAGGTCTTCTCTCTCATATTCTATTATTGTATTCATCTCTCTTTTGGGGGAGGGTTTTACCCATGAGGTTTTCCCTCTTTCTCTAATTTATGAGAGATTGCATTATCTTTTGCTATTGCATATTGTACATGGGTACCTAACATGGCCTAGTAGCTGGGACCCATCTTGCATTGTGAGCTTAAGTGCATTCCCCTAAGTTTCACTTAAGGGGGGGTGTTGGTGTAATTAAATATTCACTAATTACACTTACTTAAGATTACTTAGGATAATGCATTTGCATATTAGTTGTCATTGTGACACCTAGGAGTTTGCATTTCATTTTAGCACATGGTTAGGAGAATCTCCACTTTAGGTGTGATAGTTGTCATCACATACCTCTTTGTGTGTGAGATTCACCTTTAGTGCTCTTATCATATTATCATCCTCTCATTGTTGCACATGTTGCACATACTTTCATGTACAATGGAGGATGATCCACCTTTGGTGGACATGTTATTCCACCTTGTGTGGGTGATATCTTATCATCTCCTTATCATGTAGTCTTATTGCATTGCCTATATATGTAGGCACTCCTACTTTATAATCAATAAATTCAATTTTCTATAATCAATTATTTAATCATTTTGCCTATCTCTCTTGTGATATCTCTTGAGCTTCTAGATCTTGGTGTTCATTCTTTGCCTTAGGCAAATTATTATAGTTTCAAATCATGTTGACACTTTCCTCGACAATCTCAAGCATATTAACCACATTTTTTGCACATGTGTAGGTATAGTTGATTTCAACCTTTCCATTCTTAGGTTTAGAGGTTTCCTCCTTTTTCACATTTGGGCAAAGGCTCCTTGAATGCTTTATGGTCTGCATTAGTATTCAACCCATCAATTTGAAGTTTACCACTTTCAATAAGATCCTTAATAAGGTGTTTGAGTTTCCAGCAATGTTTGATGTCATGTCCAATGCCATTGTGGAATTTGCAAAAAGATTTTTCATGCCACCAATGTGTCTTAACATCAGGTATGTGGAAATTTGTTGGATCTTGTGGTTGTGCAAGGTTATTGGCAATAAGAGTCTTGAAAACATCCTCATAGGAGTCGCCCAGTTTAGAAAACTGTTGCAACTTTTTCTTAGGATTTTCTTGATACTTTGGTTTGTGCTCTTGTTGGTTGGAGGATGTGTTGAGCTTCATAGCTTGGACTACACTAGACAAATGGAGGAATCCTTGATCCTTGGGTTGGGAAGAGTCCACAACTCCATCATTGACTAATTGCTTATTCTTGTTCCAGTGCGAGTGCTTGCCTTTGTCCTTATTAGCATTGTTAGGATTTTGACCATTGTTGTTATTGCTATGTTTGGTCAAAATGCCTTGTTCTTTTAAAAAATCCTCAATTTGATACGTGGTCTCAACCATAGTATCAAAGGAATCAAAGAACATCTTCCAAACCTCATAACGCATTTCAGGCACCAAATTACTAACAATGATGTCAATCCTTTCATGCTCAGGAATAGCCCTAGAATAGCAGGAGCACAATCATCTCCACCTTTGCAAGAAGGTAAAAAAGGATTCCCCTTGGTTTTGTTTCAAATTGCATAATTCCAACATAGTGACTGATCTTGACAAATTGTATGCAAAATGTTGAACAAATCTGTGGACAAGTTCTTTGAAACTTTTGACAGGAGGGGTTATGTTGGTAAACCACTCCATGGCTTGGCCCTTGAGGCTCCTTGGAAATAGTTTCATAAGATAGGATTCATCTTGGTGAAACTTAAAACTCATGATATAAAATTGATGCACATGATCATGTGGGTCACCATTGCTGTCATACTTGTCGTATTGGGGGATTTCAACTTTCCTAGGAAAATCCGTCATAGTCACACTTTTTTCGAAAGGATTGGGACAAATAGAATCAAGTGAAAAGGAACTTTTAGGTGCCAACACCTTTTCCATCATTTGTTTGAGTCATTTGATCTCCTCTTCTTGAGAGGGTCCTTGTTTCTTGATTCTCCTATCCACATCAAAGTTGTAAGGGACCCTGAAACCTTTGTTAATCAAGCTCTCTAGGAACCTATCTTTGTTTTGATCAAGGTACTTCTCCACATATTTTTGGAATAGTGGCTCTTGTTTCATTCTCATAAAGTCTTGATCATCAAAACTTGCACTACTTCCTCCATGTTGAGAGCCATGATGAGCTCATTGGGAGGGTTGTCTCAAGTTCCTAGGAGATGTTCATCTCCTATGTTGTGAAATCCTCCTTCCTCTAGGACTAGGAGATCTTGAAGGGGTCCTTAACCTCCTTCTACTTCTTGGGGTTCTTGAGGGAGTAGAGGGTGGAGAGTTGTTTCCATAGTTGGTACCCCTTTTATTGAATTGATCGTTGAGTTGTTGGGTTAAAATCCTATCTTGTTCCTCTTGGAATGCTTTTCTTCTCAACTCTAGCAAGGCTTTTTTCTCTTCCTCTAGGTGTCTAAACCTTTCTTCTTTAGTAGCTTGTTCATCCAAAAAGGCTTTCTTTTTGCACTCAATTCTTTTAAGCCTTTCATTAGCATATCTTGAGGTTGTTTTGAGCAGCGAGTTGGACCTTGAGTGTTTGAACAAGTCATTAGTGAATGCGGAATTCACATGAGCATCACCAAATTCATTGTTTTGGTCTTCATGTTATGATTGTCCATCTTGGTGAGCTTGCCCATAATGTCTTTCAGCTCTTTGATGAGTGTCTAAATATCTTGAGTTAATAGGGGGTGATTCAGGTTGATTGTCATCACCAAACAACATGTTATCCCTATGTCTTTGGAAAATGTCATCAAGAGTTTGATCCATCCCTTCTCTTTGTTTTCTAGTCAAAGTGTAGCTCATGTCCATATTTTATTGAGAAGATAGTAAAGAGGTATTCAATTCACTAGGATTTCTCTTTGGGTCAAACCAAGCCTCAGAATCGCTCTTAGGTGATTGATCAAAGACAGGTTTCTTTCCCTTTCACTTTTGATGAGTTTGGACTAAGGGTAATTGTTCAAAGACAACTTGAGGTCATTTTCCTTGACTAACTTGGTACCTTGTCGTAACTGACATGAAAGAAAAAGACCCTTGGTGATAAGATGACCTTATGAACCGTCAATACCAAACTAGGATAGTGAAAGTGTTCAGTTGTCCAAAAAGAGATGCTAAGATAGAAAGCTGCAAAAGGTGCAAACCAACACTACCATAGATGTATATAATAAAAGGATGAGTATCCTAACACATATGGACCAGGAGGATGGATTTACCAAATATATAATTGAAATTAAATTTTGATGGAAGTGAGTTAGACAAAAGAGTACTGAAACTGTCCAAGTGTGTTACCAATGAATCTAAAGGTGTACTTTTTCAACAAGGATGATCTCTAACTTATCGATGCCAAGAAAGACTACTTTGCAAAATCAGAGAACACTAATTCAAGGGGTCTAAAAATAGGAAACCAAGGTACAAATAGGTTTCTAGCAGCAGAGTAAGTCACCTACTAAAATTTGGTCGACTAAGGAAAAGCTAAAAATTGCATAAACTAGACAGACAACAAAAAAAATCTATGCGATAGTTTCCAGGATAATAGTATGATAATTTATGGCTAGGCATTATTTCTCAATAAGCAATGCAATAGTTTCCAGGTAGCCTATGTGATACTTTCCAAGCAAGCAATGCGATAGTCTTCCAGTGATGAACTATTGCATGATAATTCTCAGTACAGTGTGTGATATAGTTTCAGGATTGTACGACTCTTGACCAGTGAGTGTTAAAAATCTCAGTTTTAAGGACAGTTTGTTCAAAATTTCAATTTGAAGGTTGGATTCTTTGATTTCAAACATAGTGACAATAGTAAATAGACAGGCTTGCAAATAGTAGGTGATCAAACATGTCATAAAACACTTACACAAGGGAAAAAGCAACCTTGCCAAGACAAGCAATTGTGATATCAAAGAAATAAAATCCTATGAATGCTACTGTGATGTTTGATATTTGAGAATGTTTACATGGGTAGATCATAGCGAGAACACTTGAAGCACTTACTAGCCTAAAAAGACAATGGCTCAATACTTAACAACTTGGCCCACACTTGATGTTCCATTGCCTCAGTGGTTGCCCACAATAGATATTGGCTTTGTCATGGAAGTGCTAATGACACAATGAAAGGAACATAGATGGTGAGTAATCTTTGGGTGATCCGGGTTAGTCCACTAGGATCAATCCTTGCACCAAGAAGCTAAGAAAAAAAATAGGGTGGCTTCTATCTATGGTTCTTAATAAGGGCTTCCATTTGTAATACCCCTCTTGCTCCCCAAAAAGACTCCTTACCTTGCGGCAAGTAATAGACCTCACGGCCACAAGAGTACCTTAAGCATTCTTGCTCAACATTTTCGTCATGGTCACAATCCCACAAGTACTCACATCAAGTGAAGACAAGTACTACGTCTACCAAGGTCTTTTGTCCTTGATAGCCTTGAGTTTATAGTGGGTCAGAATAGCTAGCAAAAAGCTTTTCCCCACTTGGGTCATTCCTCTTGATTGCTCAAGAGCAGACCTATTAAAAGATTCTAAAAGGTAAACAAAGAGTGGATCAACCTTTGAGTGTTAAGATTTTTGTTTCACCTCAAGGGTGAAGAGCATAATCTCCTAGCTCAAAAATACCTCCCAAACACACCAAGAAAAGGTTCAATTACCCTCTTGCTTTCAAAATCTAAAGATGGGTCAAGATTTTCTGGTTCACCACAAGGGTGAAGAGCATATTTCTCCTACCACCCAAAGATTCCTACAACAAGATATTAAGTGCCTAATAAATGAAACAACTAGTAGATGTTGCACTCAAAAGAAAGCAATTAAACAAGCACTTGATTGGGTTTTTATGCTTTGGGAAACCCTACAAAAATAGTTAGTAGACCTTGTGCATTTGGAGCTTTGAAATGCATTCTTTTAGGAAAATAATCAAGCAATAAGAGCACCTACAAGCACAACTTGTTAGCCCTACAAGGGTTAGCACATCAAAAACCAAATGAAATCTACAAATAGATCCCTGTTCTACAACAAAAAATCAGAAATTTGTATCAAACCAAGTAAATATTGTAAAGAAATGATAAAAATTTCTCACTACCAGGCCTAGGCAATACTTCTGTCAAAGGAACAGTCATGCAATATTTTGTTCTGTACTAGTGCGATACTATATTTCTGTGCAATATTTCCTGATACCTACATGTGACAGAGAATAGAACAATAGTACGATATAATCTGCCAAAGCATGTGATATTTTAACTGGTAAAATATTGCACTGGTATATGAGAAACCATCATACGACACTAGAAAACTATCACACAATATTTCTGCCAGGAAAAAACCAGAGAGTAAATATTGACAAAACAACAAGAAAATATTGACAAACAAATGATGGAAATGCATAAAAGGAAGGACAAACATTCTTGTTCTACCCCACAGTGGGCACCAAAAATGTACACACTAAATAGTGCACTTCTCTAAGTCATTACTTCCAAGGGAATCCATGAATGAGAAATCTTGAGAAAGCAACCTAGAGCTCCCTAGGCATGGAGTCACAAGGATGTTGATAGTGCTCTCAGCTAGAGCTATTGAAGTATGCAACCTTGCTAGTAAACCACACAATGGGAGATTCAAAGAGACAAGGGCAAGAATGCCAATATCCTCAAGAATCAACAATGGAAATGTAATGCAATGCAAGCTATGTTAAGAATGAAGATGTAAGCTAAGCTATGAAAGGAAAGTATTACAAACCCTTGCTAATTAAGCTATGTGAGCTAAGCTAAAGCATATAAGAAACTAAGCTAGATGCCATGAAATCTATGATGCAAGAAAGAAACTAGAATGCAAGAAATGATCTCCAAAAGCTCCAAAGTCTCCAAGAAATCCTACAGCATAAGATTAGCATAAAAAAGTTGGGGTCTAAGAATAAGAAAAGAACTCTCCTTTTAAAAGAATTGAGAAGGAATGGACCATGGAGATTAAGAGGCAAAAGATTTAATCAAGGGTGGAGCTTGAAAGAGGAGCAATCCATGTGCACAAATATCCTCCAATGAGAAAATAAGAGTTGAATTTTGTGCCCATATGAGACAAAAAGGTCTTTTCTTCTTTTTTATAAAATAAGAATAATGCTTTATTTGTCCAACTTAGGATAAGAGGAAAAGTGGGGGCTTTTTATTTAATAAAAGGGGAGGGAATTCCTTTTAATTAAATAAAGACTTTAGGATAAAATGGTTAACCCATAGAATATAATTGAAAAAATGATAAAACCAGAATTTGTTCAAGGAAATTGATATAATTGAAAAATGTTGATATTTTGAAAATATTTATTCAGGGATTTTGATAAATTGCTAAATGGGGGCCCAAAGTCTAGGCGACCATTTTAGGGTGCATACAATGTATATTAAGTTGAGTTTCTAGATGACATGGATATATTGCAGATCTTTATTAGTATCATGAGGCAAAACTCTATGATGATAGTAGATCATATTTGGAGAAGTAGTTTCCTAAGAAGAAATTGGAGATATTTTAAATTGTAGAGTTAGCAGAAGCATGTGTGGTAGACAATACTTTGAATATCTTGTGAAGTGGAAGAACAAACCAGTTGAGGATTCTTCTTGGATTTCTTAGACTAAGGTAGACCATCTTGGTTTTCCTTTAGTCCCATTAATGTGAGGGGCTCACTTTTCAATATCCCTAAGTTTCTAATGCAGGAGCATCCTTGGGTTGATGGAAATCTTGCATCAACTAAAAATATATGTTTTTATTGTTCTTGCTTAGTCAGTTTATGTATTTTCTATGGCAGTCCTTTGAGTTGGATCATTATCTCTTGAGGACCTCATGACATGTTCTTAGCATCATGGTTAATCTTCTTCTAGGTTCACATCTTGATCTATTTCTTCTTGGCGGAGATCTCTTTGATTTTGGCTCAGACCTATTTTTTCTTCATGTTTTTCAGTTGTTGGAGTTCTTCCAATCTTGCAAACCATTTTGGTGGTTTACAAATCTATTTGGTTCATCGTTGGATGTTCCTAAACTCTTTTTCGACCTACATATGGGTTTGGGCTTCATTTCACATCTTTTGGGAGTTGTTCTTCATGATTTGGGTCTTGATCTATATCTATACATTACATTTTCCTACATTGGAGAATGTGATCTTTCATGCCAACTTGTTTCTTGCAAATGTATATATATTAATGTAATTGTTCCTTATTAGAGAGCTTAGTAGTAGAATAAATTTTGTATATCCACATCAAGGATAATCTAGATAATTTCTATTAGGCATGTACACTTGTTCTGTAAAACTGCATGTTGCTGGCCAATTATAAATAAATTTTTGATAATGCAAATAGTGGATCTAGCTTTCTCTCTACTCCTTGTTGTTTCTCTCATTGTGTGACTCTTTTTTCACACATTTAACTATCCTCATTGAGGATACTCCTTCCATGGTTGCACCAAAACTATTCAAGTTCCTTACAAATCTACAATCCATGCATAAATCTTAATAGATAGGTTTTGTTTACAACATACTTGACCCGCAAGGGCTTTCTAGTAGAAATAATTTTATTTTTGTGTATATTGGTAAACTGGACTATGGCTCTAGTATGAACATTTATTTACTTTCTAGTTCTCTAATATCTACTACTTCCCTTCTAGACTCTAGTTCCAAAGTAAATATTTTGTTTATTTACAGTGTGTTGTTAGTTGTTTCTTATGATTCAATGATTTTCTTTGGTATTAGTTTTTAATGTTGATCTACTTTTAATATGTTGTTAGTTGTTTTACAACCTTGGGTTGTGGTATTTTAAGGGACAACACCCTTATTTTGTAACTAATTAATATAAAAAAGAAAGTGTCTAGAGAAAACACTTTCAAGAGAAAGCCCCCACCCTTTAAAACATGCATCAATTATATTATTAGTAATAGGAGTTATAATTTAATTTAAGGGACATGGCCTTACAAGATTATAACTAACATGTAAATCTATATTAATTTCAGCAATAAAATATCATAACCTCCATATCAAGCATCCAATAAATAGGATAAATTTAAATAAAAACTAATCTTATAGGAGAATATTATAAACATGATATCTTTACTTTTATAGAAAGGAGAAATGCCAATAAAATATAAACAAAATTATACTATAAGGTAAGTGTATGTAGGGAAAAAAATATCAAGCAACAAACAACCTACACTTTAAAATGAATGAAATGTATTATTAATAAAAAAAGTAATAATACAATCTCAGGAATACACTCTTGCAAGATTATGTCTAATAAATAACTCTAGAGTAATTCTAACAATCAAATATCAAAACTTCCATTTCAAGCACTCACTAATTTATTTTACTTACTTTTCTTTTCTTTTAAGATATTTGAGAAAAAACTCACACTTTAAATTGTGAATCAATTGTATTGTTGTTAATAATAGAAGTTATAATACAATCTAAGGGACATGTCATTACAAGAGTATCACTAACATGCAAATCTAAATTAACCAAAAATAAACAATTAAAACCTCCATATCAAGCACCCAATAAATAGGAGAAATAAAAAATAAAACTAATCTTAGCGACACTAGGAGATTATAAATTATGTATCCATGCTATTATTGAAAGGAAAAACACATGTAAAATATTAAAAAATTATACCGTAAGATAAATGCATATAGGCAAAACATTTTCAAGAGAAAAGGTTCGCACTTTAAAATTAATCAATTCTCTTATTAATAATATAAGTTATAATACAATCTAAGAGACATGCCCTTCCAAGAGTATCACTAACATATGACTCTAGAGTAATTCTAAAAATCAACTAACAAAACCTCCTTTGTAGGCACTTAATAAACTGGAGAAATAATAATCATAGTCATCAAATGGTAATTTTTCAAAACTTTAAGAAAAAACCACTTAAACTATGACAATTAAATTCATAGTAGAAATTCAAGATCCAAATCCCAAGATGATTTTTTGGGTTAAAACTAGCATACACCTTTCGATCATCAGATTTCATCTTAATCCACTCACCAACTTGGGTATCCATTATATCCATTCAAAAATTACTTATGATGTGTCATAATATATATTACAAGTTATTTAAAAAACTTTTTTTATAATTGTTTTTTGGCCTAAATATTTTTTATATTTTAATGTGGGACACCCAACTTCTAGAGGTCACAACTTGTGATCTTGGAGGTTGTAGGGGATGTTCTACGTAATGAGAGTTCAAAGAGGTCTATGAATCAAACATCCTTGGGAGTCTTTCTCAACAATGCCAAAAAAATTATTTTAGCAAAGAAAACTCTATAGCCTGACATTTGACTTCTCTAAAATTTTAGTTTGGCCAAAAACAAACTCTATAGCCTCAAGTTTGAGTTTTTATGTTTTATAGTCTCACAAATACATTCTTCATATTATTAAAAATAGAAATAATTTTGATACACCTTTCTAACATCTTTGGAAACAAGATGTAGATGAAAAGTGAGACTATTGTCAATGGGACCTTGGGCTACTAGTGAATTTGTTTGGTTCTCAATGAGCCCACCAGGGATCAAGTCTTGTTGGGTACAAAGGCTCCAACACCATTAGGGATGAGGTTGAGATTGTGCCCTGGACAAATTTTGGCAGAATGGATACCCCTTCAATCCTTCGCTCTTAGCCGAAGTTGAACTTTCAATAAAAATAAAGTGAGACTATTACCTATATAAAATAAAAGCATATTTTAATATGCATAAAATTGGTGATTAATATTGAATTTATATTTCTTGAATAATGTTAGTAAAGTATGATCTTATGTGATATTAAGCTCGTTGTTTAATAAAATCACTATCTATTTATTTTTGGATAGAATATAATATCTTATTGGAAATTTGATTACTTCCCATATCACAAAGAACAAAGGTTTGTTAAGTGGGAATTTTACAAGAAAGATAAATATATGCATGCAATAATATAATGGGATTTACAAATGGATAAATATATGGAAGAAGATGTATCTTGAGACAACACAAGGTGTCCTTTACAGTCATGTATGGAGAAATGTTTTTAAGATTATAAGAACATGGATAGGGCATGTGATCATACTCACTATCCTAAAATAGAAAAGGAAACTATTTCATCTTCTTCATTAATGATACAAGGTGACTTTAGGGATAAAGCTAAAGATAAGTGGAAATTAGGTTTGCTATTTTTATCTCCATTACGTTTGATAAAACTATTATTTATATTTTGAAGTGAAAGGTCATGTGTATGAATTGGAATGGATCTAAACCCAAAATTACACCAATCAAACAATACAAAGAGAAAAAAAAATGATCCCTGATGGTGAGAATGGTGATCAATGACAGGCCACCAAATTCACACATACATTGGAATACAAAAACTCCCAACAATGTGAATCTAATTAGCACAACCAAAAGAGTATGGTTGCCTATTTGTGATCAACACAATGTGGGATTTTTTGTGATTCCCTATATAGGTAGAAATCTAGTGTATGATAGAAGACCTAAAATAAATAAGAATAATGAACTCACCTTGATGGCTAAAAGAGGAAAGGTGAACTTTAGATATAGAATTGACCATTAAAAACCTATCAAAATCAAGAAAGGTCTAGATCTAGAACTTTGAGACCTACAACTCTCCACCATGAAATTTGGAGAGACTCAAGACAATGCCAATCCAAGTCGGCCTAGTCCAAAAAATTCAGCCTAATCCTGGAAGGGTAAAAACTGATGAAATATGCAAAGGATCAATTCTTGGTTTTGAAACCCTAAAAATATAGATCTACAAATTCACCACTTTTTCCTAGATATAAGAAAAAAAGTGGAAATTATTGTGGGGATGGGCTTTCCTTGGTCAAGCCCTCATATAGGAATTAAACTTGAAATGAAATAGATGTAAATGAAGGAATGGTGACATGTAGTAGAGATTAGATCTAAGAAATAAAGTATATCATACCATGTAGATGCAATTGTGCTTAGAATATGATCAAGAATGTTGTTGCACCAACCTTTGATGGGGAAAAGAGAAATATTTATGGAAAGCAATGAATGAAGATGAAATGATTGAATGCTTGATAGACTTGATAAACTTTATTGCTTGAATTGACACCTTCAATGGATGACTGAATGTCTTGAATGCATAATAATTTTCCTGTAGGCATGTATGCAATACTGTGGATTGTGGATGTGAAAATGAGAGAAAGAAACCTCCTTTTAAACATATTTCAGGGCTTAGACTCATGAGGCCAACCCAAATTGAATTCCCAAAGGAAATACCCCCACATTGGCCCTAGAGCCACTAAAAATAAAAACCCTGGAACAAGGCCGACTTGAGTTGGCCTCATCTAGGACTAGGCCAGATCCACCCTTGTCCTAAAGTGGCTAATATTGAAATTTTTCTAGGGGGATGTGTTAAATAGTGTATCAGAAGTTGCAATCCACTAGGAGATTAAGGTGAATCCTGAGGTCTCGGAATGTATGTAAAGGACCTGGGTGTGAAATGAATGATGTGAATGGATGGAAATGGGAAATTGTGCATATAAATTAGAGCCAACCTTGAGTTTTGAAAGGAAGAGGACCTTATCTTAAATTAAGTATGCATTTAAGTGCAATATGAGGTCCTATCATAAGGAACACACTAAAGTGAGCTAAAAATGGTCCGAAAATGAACACTAATGAAGTGCTTACTTTTTGGGATTGTTGGGCTAATTAACAATGTCCCCTTTGGTATTCATGAAAATTTTTAATAGCCTCCCATATCTTCTATAATTCTAGTGGTTGTATCCAGCATTAAAAGGTCAATATTTTGGTACAACAATAATGGCTAGTTGTAACAAGTGGTGTCAAAGCTTGGTCATAGGTTTGAATCCCCTTAGGTGATGCTAAGGGGGAGATTTTTGGACTAACTACCAACATCCCCCTTTGGGATGTGTGACATGATTTAAGAGTCTCTTGTATCTTTTATAAGTCTAGTGGTTGTATCAGGCATTAAAAGGTCAATATTTTGGTTCAACAAAAACTGCTAGTTGTAACAAGGATGGTATATTTAGCCCCCATTTTAGCTGGAGTATGAGACAAGCTCATGCTCATGGTAATGGAAGAGAAAGAAGACAAAGAGAATGATGAGAGAGAAATGATCATGGAAAATTGAAAAGAGTTAAGACATCACTAAGTTTAAGGATGGAAGCCCCCCAAACCAAGGATATTAACTCCACACCCATGCACAAGGACACACATAAAAATGTAAAAGGAAAAGAAAAGATACAAAAAAACAAAAGGGGTTAGTATTAAAACACAAATCTAAATAAACTAGTGAAAGAGACCTCGGCCAAAAATGCCTCATCCACTAATATCATGTTTGGAAGCTATTGTAAGAGCACAAGTGATCATATAGGAAGAACAAGAGCATCACCAAATACAATAACAACTCTATGGTTTAACCTAATAACATAACCATGATAATAAAGAGAGTTAGGGGTGTGATTACCTTATCCCAATAAGACTATGTGTCTTACTGTGAACCACACAAAGTGTGACCACCTTGCCCAGTAAGATTGTATATATTATAGTGGACCACACAAAAGATAGGATTGAAAGTCATAGCAGGTTTGTGTGTCATGCTAATCAATTCTATCTCGAAATCTTGTGCCTACTAGTGAATTGAAAATGTCTTTGCACCTTTCAACGGCTTTCTCCATATATTTTTTTGAACCCTCATGAATAGATGTTAGTATCTATTGTATTCTTGAAGTTATTTGTATGTGTCTTTCATTGATGAATGTTAGTATTTGTTGTATCCATGAAGATTGTTTGTATGTTCCTCAACTTTGGAAATTCTAATTTGTGTGCATAGTAAAAGGGAGGTATACAAGGGAGGTCATATGTGTAACCCCTCCTTATGATGGATATGTAGTAGACATGATAAGAAAGAGAATCAAAGATACCTACTTCCAACAACAAGGAGATATCCTTAAGTCATAAAATGTATGCCATAAAATTAGCTAATATTTATAACTCTTATGAGATAAGGATATAGATATTTATGAAAGGGTATCCCGCTTGTGGGAAGAGGCCCTTGAAAGGAATAGATCTTTTCAACAATAAATATACCTTCTAGAGTAGTTCTTGAAAAAAAAATATCTTCAAGACAAATAGGGGAGAAGAGAACAAGAATGTGCCCATTTAACCCCCTATTACCAGGTGAAATAGGGATTCTTGATGAAGGATGGTAGACTTTGCAGCACATAGTAAGGGAATTTTTTTATAATGAACATAGTTTTACAAATAAAGAAGAGGTTGTTATCAAGGACAAACATCTATTGTAGAAGAGAAAATCTTGAATAAAAAAAGCATTTTTTTATAGGAAAAGAATGTCACATGATAAAAAAAACACCATTGTATTAAGGAAAGTCGATCCTTATACAAAAGAGAAAAATAATGTACAAGAAACCTTTCCCCCCAAGTATGAAGGCAATATTTAAATAAATAATGCACCTTGAATAATATCTAGATACATAATTCCAAGAAAAATAAGCTGTAAACTAGAGAGAATTCCCTAAAACAAACATATATGCTAGAAAAGACATAGAGTAATAAAGTCATCAAGGAAAGAAAATAAATAATGTTGTGGATGATTATTAAATGATAAACATGCCTCTTTGATATATTAGTTGTTAAGAAAAGACATTAGTATCTTGCATGTAATAAAGCATCTCATTCGAAAAAGGAATGTGCTATCATTAAATAACACAAAACCATAGAGAGATGAAAGAAAGGAAGAAGGATGCCACCTTATGGAATCTTAGTCATCAACCCAATTACACAAAATATGCACTTTTGAGCAAGGAAGAAATTGTAAGAAGGATACTAATCTCATTAGAGAGAAAGACCCTAAACAACAAGTCCATACATGGGAGGATATCATAGTACAAAAGATAAAAAGATGGAATAGAGGAGAAATCTAATATATACCCAAAGTAATAGGTCTTAATAATAGACACTTATATTCAAGTAAGTATAAGGTTGGGAGTCGGGATGAAAATACATATGTAAAAAAAAAATCCTTGCAAAAGCGTATATCATATTATGAAAATACTTCTAAGAGAGAATAAGGATAACAATGATCTCTAATTAAGAAGACTAATGATCCAAGCAATTATTAAGTACACATTGAATTTATGTGAAGCATGTGAGGTACAACAAAAAAAAATGGAAAAGATGCTCTAATACAAAAGAAAAACCACTTCCATTATGAAATACATCAAGACATAAGTTACTCCCATGAATCCTAAAATAGAAAATTTATAGCAAGGATCAAATGGTAAATCATGGAGTCACATTCATGCTAAGAAAAAAAAATCTATAATGTACAACAATGAAGAGGATATAATCATATTATCCTTCATAAAAACTAAAATTAATGAAGAAATAATAGTAAATTATCTTTGGAAGACAATAATAAAGTACATTGGATTCATTCGTCAAGATCTAACCTAGTCTAGGATCATCAAAATTTCTAAAGAGAAGTGATGTTCATACAATGAAACAAGGTTTGACAAATGAATACATAAAGGTAATCAAAATACAATCAAAGTCATAGAGAAGATAATATTATAGGAGCATACAACCTTGTAGTTAGCATGTGTATAGATAAACAATGACAAATACATACACCAACCATAGTAATAGTGAACATCCATTATAAAGTACATAGAATTCAAGAGGTTCATGTGCTATAGAATAGAAACAGATAATAATAGTCAATAAGGAGTCTTTGATCACAAGAATAAATGGACAAAGTGAATATTCAATACCAATGAACAAATATTCAATGCTAAGATAGAGTTAATATTCAATACCAAAATGAGACAAAGAGTACAAGAAGGAAGAATGATCAATTGTCCCTACTACAACAATATTATCTGACTCAGTATCTCTGATGTGCATTGAATATCTTGTGAACTTAACTATCTTCCCTACTATGAGTAATTTGATAGATAGAAAGAAGGTTAGAGGACAAATAAGGAACACACAGTACATCATTGAATGAGTTGTCATCAATGTCAATAGAACCTTTCCCACATATAGTCATAACACTTGTGTTCTTCATAAAAAATGCGTGGGGTGGGAGAAGCCTCAAAATAAGAGAATACATCTTGAGAACATGCCATATGGTGTGAAGGACTTGAATCCAGTAGCCATCTAGAAGAGTGTGGACTAGTGGTTTCACATAAGGCATGACCCTTTTCTTTGTCCTATCCATCTATCTGGAATGATGATGATGAAGAAGACTTGTGAGAAGTAGTAGAAGAAGGAATATCAATGTTTCTCTTCATAATAAGAGCTATCAAATCTAAAACCTATTTTTCTTATCCATCTATCTTCTTCTCATATAAATGTGACTCATCATGATTTGGATTTTTATAATAAGAACACTTAGGTATTTTTATCTTTGATTTTTCCCCATTAAGAGAAGGTGGGCTAGAGGGGTGTTGAGAACTAGAATCCTTCCTAGGCTCTATGGTCTATGACTTCTGTTTCTGCTCCTACTTTCCTAGAGATGTCTGAGCTACCAATGCTTGGTTATGTGATCTTAGAAGGTCATCCAATTGTGTGAGATTGGACTTCTCACATGTCAAATGATTACAAAATACCTCAAAGGTAGGCATGGAAACTA
Source organism: Chamaecyparis obtusa (assembly GCA_027943335.1). NCBI lineage: Eukaryota > Viridiplantae > Streptophyta > Pinopsida > Cupressales > Cupressaceae > Chamaecyparis > Chamaecyparis obtusa. Next base: position 378,429 of record BSBK01005984.1, on the reverse strand, counting down.
TGAACCCAAAGAATCCATGGGGGAGTATAATGTAGAAGAAAATATCTAAAACAAACCTTGAAGCTCAGATAGAACTACATAGATACACTCGATGTATATTTTGATCTTACCACACCCTATAACAATGATCACAATGATTTGAGTTTCATCGATTAATCCTCAAGAGATGGAAAAGAATCAAGTTCCAAAGAGGTCAACTATGCCTCAATCTAAAGTACCCTAAAATGATTGATGGTGTCAAAAATATTATGAAGCTTGGTCTACATGTCCCGAGGTGTAGTGAAACCCTCAAGTTGAAACAAAAGACTATCTAAAATGTTTAGGGAAATCATCTCCATAGCCTCATCCATTCTTTTCTTTTGTTGCATGATCTCAAATAGGCAAGTCAAATGATGATAAACCTCATCCAAACAAGACCATAACCCCCTTGACATGAGAAGGTGGGCCATATGTTCCTTCCAGGTAATTGTGCAGAGAAAGATGATTAATAAAGGAAGGTTCTTCCATGTGAACAAGAGGAAAAATACCCCCCACAATAAAAACCCAAACCCTAGTACAAATATGAAAGCTAGAAAATAAATAAACACTAATATATAATCTTTGTGTACTTGGTGAAAAACCTAATGAAATTGACTGCATACATAGAAAAGGAACTGAAACACATTTCCAATGCCTATTAATTTTTTAAAAAGGAGTTTGAATGCACAAGTTATGCCCTTGGGAAGGAAAAAAATAGTTGAATAGGCCCTAAGAGGGGGGTGAATAAGTTATTCCCATACAAACTTATAAAAAAATTTCTCTATCACTCAACTCATAATTAACTGGTATAAAAATTTCAAATCTTTCAGCTAAGCACATAAATATTCATATAAAATATATGCAATTAAGAACACATAAAAACTGACACAAAGAACACCAAATTTTACATGGAAAACCAAAGATGGGAAAAACCATGGAGAAGCTAATTCTCATGAAATATAAAAACACCTGTTAAGGTGACACTGGTATGGTGATTTTTAAAAAGGTTCACTTTTGGGACTTCTCACTATAGATACAAAGGTTCATTGTCGATGCACAAGGGCTCACTACTAATACACAAGGGCTCACTTTCGATACAAGACTCACACACATAAAATATGAAAAGAGATAGAATCCGCCATTGAGATAAACAATATTTTATGCATGAAAATAGATCTCCAACAAAAAAATTCACAACCACTTCACATATCAATGTGCATGAGACTTGATTCATACCTAAACAACTGTGCTCCACACTCCATTTATACAACTTAAAGGGGTCCTTCATGTCGGCCAAACAATTGGAAATATGTCACACCAAAACATTCCTACGGTGGTAAGGAATGAATTGAGGACCACCTTGACCTCGATAAATACAACATGCCTTGCTCAAGCCAACATGCTACACCATCACCAAAGCACTTGAATCCAATGGATATATTCAATACATTACAATTACATGGTTGGAACTGAAACACATCTAGATAAGATTGAACCAAAATATACAATCTACCAAGATGTAGATTCCAAAAACTAGAAAACTATTGGTGAACACACCAACCAATACACCAGACTAATAGTACACATCAACTGATACACCATTCTACTAGATAGATAGTAACCAATACACATGGAGGTTGCAAGATGAGTATAATGGCATCGATGACAACCATTAATGACAACACCATTAGATAACATCAACCTCACATTCTAACAAGAAAAAACCTTTGACTTTGACTGGTAGAAATAATTTCAAAATGAAAAAATCATAAAACCTCACTTGCATCACTAGATTGGGCTCATAATCATCTTTCCAACAATATATTGTTTGCATGATTTTGATACCATATGATCAAGTTATGAGCTAAAACCACAAGTTTCTCTTTATGAAAAAATGATCAAATTGATTGAAGGGTTGAAAACTATCAAATTTTGGCTGAAAAAAGGGCAAGCCTTCTTATGTCAGTGCATGCATGTGCAAGTGTTGCATCACTACCTGTATGTAATTGCATACCTCCTTTTTGAATTTTCAAAAACCCCATTTTTTAAAAGACTTTTTTTTCAATAAAGTTTTTTTCATCTAAAAAACTTAAAAAAGTTTCTAGTTTTTTTTTTAATTTGAATTTTTTTTAGTTGTATTGTCAAAAAATGGAAGCATTTCCATTTATGACTAGTTTCTGAGTAGGTGGTTTGGGGTCATGTCAGATGCTTTCATGGGGTCTCTGGCTTAGATCATGGTTTTTCCCCTTGTTTTGCCTTTTCTCCACCTCTTTCCAGCCTATTTTTGGCATCCTGACCTGAAACCCTGAGATTCTTGACCTCAGGGTCAAGGTTGACCTTGACCTTGACCTATGTCAGAATCAACCTCGACCCTGACCCTGGGTCTAGATTTCAAAATCCAAAAGTTTTTGGATGTCAGTTTTTTGGAAAGTTTATTCTCTCGCTTCCAAGTTGGCTATTTTGGGCTTTGAAATGGTAAACTCTTAAATGACATTTAAATTAGGTCCGCTTCCAAGAGTAAAGGCTTAAATTGGAATTTAATTCTCCTATGTCGGCCTCTCTAGAAATTTGTGCCCTAACTTGTATAAAAGGAAGCCTTCCTCTCTCATTTCATATATCACTTTTTCATATCTTCATCAAGTGTCAAATTATCAAGCGAGGTCAAGCAAGCATTCTCAATCAAGGAAGCATACAAGCCATCATTTACATTCAAGCATTTGAGTTCTCCATTGAAGATCAAGGATTCAAGCATTCAAACATTTAAAGGGATTTGGTTCAAGCATTCAACATTCATCATTTAAACCCTAGATCTATCCATCATGGTGGTGTGATCTTCCTTCAAGATCCTTTGTTCATTTTCAAGATTTATTCATTTTCCCTTCAAGGTGGATTCTAAGCATACAATCATGGAGGTTTTGATTTACATTTGTTAGTGTCAAGTCCAAGCTTTCATATCAATATACTTGTTTACATTTCAAATATAATTACATATCTATTAAATATCATAGCTTCATTATTATATCTACTTCTACTACTTGCTAGCATTCTCTATTTCAATTCTATTTTAAAGGTTGATTCCAAACTGGGGTTTGACCAAGGCAAACCCCTCATCCAAACAACAAAACCATTTTTCTTCCAGATTCAAGTGCGGGATAGTGAATATCAGTGCAGATTTGAGTACCCTTTTCAGTGAACTTTTGAGATCCACAAATAGAATTTCTATCGGAGTAGTGCAGGTCAAGGTCGACTTTTAGGGGTAAGATTGTGCCTCGGGGTAAGATCTTACCCCTGTTTTGGGTCAAGGTTGACCTTCCTCAAAAAGACATAAGGTTTCTGGGTTTTCTCTATTTCTGTATTTCCAGGCCATATTCAGTTGCAAAATTTCTTGAAACTGTACACAGACACTAGAAAACAGTGTTTTCCAGATTTGCCCCATTTTGAGGTTAGTGCTTTTCTTCAATTCAATGAAGATTTATGTATTTCCTTTCTATAATGGAATATAGGGTTCTTCTCCTTTCTTCATATTCTTCATCAATTGATTCATTTGTGCATTAACTATTTTTGGTTGATCAATTTGGATCTTTCCTTTGGGAATTTGAGGTTAAGAGGAAGATCTCACTTTTCTATCTTACATTTTGCCATCTCTCATTTTATTACCTTACATTTTGGTGAACACACCTTGTTACCTTACATTAGTTAAATGTGTGTGTTGGTTGTTGATAACACTAACATCAACATCATATAAATGCATTGAAAAGTGTGCCACCCCTTAAAAAATCCTTTAAAAAAATTTCTTTGGTTTTGACAAATTTTAAATGGATCTAGGGGATTTTGACCCTTCTTAGCACAATGGTGACCTCTGTTTTGGACCAAATTGCTTAGATTTTTCAGATATCTCCAAATTTCACCATGGTTTTTTGCCCTCAACCTTACCTTGCAAGACAAGATCCCTCAAAAGAAAAACAAGTAGTAGATGTGAAGCTTTGATACCATGTTAGAATTCAAAATTAGTGAATTCTTACAAAAGCCCAATAATCACCTGCATGCAAATAATTTACCATGTACAAGAGAAAATTCTCAAACAAGAAAGTGTATAAACAATTGGAATGAAGGAATAATAGAGAATTGAATTAATTAGAAAATAAGTTATTACAATGAGATCAATCCTTAATAAAGGAGATAAAAAACCCTAAAAGATGCATGCATAAAATAAAAGAATTTATTAAATGCAAACTAAAGCTTACTAAATTTAGCTTAAGTGAAAAAATTTAAAAAGGTGACTTAATTAATTAATCAATATGATCAACTTAATTAAGTTAAATAATATTTTTACTCTAACATTGACTAGTGCCTTGCCCCCATACATAGTATCAAATCTTATTTCAATTTTTTATACTTTGTATTGGTGCACCTAAAGTGGAGGAAGGACTTGTAACAAGAAAAGCTTAAAAACTTATCAAATGGATAATGTAGACACTACATAATAGAAAGGAATCTGGGTATTAGGTAGTTTGGAATGAGGAATGAAATTTGAAGTATGTGAATAAAATACGAAATGTGATGAGGTGAGTGCATAGGAAGGGATATGAAAATAAAATTAGGAATTGGATATGAGAAATAACCATGGTATACATAGGAATAGTAGTAGGAACAATGAATGCACCATGAGTAATAGAAGTGGTCGAAAGTTCCTTAAGAGACACTATGAAAGTGATAGATAAAGGGGTAATGGGTTGAGAGGGAAAATAAACTTACATGAGAAAATTTTCATATAAGAAGATGTGAACATGGGAAAGAAGTAAAATTAAGAGGTAGGCCATAGTGAGGAACTGATGTACGAAGAATTTGGGAGGATTATACATAATGATTTCGGGTAGTTATCTAAGAAGTTATGGCTTTGGATGGAGGATGTGTACTATGTACTAAGAATTTATGGTTGTGGATGGAGGATAAACTTAGAAAAATTAAGTATGATGTTTTTATAACCTAGAGGGTTGTTAATGAACATCATGCAAATAATATCCAACAATTATGTATGAATTTCAATATTATATAGATTATTGAGTTCATTTTGAGTCATATGTTACCTATGATCACATTTCTCATTTTCATTCTCACCAACAAAGGGACCAATTGTACTCATGGTAATATCATTAGGTGTAACTTTTGCACTAGATTAAGTCATGTAAATATTTGATCATGCACCCCTTCACCAAGGAAGTTTAGTTGGAAGAGACTTTGCAAGCAAGTAATACTAAAAGCCTTCAATGATAAAATGGATAAAAATGATTTAAGATTACATAAAATAAGTTAATAATTAGATCTAAAATGAGTATAGTTTAATGTAATCTTAAGGCTAACATAAGGGAGAGTATAGTGCTATGCAATATAAGAAAAAATAGTATGAAAAACCCTAAGATGTAGAGTGATGAGTGATTACACAAAATCATTGTAAAACCTTAATTAGATATAGTTATAAAATATGTAAATGATCATATATTAAAGACAATATGTGGAAGCTAAAACCCTTAGGTGAAATACAAGTCAAGCTAACCAATTTGTGTAATGTAAATAATCATAGCACATAAATATATATATATGAACTAATTAAATATATACAATCAATAAGATCATAATTAACCTATATTATATAGAACTAGTTTGGTAATTATAATAATATTCAAAAATGAAATGTCGGGAATTGAGTACTTAGCTTTATAATTGATAATTTAGAAACATCACCAATATCATGTGCTAAATCCTTTTATCATTATCTAGAAATTAATACCCTCAATCTAATGAATATGTTATAGTTAATGTAGTCTAATTATTTCATGTGGTTCAATACAAAGTTTCATGGGTTTGATCTCAAGTAACACAAACTTGATCTTACATTGATAAATGATTTGATAAATGTTACTTCAACACTTTTGTGGTGATTTACTTCCTTGACTAAGCTTTTTTTTCTCTTGGTTTTTTCTCTCCCTATATGTATATCAAAGAGTCTCCCCTCCTTTATCTCCTCTTTTTATGGATGGGGATAATGAATTTTCTTGGACTGTTGTGAAAAGAAGGAATAAAGTTCTTAAAAGCATGTCTAAGACTTAGACTTGAATGAAAGGATGTATGACTTGCTAGGTGAATTTATATATTGTTTAATCTTTTTCTATTATTCTTCTTCCTTAGAAAATTTTCTACAACTACGTCTTTTTTCTTATCTCTTCCCTAATTTATAAATGAATTGGGACCTTTCTATTTCTTGACTAATAAAACGTATGTTTATTTTTAATATCATGTGAATACTAAAAAAATAAATTAAATATTAATTTAAAAAATACAAAATGAATTACACCCTAGAATATGTAAGTAAAAGAAAAGGGAACTTAGTTAGTATGGAGTGGATATCAATTCTTACAACATGAGAGAAATGGGTGTGAAACATGTCCTTAGTGGCAAGAACATATGTAATGCTTATTTTTGGTTGAAGTATAGTTCTTTTATGTAGCTTCTTAGCCATAATAAATGTTTCAATTGGGACAATATATGAAAAAGGGTTTTTAAGGTCCTTCCAAATAGGTTCTATGTGGGGTTAGTGAAGACAATGTGTCTAATCTTTTCTTTAGTGTTCTTTTTCTATAGGCATGTGGAAGAAATTGCAGCTTATTTACTATCAACCTTTTGTTACCACTTATTCTATGTCTAAATAATTTAGTGCTAACATAGACCAACCACCCATTTTGACTTAAAATAGGTCTTATTTTTATTCTTTGACAAATTTGGTTGGAAAGAAATCATCAAATTTTTTAAGGTTATTAAAGACTTATTAGGTGTATTAGGGAAAGAGGTTTTAGATTTAATGAAAGAAACTTTACAAGTTAGGTGCTCTCTAGATGTTATTTATTCTTTTGATGATCTAATGTTTTAAAAGTTAGATATGGGATAATTGTCTATACCCAATAATATTAATTCTAAGAATAGATCTATTGAATAAGGTAAACAACCGTAGTATATGGTATCCTTCTCCATTGGGACTTTCTAAAGTTAATGCTAATAGCTTTTCATAAGGCTATCTAGGTTCTACATGGATTGGGCAAATTGAAAGGAATAGTAATATGTTAAATCACTTCTTTTTCTCTTTCATCTATTAGATTGCTACAAAGAATCAAATGGAGGCACAAGTTGTCATGGTATTTTTTGAAGAAAGCTTGTGATCTAGATTGGAAAAATATTATTTGTGAGATGAATTCAATGGTTTTGGTTTCCCTATTGAATGATAGAAAATTTTCAATTGATAAATAGGAGATATTTTCTACAAGTCAAGTTGTGATATTTCTATCGGGATTCAATAGTGTAGTAATTTGAGTCAAACTCATTGACCCATGTTTCATGAGTAGTGGTTCACAAGAAGCCATATTTCATGAGAATGAATGAAACACTTAGCACTCATTGCATCTAGGTGATGCTTACAAAGGTGAAGTGTTGGGACTTCCCGGGAGGTCACTCATCCTAGTACTACTCCAGCTCAAGCATGCTTAAAGACAAAGTTTCCTCCATGGTTAAGACCACTTTGCTTGCGACCCCATTTGCAAAACCTTCAACAAGTGTTATGCCTTATATGACATTCATTAGAAAGCCCCTTAAGCTCATCGATTGATAAGTAGGAGATATTTTCCACAAGTACAATTGTGATATTTTTTTTAGTGTTTTTGCATATTGATAAGCTCGAGCTGGAGTACTATTGGGATGAGTGACCTCCCGGGAAGTCTTGGTGCTTCATCTATGTGAGCATCACCTAGATGTAGATGCAATGGGTGCTAAGTGTTCCATTCATTCTCATGAGAGATGGCTTCTTGTGAACACTAATAATGAAACATTGGTCAATGAGTTTAACTCATATTACTACATAATTGAATCCTGATAGAAATATCACAATTTGATTTGTTGTGGAAAATATCTCCTACTTATCAATTGATGAGCTTAAGGGGCTTTCTAATGAATAGTTCATAAGGCTCAACATTTGCTGAAGGTTTTGCAAATGGGGTTGCAAGAAGAGTGGGCTTAACCATGAAGGAAACTCCAAAGTTAAGCATGCTCGAGCTAGAGTAGTACTAGGATGGGTGACTTCTTGGGAAGTCCTGGTGCTTCACCTCTGTGAACATCACCTAGATGCAATGAGTGATAAGTGTTCCATTCATTCTCATGAGAGATGGGTTCTTATGAACCACTACTCATGAAACATGGGTCAATGAGTTTGACTCAAATTACCACAGTTGAATCTTGATAGAAATATCACAATATAAACTTTTTTTTTAGTCTTTTTACAAATTGACATTACATGTGGAACAATTTCTTCTTTGATCAAGAAAGTCATTCCATCTATTTTCTTCATGTTCCTTAAGATGGAATGTTGTTGTTAACTCCTTGACTATATGGAATCTTGATGTTGATTGAATGTTATGGAATAGATATCTCTTTATTCAATCCATTCCTCACAACTTTTTTCTCCTCATTTGGACTAATCATTTGTTTTTTTATATTTTAATTATTTTAATTTTGAATTTACGATTTCTTTTCAATCTTTACAAAAATAGATTAATATTAAAGATTCTTAAATTTTATTCTTCACAATATTAACAAATATTATTTAAAAATCTAAATATAGCTTTTCCAAATTAAAAAATCGATATTTTTATCTCTTTATTTTTGGAAAAAGTACAACATAAACTTCAAGATGAAACTTATCATAAATTTCAAGATCATAACACGACCCTACACAAGTTTTATGTACAACTTTTAGCTTTATCCATTCCTAAATTGACACCTCCGTTTTATGTATTAATTGACTAATTGCCATAAGTCAAGTGATGCTACCTCATCTCGTGAGGATACAAAACCTACAAGTACCCAAAACAATTTTTTTAATTTTGTTTTGTTGAATGTTTAGAGAACCTCTTCTACTAAGAGCCAATGATTGATGAATCCGCTTAGAACCATTCAACTTTACCAAAAACAATTTAATTTTAGCAAGAAGTTAAAATTTATTAAATTTATATATTTTTTCCAAAAATAGTATATTTATAGTACCAACCCTGGCCTTACGAAGGGGCTTTCTTAACTAAATTAGCCACATTTAAATTTTTGTGTATTGACACGTCTACATTCACGAGACGGCCAAATATAGTTTATAAAACCAATTTGTTTAGAGCATCAACGTGTCATAATCTTTCCAAGCGCGTGGGAGCTCACTGGAGACGTTGATTTCTTCTTTTTGTGGTAGAAAATTTCCGTTAAAACCATGTTTAGAGTATTTAGGTCCTCCAAGTGGGCTTTGAAAATAAACTGAGGATTTGTCATTGTAATTATCGCCTTCGAAGTGGGTTTTGCGGAAAAGTGGGGATGAGATTGAAATTTTGTAGGGACGCGGACAAAAAAGACGTTTGAGGAAGTTTGAAACGTCACAAATATTGGCTCAATCCTATTGGTAGGGATTTAAGAGAGGGGTCCTTTTTGTGAATGGAATGCTAAAATTCTTCTAGATTGGAGTGGGATTTTGAGTTACAGTAGTTTAAGTAGTGATTGAGAGTTTGTATATGTATAGAGTGTATTGAAGCAGAGGATTGTGCTTCAGAAAAACCAGGGAAGTTGCTTTGGACGGACATGATTCAATCGAGTGTTTGAGGAGGCGGAAACAAATTAGAAAGTTGCAGTTTCTCGAATTCAATTTGCTCTGAACAAGGCAAATCCTTCCACTTCAACCTCATCGTTTTGACATACAGAGACCCACAAAAAAGTGTATTTGTTTGATTCATGTTTAATTCCTGTTTGAGAGTAGACTGTGAGATACACAGACTCACAAAAGTGTTCATACTTTTTGTCCCTGATTCACCCTGTTTGATAGATTGTTGTGATACTCAGACGCCCAGAAAAGCATGCATTTGAATTATCCATGTTTCACTGTGCTTGAAAGATTACCGTGATTTACAAGAGACCCAGAATAGCACTCACATTTTTAATCCCTAATTGAGGTTGTGGTGATATGCAGAGAACCATAAAAGCATGAATCTGTTTTTACAGTTTTTCATTTAGTTCTGAGAGTTTGATGTGATTAACAAGAGACTCAAAATAGGATGCATTTATTGCATCCTGTTTGAGAGATTGATCTGATATGCAAAAACCCACAAACACATGCATGTTGTTTTACACCCTTTTCATCCTTTTCGAGAAATTGTTCCGATATACAGAACACCCACAAAAGCATATGCATTGTTTTCCTCTCCGTTTCATCCTGTTTGAGAAAAGTTGTGATATGTAGACTGACAACTGCATTCATAGGTTTTGATCATGTGGCTGTATTTTGCAGTTTGTAGGAATAATTCAACTATATTCTGTTAGAGAGATTTTCGCCAACCATGTCTACCTTGAGCTGTCTGTATGTTACATTTAGTATACATGTTTTCCTTGTGCTTGCCCAATGCCATGAACAATTATGGCCAGTTATATGGATATATACAATGTAGATATATACATATCCAATTTTGTATATTTATAGAATGTGGGTATATTATGTATATACACACACTCTATATAAAGTACGCGTTATCCACATATTAAATCACCCTTGTATAGATGGTCAATCTGTCTATGAGCAGAAGTGCTCAAGCAATACCCAGCAACATCACAAGCTCTAGGGTTTCAACTGTGTCTTCATCGTAAGTCAAAGGCAAGTGACCCTTGAAAGATTAGGCAGCCTATTTATCTAGATTCCAGAATTTTCTGGATTTGTTTAGTCAGAATTTTTCTATAGGATAGGCATCATTCACTACTATACTGCCTTGTCATTGACGGGTTTATAGTACATGACGAATTGGAAAATTTATTTTATTCATGTCATAGATTCTGCACATGTCCTGTTCTGTTTGTTTTAAATGCCTAGGAAATTTATCTACATGTATTGCATGCAAGTTATGGAACTTTTATGCCAGCAAAGGTTTCAGTAGTTGTGTTTGTTTTCATGGAGTACAATAATGAATGAAAGTTTTCAGTTACATTTGCAAATCCGTCTTTTTGTTCCTGAATCCTCGTGTTGGGTATTGATCTGTGGCTATCAATGTAAGTAGGAAAATTTCAGCTGATTTTGTCTGTTACTGTAGAAGCCCTAGTTTGTGTCCCAGTGAGGGCTTAGAGATCGGATTTTGACCTTGATTCTATAATTATAAAAAGCCCTATTTTTTTCTCAGTGCGGCCATAGAAATTGAATTTTGACCTTGATTCTATAATTATAATTCATATTTGTACTGCAGATGGAAGGAGGACCTGTAAAGGTTAATACCCAAGAATTTAGCACATGTCTTCGCTTGGTCAATAAAAATCCATATGTACTTAAATTAGCTTTCTCAGCAGGCATTGGGGGCCTGCTGTTTGGTTATGATACAGGTCAGAAATCATACCCATAAGCATTCTTCAAGCTCCTAAGTATTGTGATATAGAGTTGGGGTAAAAGGGTACAGTTATCAGTCCTACTGGATGCCAATGATCTGTTTGGGATGATTTTATTAACTTACAGGTGTCATATCCGGTGCGCTCTTGTACATTCGAGATGACTTCAAATCTGTGGATAGTTCTACAACGTTGCAGGTATTTGATACTATTGTGATAGAGCTCAAATTCTTCATCATAAATTGGGTTTTTAGATCTTCTCTGAATTGACTGGCAATAATGGGTATGAACACAGGAAACTATTGTAAGTATGGCAATAGCTGGGGCAATCATTGGTGCTGCGTTTGGAGGATGGGTTAATGACCGTTATGGAAGGAGATCAGCACTTCTCATGGCTGATTTTGTGTTTTTACTTGGAGCAATTCTCATGGCTGTTGCACCCATGCCTGCAATTCTCATTCTTGGTAGAGTATGTGTAGGTTTGGGAATAGGCATGGCGTCATTTACTTCACCACTTTATATTTCAGAGGCTTCCCCATCCAAAGTGAGGGGAGCCTTAGTGAGTACTAATGGCTTTCTCATCACTGGAGGTCAGTTTTTATCATACATCATCAATCTGGGACTCAGTAAGGTAATTCAACCTTTCAGATATATTACTTGTTTCTTTTATAGTGAAATTAGTTTGGAAATTTGAGACTGTATATGGAAATCTTAGTAGCCACAGATTGCAATGAATATTTAGACAGTTTTTTTCCTAAATCAAAACCATTGCCAACTTTTCGCTATATTTATGCATTTCTATGATTGTTGTCTAGAGGATATATAAGTAATTGCAATCACTTCAATATTTTCTTAAAATCTATTTCTGGATTCATAAGATCACATCATTATGCATTCAAACTCCTGTGAGTGGGGAACAGAAAGAGAACTCTTCTGATCATAATCATATATGGATGTTATAGGCACCTGGTACTTGGAGATGGATGCTTGGAGTTGCAGGTCTTCCTGCAGTTTTGCAGTTTTTCTTGATGTTTTATTTACCGGAATCTCCTCGTTGGTTATACAGAAAGGTATAAAGTGCAGAGCAGGAATATCTTTAAGGCATGAGCAGCATGATTTGCTCTTTAGAAAATTTGATGTTTTGTTTGGTGATTTATATAGCTAGGGACTGCTAGAAGTGAAGCTTTTGGCATCACAAACAGTCTGTCTATACTATCAAAAAATCGCATCTTTTTCAACTGATATATGACTGTTGAAATTGGAATTTTTTTATTTGTATACAGAAAAGAGAAGCAGAGGCAATTGCCATCTTGAAGAAGATATACCCCCCTGAAGAAGTTGATGCTGAAATTCAAGAGCTAAAAGAAACTGTTGAAGAAGAACTCCGGTTGCAAGGAGATTCTAGTAGTTTTAATTATGGTCAGTTGTGGAGGGTGAAAGAAGTGAGATATGCACTTATTGCAGGTTGTGGACTTCAAGTAAGCAGCGATCATTAATCAAAATCCTTTTTCATTAAAACCTTGTTCTCATGTTTCTGGACTGACATTATATATTACGTTTTTAACTTCTTTGACAAAATCTTTACTGGACAGCTCTTTCAACAATTTGTGGGTATCAACACTGTCATGTATTACAGTCCTACCATTGTCCAGCTGGCTGGATTTGCATCCAATTCAGTTGCTCTGATGCTATCTCTTATAACATCAGGCTTGAATGCTTTTGGTTCTATTGTCAGCATAGCTCTGATTGATAGATATGGAAGGAGAAAACTCCTAATCTTCAGCCTGGTGGGAGTCGTTGCATCGTTAGCTATATTGTCTGGGGTTTTTCATGTAACTACTGAAAGCTCTCCTTTGGTAAGCAGAAAATCAACAGAAGGATTTTCAGGCTATCAGTGCCCAGCTTATGCTTCTTCAACAGGCGGTACATGGGATTGTATGAAATGTCTGAAGGCCTCGCATCCAGAATGTGGTTTCTGTGCATCATCAGGAAACCAGGTATTAACAGTCAAGACAAATAAAAGAGATTAGATTTCCAGTCCTTTAAGATTACTGCTTAGTTTCTAGATTTCACTGTGCAGGACTTTGTGTGCATCAACATTTCAGATCACACTCCATGATCCATGAATAGAGATGATGGATCATGGAGTGTGATCAGAAACTTTGCTGCAAACAAAAGCTTACACAGTGAAATCCAGAAACTGAGCAGTAATCAAGAGAAATATTTTTGTTTTCTCAACTTTTTGCTTATGGTACTTCTTAGTACGAAGGTACTGAAAATGGTGTATATAAAACTATAAAAGCATTTCTGCAACAAGAACTGAAAGTTCCACTGTACATTTTTGTTTCCTCTGCTTTTCAGCTCGAGGCTACCTTGTCTATGCACATAAACTAACATCTGTATGAATCCTCTTGACAGTTGTTACCAGGAGCTTGTTTAATCTCCAACTCAACAGTGAAGCATATTTGTCAAGGTGATCATCGCCCATGGTTCACCAGAGGATGCCCAAGCCGTTTTGGTTGGTTGGCTGTTGTAGGACTGGCACTTTATATCATTTTCTTCTCCCCTGGAATGGGAACAGTCCCATGGGTCACAAACTCTGAGATATATCCTTTGCAGTACAGAGGAACCTGTGGGGGCATTGCTGCAACAGTGAACTGGATCTCTAATTTAGTTGTTTCACAGACCTTTCTCACCATGACAGAAAACATTGGCACATCCCTGACATTCCTGGTGTTTGGAGTTATAGCAGTGATTGCACTTTTCTTTGTAGTAGTCATAGTACCTGAAACAAAGGGTCTTTCCTTGGAGGATGTTGAAAGCATGTTGCATGAAAGAGTTAAAAAGTTCAGTTTTCTCTTTGGGAAGACTGATGATCGCCCAACTGGAGGAGACCTAAATGATAAAGGAACTGCACTTGAGCACTAGTAGATAGTGAAGTGTATACAGCTTTTTGTGTGGGGGATCTGAGTACAGAGAAAGTATGATATGAAGTACGTAGAGCTTTTCGCATGTCATCTATTATTTGATGTGAAGTACATAGATTAATATGCTGTAATGCCCATTTGTGAAGCTGAATCGAACTGTTTAATTTGATTGGTATTGTTTTGTTATGCTAATGTCTAGGGAAGCTGAAATTGTATGTACAACTTTGTGACTTCAATGATTATGTAACTGACTATTACTTATCTAAATGGGATATAATGATTCTGTTTCTTTCTTTTTACTGTCTTCTGTCTACTGATGCTTCAAGTACTCAGTGATTCCTTCTGCAAGCAAGTTAATGATTCTGGTAAGAGTCCTAAAAAAATGTGTGATGTAATGGTTGAATACTTAATGTCAACTCACATAGAAAAGCAATATGATATTTATCACAGCTATAAATAAATGCAATTTAATGGTCTTGTCAGGTAGAATTTGTCGGCTGCATAGACACTGGCGTTATGTGGCAGCGTCTATGCAGCCGACTAATCCCACCTGACAAGACCATTAAGCTGAATTTATTTATTAAATTGAAAATCAAAACAGCTGCTGCATGAATTTAAATTTTATAAATAAATGCAATTTAATGGTCTTGTCAGGTAGAATTTGTCTATGCAGCCGACTAATCCTACCTGACAAGACCATTAAGCTGAATTTATTTATTAAATTGAAAATCAAAACAGCTGCTGCATGAATTTAAATTTAATAAATAAATGCAATTTAATGGTCTTGTCAGGTAGAATTTGTCGGCTGTATAGACACTGGCGTTATGTGGCAGCGTCTATGCAGCCGACTAATCCTACCTGACAAGACCATTAAGCTGAATTTATTTATTAAATTGAAAATCAAAACAGCTGCTGCATGAATTTA
This sequence comes from Chamaecyparis obtusa, assembly GCA_027943335.1. Classification (NCBI taxonomy): domain Eukaryota; kingdom Viridiplantae; phylum Streptophyta; class Pinopsida; order Cupressales; family Cupressaceae; genus Chamaecyparis; species Chamaecyparis obtusa. The sequence goes on along the minus strand of BSBK01005984.1, from coordinate 363,123 downwards.
AATTTTATAAATAAATGCAATTTAATGGTCTTGTCAAGTAGAATTTGTCGGCTGCATAGACACTGGCTTGTTATGTGTGGTAGTGTCCCAAATTTGTGCAGTCCTGAGGTGTACCATCCAATTCCCATGGCTGGACATTTTTATTTCTTATTAGTCAATCCACACAATGGACTTTTGAATTTATCTTTTAAAATACGTAATTCTACTTTTGCTGATGGTATCTGTACTGTGGTTCTCAGTCAATGTGAAAATTATGCAGTCCTATGGAAAGAGCTTGGGGTCTTTTTTCTTGTGGGGCAGCAGATTAGGCCATCCTCCCATGATGAGGGTTTCTTAAAAAATTTAAGAGTGTTCTCAGGAATATTAGTTTTTTATCGATAAAAGGCTATAGTCATAATTATATTAAAATAAGTGGTTCAAAATATATATAATAGAGTTAATTCAAATTAGCAAAATAAATTTGAGGATTATGACAGCAAACCTGGAGAAAAGCATAGATCTGAAGAATAATAGTTTATTTTGAAAGTCCATAAAAGGTTATTGTAATAATTATAAGGCTATTGTCATAATTATATTGAAATAAGTAGTTCAAAATATACAATATAGAGCTAATTCAAAACAGCAAAATAAAGTTGAGGATTATGACAGGAAAACTGAAGAAAAGCATAGATCTGAAGAATATCAGTTTATTTTTTTTTAAAAAGGGTTTCATCTATTTCAAAATTTGAAATGGAAAAAAACTTAAAATGAGAAACTATAGTAATTAAATAATAATATAAATCATCATTTTAAAAACACATTGGCATACAACCTGTTGTACAAGTATAAAATATCTTTTGTTGATGAAACAAACTTTTAGCCTGCTATCTGTCTTTTAAAATCTAGAGCCTCACAACAGGTATGTAAGAGGATTTAGGAACTAAATGAGATGGGTTGTATGATACGAGGAAAAATATGAAAATGCTATAGGATGAACTAGGTATTCAATCTTAAAAGAGTCATTTCTTTTTAAAATTTTAATTAAAAAAATAGATACAATCTAATGATACATGTTGATGAGAGAAAAAATAAATGGTTACTAAAAGTTTTGGGTCAAATAGTATTTGTATGGGACTACTTTGGTAGGCTATAGTCCTATAAATTATGGTCTTATAGAAAAGGTAGTGAAAATTATGAATTATTGGTGTTGAAACTTAAAATCTTTATTAGTACTTGTCTATAAGCTAAGTAATATTGCATCTGGTTTTGGAGTTTTGGATTGATTAACTAGTGATTAAAACTGATTTTTTCCATCAATTACAATTTAGTTTAATTTTATTTTGTTAAAAATAAAACATTTTCTATACTTAAAATTTTTTAAGTTTATAAATTGTAAAAAATATTTTTTGATGAAATGATTGGCTAAAACATTTAAGGTCTTATAGACCTATTTTTTAGAATGAATAAATTTTATAGAAGTTTTTTAGAATTTATAAGAATTTTTTTAGGATTTGTTTTTTTTAAATTATTTTGATAAGTTCTCATGAATTTTTTTTATTTTTTATTAATATATTTTTAAATTAAAAATTATGTTATTTGAATTTATTCTAGTTTATGTACTATTAATTTTTACAATATATTATAATTTAAATAAAAATCTATGATATTATAATACATATTTATTTTTATTCATATTTTTAAAGTTTTTTAATTTTAATTTTTATTACATATTAATTATACATTAACAACTATTTATGTAAAAAAGTAATGTGATTTTATTTTCTTATACTTTTTTATTTTTTCAATATTTTTCCTCATTATGATTGGTTAATAGATTTTACATGGATTTTTATGATTGTTTCTTTCTCCACTTTATAAGCCACATTAACATGTTCATGCTACATGTATTTTTAAAAAATAAAAGAATAAAGCGTATGTTATATTGTATTATAGTTTATTTTAATTAATTTTTTTATAAATTAATTATAATTTTAATATTATAATTTTAATATTATAATTATATTATTATTATTATTATTTTTTTAGGCAAAAGTGGTGTAACCACCATATTTTATTAATCTAGTTCAATAACTCCCCCGTGGAAGAACCAGTAAGAAACCCTGGGATCATAGTTATATACATGCATATATCTGAGAATATATAAATACATAAATATTACATATTTCGAGCAATATGTCAATATTTCTTATCCAGTTTTAGATCATACTCCAAAAAGCCTTCAAAAGTGCCCTAATGACGGTGACATGTACAATACGCCGATTGTGTGAATTTTTCTTATGACAACAACATTTTATACATCTAACCACCGCCAAACTCCAAGCTAGTCGGATGTGTATTAAGGTCAGGGACCCACAAAAGAGCTTGCGGGCTACCAGAGAAGACGCAAGGAAGATGTGGATTTGGCAGCTCCATGATGTCTAACACAGCATTAACCTGAATTCTGACTTTGTTTGCCAAGTGAAACCCCAAACGCCTCTTCGAGAATCGAAGTGCATTTTCTGCGAATTGAGCATCTTGCGAACAGAGGGAGCGTTTAATACTTTCATAGATTAGAAAGAAATCATGATTTGAGAGCAGCTCATGATGCGAAAATAGTCCACCAACTAGCGCCAAACCATCCCATAGTTCATATTGCTGAACAGCCCTCGAGAGCGCATTGTGAGCCAGCAAAGACACCAAAGACATTGACTGGGATAAGTCCATCACGTTACAAATGGTCCATAAATGAGAGTCCAGTATTTCTTCCCCAACAACCAGTTGAATTGCATCCCTTATTGCTTGCGACTAGCATATAAACATTAATGAAAACGAGCCCTCATCGATGTGAGATGGCAGAGCCTCTTCCAAAAGTTCCAATCGCATCCTAACTCTGTAATTTCTGGGCATGACTTCATGGTGATAGCAGGCACACTATCTGCATTACATCACCTGACTAACCTGCAAATCCATTGGCTCCCATCTTGTAACTCGACAATGAGTGATGGATATGATCAAAAGCCCACATATTTGTAGCTGTAATAAATTGCCAAGTACAGCCAAAATAAAATCAGGATATCCCAAGTGTGAGTGAGATTATGCATAAGTTTCAATGTCATTTTTGGAACTTGGGATTCTGCCAATAGTACACTGATTAAACTTTCTCAACCACAAACACGTGTGTTGATGAACTTGCAGATGGGGAAATAGATATGCCTGCACAAATGATACATAAGCAAGTTGTGTTTTTATTAAAAGTTATTAAAATTTATATCTACTATGTACTTCTCACATGCCAAATACTATGGCATATGAAAACTGTTCGCGCCTCCCATTAAACACACAAATGGAATTGTACTTGGGGCAAATACATAAACCGTTTATGCATACATCTGTTAAAGAACAAACTTCACATCCGGACATTTGAGGCATCAACTGCACATGACACTATTTCTCGACTATAGATTTCCTTCAACTTGGCATCGTGATTAATAATTGAATCATCATTAATAGCCACCAGTTCATACCCATCACAACCTTTGTTTGCCAGATGGTCTGCTAGTCTATTACCCTCTCTAAGTGTGTGAGAGATCTAAACTTCTTGAAATGAATCCAGTAACAGCCAAATCTGCTGAAGGATGTATGATAGTTTCCAGTTATGGGATATTCTGCTTATACATGTTGATATAATCACTATTGAATCTCCCTCTATTTGAATCTGTCGGAAGCCTCCATTTTTTGCTAATATTAGACCTTCTAGTAATGCCTTGGCCTCAACCATATTGTTTGTGCCATCAGGAAGTGTGCAGTATTTTACTGCTAGTAATATTCCTTGAAAATTCCGGATACAAATTCCCACCCCTGATTTACCTGGATTCCCTCTTGAGGAGCCATCAAAGTTAATCTTGCTAAACCCTTTGGATGGCGGCATCCACTTAATCCCTTCTCTGTCCAGCATTTTATTTAGTTTTGGTTGATAACACAAACCAAAAGGAGCATGTATTTGTTTCCACTCTCGCAATATAAATGAGTCCCATGATGTCATAATTAGATTATGTTTAAGCTTATTATGACTAGCATTAACTAGTTCTGATATCGATCTTTCTATTTGAGCTGTGACCACTTGGATTGTCGAAAATTGTCTGCGAAAGATTCTTTTATTTCTCTCCCACCAAATTGCCCAGACCACTATTGCTGGAGTGCACTTCCAAATTGCTGAAAAAAGGGAGGATGAATATAGTTGTGGCCATGAGTCAAACAGGTCCCTTAGCTTGCATGGAAGAGGAGTTGGATATTGTAACTTTCTAAGGACAAAATGCCAGCATTCTTGAGCAAATTCACAATTTAAGAATAGGTGGACTGTGTCTTATTATAATTTTTATTATTAAAATAATAGTTAATATCAAATTATATATTATTATTATTTTTTATATTTATATATCAAATATATAAAATTGAGTCAATTATATTACCTCTTTATTGTTTGAAATATAATAATATTATTATATTTATGAACTCATTCATTTATCATATTTATATTTCAAAGTAAATATATATATTGAAATTTTAATTAGTTGGTGAGCTCAATGCAAATCAATATTAAAGTATATATTTTATAATTGATTAAAATATATTTATAATTCTAAATTTATTAAAATTTGAATTAGATAGACATTTAATATTAAAATTACAATTATGACAAAAGTAGAAAGGTGAAAAAATTATTTTACATATAAATTAAAGTTTAAATTAAGGCAAGTACTACCCACTACGTGACATTTGTTCGAAGTGTAATGATGTTCATGTTACAATACATAAATGTAACATACTAACTTTGAAATAAAATCAAATCATGGCCTAAGGTGACTCACATATACAAGTCATTGCTTACCAATTTGAGAGTATAAACATTCAATTTACATATTATATGATTGTATAAAATTGACAATATCTATATTTGAAAAAATTATGTAAAGTAAGTAGAGAGATATTTTTAAAAACTCTAAACTAATAAAATTTGTAAATATTTAACATTCCTAAATTTTTAATGAAGAAATTTATAATTAGAAATAACTATGAAAAAGTTAAAACCAAAATAACATGAAAAATATTTTTAATTATAATTTGAAAAGTATATTGTCAGATAGAACATTACATCAATTAAATTTAATGAATTAAGTTTTAGTTCTTAAAAAATAAACTAACTAAAAATAATATACAGAAAATAATATTTTTAAAAGTGTCAGTAATAAATATTTAGGAGCTTGTTAGTTCTCTATTATAGAACTTATAGATTGAATCAAAAAAAAAATAGAGCTTATCATTATAATTCTCTTGTTTCAATTCAAATTTAAATAATGAAAATGACATTTTTTATAATGTCTACAAACTTGACACCAGTTATTTTCCTATGGTTAATTAGGTTTAATTCATTTACAGTGACACCTATAATTTCTTGTTCTGCTTCTTCAAAAACAATTAGCCAAGTTGAAACAGTATGATCTTACATTTCACATTGAAGTTAATATCTACAATCACATACAGTAAAACTGTTAGTACATTTTTCACAATACTAACTATCAAGTCATTCATGCATTAGCAATGCCTTTTAGTCAAATTCAGTTTTGCAAGCCAGGAATCCTGTAGAAGAAAGACACTTGTGGATTTTTAAGGCCTTCCAGCAAAACATAGCTTGAAAAAGGAACTTATCCACTAAAAGAACACCTTGCATGGTCAAAACTAATAATGTAATGGCAACTGCAACCACCCCTCTGGAGGCCATTTGTTTCCCAGAAATCTGCAACGTCTTCTGGGATATCAACAAGCATGTCTGCAGCTACACTTATTTATATTCACTCTATGAAATTATTAAAAGGATAATTTTCTATTTGGGATCCAATGTTGTCTTTAATGTTCTCTACACACTGTCATTACATTATCTTGATCGTAACTATGGGAACCTACGAACTATGCAAATTTGCATCATTAGTACTTTTCTTCGCATTCAATACATAATAATGGCTTTCATATTAGATACCTTATGAAATACAGATAACAAAATATATAATACAAATTAGGAAACGTATTAGATACGTTATGAAATTATGAGATAACTGTGATATGTTTTACAAAACCATCAACAGGCCCTTAAAAAGTAGTCTACTTTCCATACAATTTACTGCCATCAAATGTTAAGTGAAAGTTGAGGGGGTGATCAAAGCAGAATTCTAGGGCTTTGCTAACATAGTCTGGAGACATTATCCCCTTAATCTCCATTTCCAACTCAACAGCTTCCCATGCAGGATTCAGTTTAACAGAACGCTGTAGTACTATTTCATGCGGCTTTGAGTACTCAAGTGCCTCAACCAACGCCATATTGCATTGCATTCTGGTATTTCAACCAACCTGTACAAATATGATTCTTCTAAGGGCTAATGTACCTGCTCAACACCCACTTTTTGCTTTTTAGAATTCCTGCTAAAAACTTGGTCTATTATGCCTAAACCTTTGTCGATAAAATCTGGAGTAATTCCCACACATTCAAGCATCTTGTTGTGAGTTTGAAGAATATTCATCAAGGTCTCATCATCTTGTTCGATAGATAGAGTTAGAAAAACCCGTGTTTCACTCTCTCTCCTTAAAAAATTTCCATCTTTTGTAGGGGATGTTTTTGAAACTTGGGACTTAGGAAACCTCTTTTTATAGAACTACCACTTTTGTCACTCTTAGAAAGTAAAGTCCATCAAGATAACTGAGAGGAGGGGGGTGAATCATTTATCAGATAATTATAACCTTTGTCAACTTCAATAGATTTTAACCATAAAAGCAATGTAACCAAAAACCATAGAAAGATATTCATACACAATGACGCAAGATATGTTAATTAGGGAACCTCTTGATCAAAGAGTAAACCCCGATGAGAATGATGTCCACAAAAGATGCACTAATATGAAAGTTCCTTGTGAGATGATGAACTCTGTTAGGAGTCTTATGAAATACATTCAGTACATATGAGTCCCTGTTAGGAGACTTTGAATCCCTGTTAAAAGATTCTAACCCTGTTAGGAGTTATGGAAGACAAAAAGACCCACAACCCAAACAGCTTCAATGACAAGATCACTGAACACATTGTCCAACTGATCTCTAGATTATTCAACAGAATAATACTAAAACACTATTGATCTCAAAAATATGTTACCTCTTCTCTGACCGTGCCAAACCACACTCACTGTTACACCAGATCTCAATTTCAGATCTCTGTACCTCACATATCTTCTTTCAACAAGTATTACATGGATCCACAATCCACATTTACACTTTCACATTCATTCCTTCATTCACAGATTCTTACATTACAACAAGGAATACATTTCTTTCTTTATACCACGCTCAAGTAATTACAAATGAGTCGGCATACAAATTACAAAATAAAAGTTTCCACACATTATATAAGAATTACACAAAACTGTCAGCTTCCAATTAGAATAAATCATTCACATCACTATCAACAGGTCTTAACTTCTCTCTAATCGCGCATAGCCAGATTCCATCTTGATTAGGAGATATCATCTGATTTCCACAAACCGCTACTTAGGAACACTGCCTAAATACTACTTCCACTGATTTTTTCATAACTGTCATGAATAAATGAATTACTGTCTATGCTCTTAACCATGATCATATAACACATCATAGAGTAAGTCCTCAACATCGCATAGCTTGATCTCCAATATCCCATATGTGCTAATTCAAACAATGTCTACTTCTCTACTAATCTTCAGTAGATCACAGTGTTGACATCAATGACAATCATAGTCATGAATGCAATAAAAACTACTACAAAATGGATGTGAATACTCCTCCATAGGTTATATTCAACATTCATTCCTAACAATCTCCCCCATTGGCATTGATGGCAACATAGATGAAAAAACATCCAAGTTCCAGGAATACCAACTACTGCAACATTGCTGCTCTGAAATTTTTTTCAAGTCCTCTTCATCAATAAAATCTTACTTCCTTTTCCTATTCAATTCTCTCCAACAAGTGGCTCAAATGTATACTTCTCCCTGATAGTTTTTTCATGTACACTTCTCCCCCATTGACATCAATGACAGAAGTTTCATCATTATGTCAATCAACAACTCTAATGTCAAAAGACACTGTTTCAGAAAATACATTCACTAGAGTCCTCATGACTCAGCTCAGATACACATACTCCCTCATAGAGGAAGTACCATCATCTGGTCTAGAAGAAAGATAAGACTCATATACCATTGGACGGATGCAACAATCTGCATCAATTCTCAAAAGTAGGCTGGGGCATAACCCCAAGCATACCTCTTAGATACTCAAATGTATCTTTAGGCAAAGGTTTTGTAAATATGTCTACAGTCTGCTCCTTTGTGCTTACATACTCAAGTCTGACTTCTTTCTCTGCAAATTTCTCTCTTACTACATGATACTTTATCTCTATATGCTTTGTTTTAAAATGCAATACAAGGTTCTTAGACATACTAACCATGTTGGCATTGTCACAATGTATAACAATAGTCTCAACAAATTTTATTCCAATATCCTTTAGCATTTGTTTAATCCAAATTATTTGGTTACAATTGTTTGTTGCTATTACATATTCTGCTTTTGCTGTGCTTTGTGAAATACAATTTTGCTTCTTGCTTAGCCAAGAAACTAATCTTCCTCCAAGAAAAAATGCTCCACCACTAGTGCTCTTTTTGTCATCAACACTACCTCCCCAATCTGCATCTATATATGCACATAAGGTAAAGTCATCAGATTTTTCATACCACAATCCATATTCCATTATGCCTCTTAAATATCTCAGTATCCTCTTCACTGCTGCATAATGTGATTCTCTAGGTTCATCTTGAAATTTTGCTACAATTCCAATTGAATGTGATATATGTGGTCTTGTATGTGTCAAATACTGCAATCCTCCAATCATAGATCTGTACTTTTTCTGTTTAACTGCAAGAGTCTCATTGATGCTAGATAATTTGTGTTTGGTCACCATAGGTGTTTCAATTGGTTTACAATTCTCCATTCCAAATCTCTTTAGAAGGTCATTCAAGTACTTTGTTTGACTAACAAAGCTACCATCACTGATCTATGTTATTTGCAATCTTAAAAAATATTTTATTTCACCAATCATACTTATTTCAAATTTAGTCTTCATTTCATCTGCAAATTCATCACTAGCTTCATCTTCTCCTCCAAAGATAATATCATCAACAAAAATAACTACAACCAATAAACTATTTTCAATTTCTTTTGTATATAGGTTGCTATCAACTGTGCCTTTTGTAAATCTTAATTTTATCAAATACTTGTCCAATCTTGCATACCATGTTCTAGGTGCTTGTTTTAGTCCATATAAAGCTTTATTCAGTTTGCATAGCATATCTCCTTCTTTATTCAAAGGAAAACCTTCAAGCTGCTCAATGTAGACTTCTTCCAATTCTCCATTCAGAAATGCTGACTTTACATCCATCTGATATACTTTAAATTTTTTGTAAGCTATATAGGCCAAAAATATTCTTACTGCTTCAATTCTTGCTACTGGTGCAAAATTTTTTTCATAGTCAATTCCTTCTTGCTGTGAGTATCCTTTACATACCAATCTTGTTTTGTTCCTTACTACTTCTCCTTGTTCATTCATCTTGTTTCTAAATACCCATTTTGTTCCAATAACATTCTTATCTTTAGGTCTAGGGACCAATTCCCATATTTTATTCTTTTCAATCTAATCTAGTTCTTCTTTCATAGCTTTAATCCAATGTTCATCTTCACAGGCTTCACTAGTAGATTTCGGTTCAATTTGAGAAATCAAACATAACTGTTCTTGTACCTTATTTCAAGTTTGAACTCCTCTGTCTATGCTTCCAATAATATGCTCAATAGGATGATTCCTTGATAGATTCTTATTAGGTGCCATTGTCTCTGTACTTATCTTTGCTATAGGCTCTTTAGTAGTTGCTTCATTATGGCTCTCATTCAAAAAATTAGTGTTAGTTTCATAAAATAATTCAGTAGGCTCTGGATTAGGTTTAGGATGATCTTCTTCATCTGATTCACAATCAAGCATTCTTTCTTGAATTTTGAACTTTTCATCAACTTTAACATTTGCGCTCTCAACAATAGTCTTAGTTATTTTATTGTAACATCTATAAGCTTTTCTTTTTAATGAATATTCAAGAAATATACCTTCATCACTTCTAGGATCAAACTTTCCAATGTCATCATCTCTTTTTATATAATATTTGCTTCCAAAAATTCTAAAATACTTAATTGACGGTGCATGTCCAAACCATAGTTCATAGGGTGTCTTGTCTGTGTCTGCTCTGATCTATACTCTGTTCATTGTATACACTATTGTGTTCACTGCTTCTCTCTAAAATATCTTTACCAAGTCTTTCTCAAATAACATAGCTCTTGCTACTTCAGTTACTGATCTGTTTCTTCTTTCTGCAATACCATTTTGTTCAGGTGTCCTAGGGGATGAATATTATCTTTTAATACCATTCACTTCATAGAAATTGTTAAATTCTCTTGAAGTAAATTCTCCACCTCTATCTAATATTAAACATTTTATCTTCATTCCAGATTCATTCTCAATTTTTTTCTTAATGATCTTAAACTTATCAAATGCTTCATATTTTTCTCTAAGAAATGCAATCCACATCATTCTTGTAAAATCATCAACAAGAATCATAAAGTAACTTTCTCCATAGAATCCTCTAGTCCTTGTAGGACCACTCAAATCAGTATGAACAATCTCCAACTTCTCTGCTTTTGTGAACTTATTGCTGGGAAATGAGGTTCTCTTCTATTTAGCCATCACACATTCCTTGCAAATCATGTTAGTAGGCTTCATAATTCTAGACAAATCTCTTACTGCAAGTGTAGTACTCACTTTCACAATATTATCAAAATTTATATGACAAAATCTTCTATACCATAACCAACTGTCATCAATCTTACTAATCAAACATGTCATCTCAGTAGGATTCAACTAAAATACATTACTTCTGGTTCTAGATCTAGTACCAATCAAATTACCATCCTTGTCTTTGATCACACAAGTTTTCTCAGTAAACCAAACTTGATATCCCTTATCAACTAACTGTCCAACACTCAAAAGATTATGTTTCAAGCCCTCCACAAATTAAACATCATTAGTATTAGTCTTTCTATCAAGAGTAATAGATCCTATACCCTTAATCAAACAAGGTGCATTGTTTCCAACTCTAATAAATCCTCCATCATAATTGTTAAACTTTATGAACTTTTTCATGTCTCCAGTCATATGATGTGAACAACCATTATCTATCATCCAATTAGATTTTTTTTCTACTTGAGAGACTAGGGTTTTTTCTTCCTTAACCTTTGTTTCAGGATTTTCTTCTTTTATTGCCACAAATCCTATATCATCATGCTCATTATCACTTTCACTTAAGGTTATCTCTATACTAGCTTCAAGTTCTTCATCATTAGCATAATAACATTCCTTAGATCTTCTAGGCTTAAATTTTTTTCTGTACTTCTTAGCTCTCTTAGGACATTTAGATGCAAAATGACCATATTCTTGACATGTTCAACATTTAAAATTTTTCTTACCATCTAGTTCTCTTTTCACAAGGCAATACCTTCTTCAATTTTTCTGTCTTCTTCATTTCTAGATCTGCTACTGCTAGCATAATCTCTACTTACACTGATGCTTCTTAACAAAGTAGGATGAACACTAAGAGCACTGAATGATGTCTCCATTCTAGGTAAGTCTCCTGATAACCTCAGGTTCATTTCTGCTTGATAACCTCAGGTTCATTTCTGCTACTTCCAATCTTCCAAGTAGAGTTTCTCTAGTAAAGTTTGTAATACAAGGTATGACTTGTTCAATCATTTGTGATGTCTGCTTGAATGCAAGAGTCAATACTTTGTGATGTTTGCTTGAATACAGGAGTTAATGTCCTTAGAATTTTTCATATCACTTCATTCTTTGTCTTTGTTCCTCCATAAGATTTTATACCTGCAACAATTTATGACAATCTACCAATATAGTTTCTAATAGATTCATCTTCCATCATTCTTATATCTTCAAATGCACATATCCAATTATGTAATCTCACTTTCTTTGCATGTTCATCACCTTCAAAAGTAGATTGTAAAGCTATCTAAATTTCATGAGATGTCTTTAGATATTTTACCTGATTGTACTCATTCTCCAGAAGGGCTAACAAGAGTGCTTCTCTAGCAATTGTGTTACACATGAATATATCTCTTTCTCCTTCAGTACATTCTTCAATCTTATCCTCATTAATGATAGTCTTCTGATTCTTTGCGATTAACAAGTAACCTGGTCCTAAACATAGTAGGTGTGTCTTCATATTTTCTTTCTAGTTGTCAAAATTTACTCCATCAAACTTAGGGCTTTCTTTCCTGAAATGACTTTCCATGGATCTCCTTAAGTTAAACTTTTCTTTCAAGGACCCGTTTCTCTGATGCTAATTATTAGAAAGTAAAGTCCACCAAGATAACTGAGAGGGGGAGGGCATGAATCAATTATCAGATAATTATAACCTTTATCAACTTCAATAGATTTTAACCATAAAAGCAATGTAATTAACAACCATAGAAAGATATTTATACACAATGACACAAGATATGTTAACTAGGGAACCTCTTGATCAAAGAGTAAACCCTAGTGGGAATGATGCCCACAAAAGATGCACTAATATGAAAGTTCCTTGTGAGAGGATGGACTCTGTTAGGAATCTTATGAAATACATTTAGTACATATGAGTCCCTGTTAGGAGACTTTGAGTCCCTATTAAAAGATTTTAACCTTGTTAGGAGTTATGAAAGACAGAAGGACCCATAGCCCAAACAATTTCAATGGAAAGATCACCGAACACATTGTCCAACTGATCTCTAGATTATTTAACATAATAATATCAAAACATTAATGATCTCAACAATATGTTACCTCTTCTCTAATTGTGCCAAACCATACTCACTGCTACACCAGATCTCAATTTCAGATCTCTAGACCTCACATATCCTCTTTCAACAAGTATTACATGGATCTGCAATCCACATTTACACTTTCACATTCATTCCTTCATTCACAAATTCTTACATTACAACAATGAATACATTCCTTTCTTTATACCACACTCAAGTAATTACAAATGAGTCAGCATACAAATTACAAAACAAAAGTTTCCACATGTTGCATAAGAATTACACAAAACTGTTAGCTTCCAATTAGAATAACTCTTCACTCGTGCAACCCTAAAGTTTGCATTATCATCCATGTCACTATTAACATGTCTTCAACTTCTCTCTAATTGCACATAATGAGATTCCATCCCGATTAGGAGATATCATCCGATTTCCACAAACCACTACTCAGGAACACTGCCTGAATACTACTTCCACTAATTTCTTCATAACTATCATGAATAAATGAATTACTATCTCCACTCTTAACCATGATCATATAACATATCATAGAGTAAGTCCTCAAAATCACATAGCTTGATCTCCAATATCCCACATGTGCTAATTCAAACATTGTCTTCTTCTTTGCTAATCTTTAGTAGATCATTGTGTTGACATCAATGACAATCATAGTCATGAATGCAACAACAATTGCTACAGAATGGCTATGAATACTCCCCCATAGGTTATATTCAGCATTCATTCCTAACAGTCACCTCTGTTCAGGATGCCTCAAAGTTACTTGCTATATGACACATGTTTTTATAGAAACAACACCAAGAGGGTGCCGACCCACAGTAGAAACCCATAAACACTAGAAGCACATTAACAACACATTAACTATAACTAGAGAAATTGTAAGAAATATTAACAACATCCATCTTCTACCTCTTTCAAAAACATAAGTCCAGATAAACCATAGAGAAACTAAAGAAAAACTAACAGTATCAGAAGTCTTAAGGTTTAAAAGCATAGGATGCCATGTATGGAAAAACCACCACTAGTTTAACAAAGTTTTAAACAAAATACTAAAAGCATAACCCCCAAGGCTTGATCTCAAGTCAAAAGATCTATAAACCATAAAAAAAACTATGTTTTCCCCCAAGCCTCTTGGAGAGAAAGATGTTTGCCTATTTCTCATTAAGGAATTGGAATAGGTCACTATTGTCTTCTTCGATCGTCATCTTCTTCCCAAAGACTTTTTCCTGCATCCTACACAAAGTAACTGTCAAGGAAAACTTGCTTGTATCCTAGAGACAGTTGTTGATGTCATCCACCTCCCTCTTCAGGTTGTTAACTACACAATCTAGCTCCACAATTTTCTATTTAAATTTACAAACAACACCCCCAAGCCAATGTTGGTAGAGGTTGTTGGTTGGTTTCTCTGTTCTTGAAGTTGTCCTTCGAAATTTTTATGTTTGAGGTTTTTCTCTGTGTTTCATGAATTGGTCTCCTGTATCTTCCAATCCCAGAGCTCCAATTTTTGTCAGGATTTGAAAAAATCCTAAGTGCTACATCTAATTGTCTTTGAAAATCTAAAAAGGCCCTAAGATTGCTCGCCCAAAATCTATTTGGCTGTTACTTTTTTGAAATCACTTAATGGAATTTTAAAGCATGTGCACTTTTTATCTCCAGTTAGTTACATAGTCTCACAAAGATTTCGGCATATTCCTCTTAGTCTAGCAATTACCTGAAACCCTTAGTCGCACAATCTCCTTAAAAAGAAAGAATATTTGTTGTCTTCTAACGACTTGGCGGTTGCCTTCAGTCGCTAGGTTTCTAAATGCTTATTGTGAGATTTAACGACTACTCTGATAAATATTTATAAATCAACTATAGTCACCCAATCTTCGGATCAAAATACCTTCATTCGGGCGATCTCTAAGTGAAATAATGAAGTGATATAATATTCAACAATTATGAGGTTCTTCTTTGGTCGCTGAGTCTCCAAGTGAAAAATGGCGGTCTATTTTATGTGGGTCGCTAGATCTCCAAGTTCTCAAATAGTTAATTCTTTTATTCAGCAACCTGACAATTTCAATGGTCACGTGTTCTTCTAATTCTGATGGTTATGTCTCAAGCATTCAATGATTCAGCGACACGGTTATCTCTAAGTCTCATAAAGTAGTGGTTAAGTTTTGAAAGTTATAGCGACTCAGCGGGAGCAGTAGGATGAAGGATTGATCGACGGTTGGTGTTTAGCCTCATTACCTAACCAAATCTTCTGGCGACTTGGAGAATGAAGGTTTTCGCGTAGTCTCCAATTTTAACTAGAGTTAAAAGAAATGTCTAGCCACTGGGAGATGTCTTTAGTCACGTGGTCACCAGATGATGGTGAGTTAAGAGAAAGGTTAGCAGATAATAATTTCTAGCTATTGATGCAATTTTGATCGAGTGGTGGTCGCATAGTCTCTGAATCAAACCATGATTTAGAAGAAGTTCCAGCAACCTAGAGATTTGCTTTATCATCCAATCTCTAGATCAAACCTAGGTTAAGTAAGATATTCAGTGATTGGGAGACTGTCTTTAGTCGTGCAGTCGCCAAATGGTTAAAAGTTAAGTGTTGACCGTGGATAAAAATTGAATTTTTTTTTTGAGCATTTAGTTGCTGAATTTTTGACGTGTCTTTCCTTGATTGGTCGACAAGGTAAGAAGGGTAATAAGAAAAGTAAACAAACTAGACTTTAGTCACTGAATCTCCATAACAAATAAATCAAAGTTTTTCTGTCTTTAGTCACTGAATCTCCAAATGGGTGAGTTGGGAGGTCTCAATAAAAGGTTTAAAAAGTCAACAAGCTTTAGCGACTAAGAGATTCACTACGGTCGCTAGATCTCCAAATGAATAAAGGGATTGACTATAGTCACCAGATCTTGAGATTGAATTAATAAGACATAGATTTTGTATTAACTACGAGATTGACTATAGTCGCCAAGTCTCATAATTTAAAAATGAAAGTGATAAAAGGTCGCCCAGTCTCTAGATAAATTCAATAAAGTTCAAATCATTCAGTGATTGTGATTTCTCATTGTAGTCACTAGGTCTCGAGCTAGAATAAAGTCATTTAATGACTTAAGTTTCCTTTAGTCGCCAAATCTTTGAGATTATTAAGGAAGCGCCAAATCTTTCAGCGATTATGAGAAAGTGTTGTAGTCGCTAGGTTGCTAGAAAATTAAATTTTGATTACCTATCATTTTCTTAGCTTACGGCTAGTGAATTGAGTTTTGAGCATGCCAAGTAATGGCTGAAGTGACATGGTTTCCACCTTTTCAATCTCAAATGAGCTGCTGCATTCAATTCTTTAAAATAAATATAGGTTGGCTATCACTCATTCTAAATTATGAAGCATTTTGAAGAGCTAAGGTGATAGAATTTCTAGAGCATTTTCAAATTTTAGTACATTCAAAGTTTTTAGAGGAATTTTAATTTTTAGAAAAGATGAGCCAATTAATAGTCAGTGAATCTTCTACCGGCAAGGGTGCCAAAGAGAAAGCTAAGGAGAGCTTTTTAGATGAATTCCTTACTTTACTTCTTGGTTCGTCACAGAACAAGAAGGTTAGTGATGATTATTTTATTGATGATCTTGGATACTATAGAGATGCTAGAACTCTTGGTGTCACTAGAATGTGTTTATTCAAATACTTTTATAAGAATTTTAATTGTTCGGTCCCTGTCTCAAACCCTTTGACTTTAGGGTTAGCTAAGTTGATTGTCCTAGATTTTTTCCTGGATGTAGACCTGTTAATTATACTAGCTCATAGATATGACCCCCTATCCAAAACAATTAGGAAGGGTGGTGGTTCTCCTCTGGTCACACTTGACAAAAATTCTTTCATGAGGGCCTTTGGTATTCAGATTCCTATGGCCACGAAGATTAACCTACAGGCTCAAGCCAATAGATACATTAGAGAGTCTTCCCTAGTATCCAAATAAATTCAAAATCATGTTCCCAGGGAGAACAAGAATTACATTGCAGTAGTAGTCTGGTCAACCCCATACTTCTTGTAATCACCTAAAAATGGACAAAGATCAAATCAAAGAAAATCAAGGACATAATTGAATCAATTGAATCACAATGCATAATTAGCCAATCAAAATGAAAATCAAGTCTTAATTCGAGATCAATCAAAATTGAGAGCATTTTAATCAAATGTAATCAAATCAAAATATAATTAAGTCAATTAATTGTATAGTCTTGGATTAAATCAAATTTAACCCATTCAAGGGGTACATGGCTAAATTAAATCAATTAAATCAATTAATAAATCTTAATTACTCTCAACAACCACAAAAGGGAGGAAATTCAATCAACCAATGAGATTTAAAGAAAGACATTCACATGGATCAAGCCAAATTGAATCTCAATCACTCAAAGTGAGAATGAATCTTGTCCATTGATCTTGTCTACTTGTCCCAAGCTTTGAGGACACAAACTTTGCATTGTCTTCAAAGGGTGGAACCAAGAACTCAACCAAGGCTTAACCATGATCAACTACACTACACCCCCTACCATTGGGAAAATATATAAAAGGAAGACCAAATTCCTTCATAATGATCAATCACATATCTAAGAATTGCATTGAACCTCTTGCAATTTGAGTTTAGAAAGGCATTTGAGAGCTTAATTAGCATTTATTTGATATAATTGTTAGTTGTAACTTGTTTATCATATCATTCTCATTCTAGGACTATCATTAATGGAAGCTTGCTGAGAGGTTTGCATTAACATTCTTAGTTAGAGAGCCATATGATGCTCAATTGATCATTATTTTGCTAAATAGTTTTCTCTATTGCTTTGTGGTTTATTTAGTTACTATTTCACTTATTGATTAACCTTAATTCTATGAAGATACTTTTTATAGTATACAAAATGGCACCCACCGTGGGGCTCTAAGCCTCATTTCATCATTTTAATCATATTTTGTATGCTTGTATTTTCACTTTTCCATGAGTTTTCTGCAAAAAAATAGGTAAAGTCATGCGTATAGAAGATCTAGTCATGCTTGCATTCATTCTGATAACGCTTAAAATTTTTGTTATGACGCCTATTAGCTAATAACTTACGCCTGGTCGATAACTTCTCTTCTGTCTTAAATTATTTCTTCTCACCTACAAGTTGGATGCTCATGCCTGTGAGATAAATTATTCAGCCTTTGCGTGTAAAGTCATGCCTATGACTCAAGAAGTGTCACAAAAATACTATTCATCGTCACCTATGACACACCTTTACTACATAATTTACAGAGATAGTCATGCCTAGTATCTGCTAATTTATGCTTACTATTGCTAAATTGTCACTTTAGATAAATCATTTTATGCAATTTTTAGTACTCTTTACGCTTATCAATAAATTGTTCACGCTTGATTAACTTTTGATGTCGCCCATTTCACTAGAAAGTGACGCTTGCTATCATTAAAGTTAAGCTTGCTAACAATTTGATCACACTTATTAGCTGGACAATGTCACTTACTGTCTGTTGTCTTAATTTGCTGTCATATTGATCAATTCAATTATCTAACTCTCTATCTGTATGTTTTGATCATAAATGAGCAGGCACATAAAGGTCCAAAAACCAGAGAGTAGGTTTAATCAAGAAGCCAAGACATTAGCAAAAAGGATCAAGAAGGAAAACATTACACACATCAAGGTTGTTCTTGAGACAACACAAGAGGAAGAAAATTAGGTATACAAAAACTATCTTGCAATTATTGAAGCTTACAAATCAAAATTCGTATCTCTTAATTAGATTTTTAGTCCTTAGTTCAAGTTTTTCCTTAAAAAATTGCAAATAAAGTTCTTAAGGTTCATACATAATTCTTTGCTTCGTTAATTTCGATTTGGTTTTTCCTCATTGTGTTTGTTGGTGTTGACTAACTTCCTAGTGGACAAGCACACTTGGAAGGAGCTATTGCCAAGGTAAGGATAAAAATAATGAAATCACTAAAAAATGCCCCTAACTTCGGTTAGCTACAAGGAAAAGGTAAGCCTCTACTAGTCAATATTTTCCCTTAACTTGTGGCATTGGTGCATTTTAAAATCTAGTAATCAAGAAAGGTTAAGAAATCCAACACATAAATCAAAGACCCTTGTTTGTGGAAGAGAGTAGAAATACTCGAATTCCTATATTTAGTGGGTAAAATCAATTGAACATTGCTAATTGTGTTTGGGAACTAAAGGAAAAGTTAGGGATATGCTCTTCACCTTTTGGTGAACCAAATTCCCAAAAGCTTGACCTTAATTCCATTGTCCTTGCTTTACAAATGAACATGCTAGAACATTAGTGGGCTTGCCTCCTAAGTTTGCCTTAACAAGGCTGGTGAGAGGGACAACCCAAAGTGGGATACACTTGCTTTTGCCATGAGAATCCAACCCACTATAAAATAAAATACATACATCTTTAATGGGGTGTGTGACAAAAGGATTTTAAATTTTTTGAACTTCCTCTATAGTCCTCACGGATTATGCAAAATTGTACCTTGGTGTGTGTGGGAAGGCCCTTAACATACTTAGGGGATGAAAGTTTAAAGTCCAGTTTGAATGGAATCCACAATAAATCCTTGATAAAATAGAAAGACCACCTTTTAGAGCCATGTTTATGAACCAAATCTTGTGATAGGCAGGTACTTGAAGTGTCTTTTTGTGCAAAACCCATAACAACATTCTTCAAATCAAACATTTTTTGTTGAGTGGGTAAAAAGAGACAAGTGAATGTCTGATTGTTGTGTTTGAAATACATAAACAAGTGAGAGATATCCATTGAAATTCATCTTATATTTTTAAATCTCTTCAATATAAAATTAAAAATTCTTGAATCAAGGATCATTCCAAATCAAACCCTTGTTGGATGTCGATTTCCATGCGGTCCCACACATATAGGGTATCATTACAAGGCGATAGCACTCTTGTTGCAAACAAAGGGCAAGAAGTTGAATACCAAAGTCTTTTCAAAGAACCTAATCAATAAGAAATTTTTTCAAATCTATTTGAACAAAGACTTGAAGAGATGGATAGAAATTTAGCATATCATAATCACAATACCAACAATTCCAACCATAATGCCAAAGAAACACTTGAAGAAAGGGTTGAGAAGGCTTCCCAAGACCTAGAATTCCTAGAGGTCATGGATAAATTGATAGATAGGAATAAGGAGAAATTTTTCCTAAGTCTAGCACAAAAGGGAATAAAGCTTTCTCATGATTTTGATATTGACCAACTTAAGAAAGACTAACAGCAAGATGACTCCATGAATGTTATGACTAGGCAGATTAAGGCCTTTCAAGAACAAATTCATACCATGAAGAAGGTAGCTGAACCTAAGGCCTTTTCCATAGAAGCTTTGTGTCCTTTCCCTTTCATCAAAAGCTTAGCTATGGTATCTTTTCCCTTCAATACCATTTTTCCTAGATACGATAAGTACATGGGTAAAACAGACCCACAAGATCATCTAAGAGAGTTTTGCACCCTAAGCATAGAGTTCATGCACAATGATACATATCTAATGAGACTCTTTCCTAAAGGCTTAGGAGGTCCCACAATGGAGTGGTTTTCAAAACTACCCCAAGGCATAAAGACCTTTCAGGAGCTAGCCTCCAAGTTTGTAATCCATTACTCTTATAACATTGAGCACAAAATCACAATGCTCAAGTTATGTGATACCAAATAGAAAGATGGAGAATCCTTCTTAGGATTCATACAAAGGTGGAGGACCATTTTTGTAAGGTATCCATGAAGTATCCCCAAGGAAGAGAAGATGGAGATATTCACCAACAATTTGACCACATAAATGAATTATAGATTGCAACTTCAATGTCCCCCAACATTTGAGAAACTCATTGAAAATGGGATCAAGATTGAAGATGTTTTGGTCAAGAGAGGTGAAATCAAATTATTTAAAGATAAAAAATCCAACAACAATAATAATAACATCAATAACAATAATTATGTGCCTAATTATTTCAATAATCAAGGGTCCAATAATAACAATGATAAATCTAAATCTTGGATAAAGAATAACAACAAGAACCTTGTAAATGATGGAGTTGTGGAGGCTCACAACTTAAAATCAACTCCTTTTATCTTACCATATGGAGCTAATTCTTCAAATAATGTTAATCAATCAAACAAAGCTCCATTTAATTCCAATAATTCCAACAACAATTCCAACAATTCCAACAATAAAGCTTGGGATAAGTCAAAACCCTCCTCCAATTATACTAAAAAGAAATTCAGCTACTTAGGTGAACCTTTGGAGAATGTACTAAGGACCTTAGTTGCCAACAATGTCATCATGCTACCTGACATGAGAGATTATGAACCTCAAGTTAAGCCTCATTGGTGGAATGATGCCCATCAATGCGAATATCATCAAAATAGAGGTCATCCAAAAAATGAATGCATGAGATTAAAAAACTTGGTGCAAGATTTAATTGACAATGGAACCATTAAAATTGAAGGGACTCAAAATAATGGGGATCATATGACCTTCAAGAACCCCTTTTTGAATCATGAAAAGGTTGAGTCATCTAATACTAATCAAAATCAGAAAAAGGGCAATGAGAAAGTGAACTTTTCTCATACTTATGATAACACGATAAATACTCTAAGGGAAGAGGATCAAACCATAAATGTTATCATAGTGAAAGATAAATCAAGAGAAGCATCACCAAATGTTGTCACTAGGGGGCAAGCATAAAAAATTATCCTGCCTACCAATGCTCCAAAGATTATATTATCAAACCAAGCTTCAACATCATCATCAAAACAATATAACTTGGTTGATCAATTACAAAGAACTCTCGCTCAAATCTCTATTCTTGAGCTGCTCAAATTATCACCAATTCATAAGGATATCTCAGAGAAGGCCTTATTGGAAACAAATGTGCCTCTAAATTTGGAGGTAGATAAGTTTCAAAATATGGGAGGACACCTAATTGCACCCCATTGCCTATCATTTTCTGAACAAGATGACATGTCCCTTAATCATCTGTAAAATCTGCCCTTACACATAAACGTGTTGATCCATAAGCATAGGGTGAAAAGAGTCCTTATAGATGGAGGAGCTGTCCTAAAAATTTGTACCATTATCTTGGTGAAAGCCCTAGAATTTTTTGAGGAGGCTATTGACCCTAAGAAAAAGATAACCATAAAAGCCTACGATGATGAAGAAAGAATCTCAAAAGGAGTCATAGTATTACCCATAAGAGTTGGCCCCATGCAAAAAGAGACCATATGCCAAGTGTTGGACTTAAAGTTGGCTTACAATATCTTGTTATGAATGCCATGGATCCACAAAATGCAAGTTGTTCCTTCAAATTATCATCAATGCCTAAAATTCCCGTATCTAGGGCAAGAGATAATGGTAAGTGGAGATCTAAATCCATTCCAATATTGTAATAATGTCAAGCCTACCAATGAATCCTTGGTTCCAAACAATACTAAAGGGTCTATACCTAATCAAATGGAGCAAGGTCAAAGTTCTAAGGACATTCCCTTGTTAAAAGGAAAATAAAAGATAGAAGAAGAGATTGTTGTTGAAGACACACCAAAACTCATTAACCTAACTACATCGACTAAAGGAAAAGAGAAGGTTAACGAGGATAACATTATTGAAGAATCAAAAGAAGATCATGCCAAAGCTATCCAAGTGTACACTAAAGAGGCCCATTATCAAAAGATGGACAAAATGATGAAATTTTTTGATAAGCAATGTAAGATCAAACAAAAGGGAGTAGGCGAATACTCCTTATCTATGATGGACTTACCTTTATCACCCAATTCATTTGAAAAACCTCCAAATCTACCTCATAGATATAATGATAACTTTGTGAGGGAAAGTACATCATCTACCATGGATGAAGAAGACAATGAAATCCTAAACTGGTTATACAAAGATGAAGAATCAAGTGCTCACGTCAAACATATCCAAAATATAACTATTCCCACACATCAATATGGGAAAATATTTTCCATCATGCAAAAGATGGGTTAAAAAGGTCAAGGACCTTTGGGTACAAAGAATGAAGGGCTAATTGAACCCCTAGAATCAACATGGTGAGATTCCAAGGAGAAAACAGGTTTATAGTATCTTGAAGAAGGATACACTCAAAAACATTATCCCAAACTTTTTGATCAAATATTACAATTAGAATATCATAGTGATGAGGATTCTAATGAATGGGAATGGGATACTTTATCTAATGATTCATGCCAAGATAAGGGTATTGATGTCATTAATACCTATGCTTCTACCAAAAATAAAGGGCCAATAATAGAATCAAGTTCAAATCAAGCTTCTAGTTCTAGTCAAGTGATCCTAAATGATGTGCCAAGAATAGAAATAGAGATAAATCAATGGGTAGGTGGACCATATGTTCCTTCATGGAGACCTACTATGGAAGAATCGAATGTTAGGTTTAATCCACATGATTTTTATCCAACAAAAATCCTAGAGGAGTCTAGTGAGAGGGACTTTGATCCTTCCTCTTTAGAACATTTAGAGGAAGCCCATGTTCGAGATTTTCAAGATGCAATGTATGAACCATCGAATAATGAGATATACACCTTAAATCCAATTGAAACAAACCCAAGTGTTGACCCATTAACCCTCATCTATCTAGACCTAATTGAATGGAATGTCATTGAACCAACTACCTTACTAATTTTCTTAAACGACAACATGGTGTCCCAATACCTTAACGTGGTTGAACCTTCTTCTATCAGAGAATATCAAGAAGAAATGATCAAAGGAAGCATCCATATTATCTTAAAATGGAAGCACTTCCATCTTGATAGGTTTAACACCCTCTTTTAGTACATTTATCATGATAGACTTGCATTTAGGATGCATTTTGCACTTATCTTCTTCATTCTAGGTGAAATTAGGGTTAGGATCCTGAGGATTCTCCTTGATTTCCCTTTTTCATGGCTCTATTTTCTAGGTAGGACTTAGAAATAGGTCCTCCTACCCTTCATCACAATAATCATAGGATTTTATGTCTATCCTTGGCATTCTGTCCTGTTTTGATATCATTTCTAGGTTTCTGAGCATCCCCGAGACCTCTTGATTTGGTTCTGAGTGAATCTAGGCCTAGGGTCAGATTCGATGTCAAACTTGACTGGGTCAGGATTGAGCTCAAACCTGACTAGGTCAGGATCAAGCTGCCAAACCTGACTAGGTTAGGTCTAACCTCGATTTTGACCCCTTCCTTCAAATCTTCAAAATCCTTGATTTCTAGGCATTGGGCTTCCGAGATATTTGTTTTCCCACCTTCGGGTTGGTCATTTCAGGTTTTGAGATGGTAAATCCTCTAATTGCATTTAATCTAGGTATATTTTCTAAAGGTTAGGACCTAATTGGGATTTAATTCTCCAAGGTGGCCCCTCTAGACTTGAGTTCACTATAAAAGGAGGCCTTCCTCTCTCATTTCATCATCCATTATTCATCAAGTTTTCTCATGATCAAGTGCTCTCAAGGAGTCAATTTCATGAGCAAGAAGATTTCAAGCAAGCAAGGAATGGTGAAGATGCAAGATAACAAGAGGATGATATAGAAGATCAAGCCATTGTTGACATCAAGCATCTTTGTGAACACATATTTGGAGCAAGAGACATCCTTTCTTCCTTAAGCCATCATTATCAACTTTCAAGCATTCAACCATGGAGTAACAATTATGGATTGTGAGTTGGGTAGAAGTACTTTAGCCTTGGGGGCTTGGTATGCTTTTCTATCTCATTCAAATCTATGCATTGACATTGTTTCATACATATTCATGCTAGGGTTTTGATCTAGAGGATTAGATCTTGGCATTACACTTTCAATACACACACACACACACACACACACACACACATTCTATTTCAATCGGCTATTCATGGAGGTGGAGACCACCAAAATGGGGGTTTGACTAAGGCAAAACCCTATATAGCCACCCCCAAAACCCCCTTTTTTAGATATCTACAACCGTTGTTTCAAGAATTAGAGGACATATTTGAGTACCCTTTTCGCCGAACTTCTGGGATCTGTGAAAAAAATTAGAATCAAGCTTTAGAATAAAAATGTGGTATTTGACCTTTCTTGAGGGTCAAACTCAACCTGCTACCAGAAAGATGAAACTTTTCTAGGTTTTCTCCATCTCAATTTTCTGATCACAGATCTGGTTGCAGAATCTTCTGAAACCTCACATAGACTGCATAAAATAGGTATTTATAAATCAATTTCATGATGAGGTATTGTAGTCACCTAAAAATGATCAAAGACAATTTAACGATAATTCAAAGCAAATCAGTCAAATCAAAGCAAATCAAGGACATAATTGAATGAATTGAATCACAATGAATAATTAGCCAATCAAAATTAAAATCAAGTCTTAATTCAATCAAAATAAAAATCGAGAGCATTTTAATCAAGTGCAATCAATTTAATTAATTGTATAGTCTTGGATTAAATGAATGTCAACCCATTCAAGGGGTACATGGCTAAAATAAATCAATTAAATCAATTAATAAAACTCAATTACTCTCAACAACCATAAAAGGGAGGAAAATCAATCAGCCAATAAGATTAGAGGAAAGACACTCACATGGATCAAGCAAAATTGAATCTCATTCACTCAAAGTGAAAGAGAATCTTAGCCATCCATCTTGTCTACTTGTCCCAAGCTTTGAGGACACAAACTTTGCATTGTCTTCAAAGGGTGGAACCAAAGACTTAACCCCAACTCAATCATGATTAAATGCAACTACACCCCCTCACATTGGGAAAATCTATAAAAGGGAGGCTAAAATCTTTCATAATTCATCAACCACCTATCTGAGAATTGCATCAAACCTCTTGCAATTTGAATTTAGAAAAGCATTTGAGAGAAATTTTAGCATTTTATCTTGATAATTGTTAGCTTTAGCATTGTTTCATCTTTATCATTCTCATACTAGGACTATCATTAGTGAGAGCTTGCTGAGAGCTCACTCATTAACATCTTAGTTAGAGAGCCATAGGATGCTCAATTAGTCATTGATTTTGTTAAATAGTTTCTCAATTGTGGTTGTATTTAGTTACTATTTCAATTATTGTTGATGATTAACCCTAATCCTATGAAGGTACATTTATTTGTATACAAAATGGCACCCACCGTGGGGCAGTAAGCCTCATGTTATCAATTTTATCATTTAGATCAACTTTTGTATACTTGTATTTGCTATTTTCCATGGAATTTTTGTAGGAAATAGGTGAAGTGTCACCTACAGAACATTCAGTCACACCTGCAATGAATCTCATGATGCCTACAAGCTCTATATTGACACCTATTTGCTAATTAGTCATGCCTGGTCGATACATTCTACTGCTATCTTAAAGTCTTTGTTATCACCTAGAAGGAAAGCATTCATGCCTTTGCGATAAAGTGTTCTAGCCTTTGCACAAAACAGTCATGCTTACGAGCCAAGAAGTGTCATGGACTAATCATCTATTATCGCCTTACATAAAGCTTTGCACCACAATTGGACAAATCACTCACGCTTATGATATTTTATCTTACGCTTTTGATTGATTCATTATTGCTTTGACTTAATTCATTATTGTTTTAAAAAATAGTAATTACGCTTTGAAATAATTTGCTTACGTTTGCTAAATTTTCTGTGTCACCTAGTGTACTGTTAAGTGTCGCCTGCTAACATAATATTTATACTTTCGAGCAATTTACTATCATTTATTTTTTGGACAATGTCGCTTAAGGTTTTCTATCTTAATTTTCTTGCAGATTGATTAATTCTATCATCTAATTCTCTGTTTTCACATTTTGACAGTAAATGAACAGGCATCCAAAAGTCTAGAAGCCAGAAACTCGATTTAATCAAGAGGAGAAGATACTTGCTAAAAAGGTCAAAAGGGAGAATCAAGTGCACATCAAAGCTATCCTTGAAGCAACACAAGAAGAAGATAATCAGGTATATAAAAAATACCTTGCTGTGATTGAAGCTTATAAACAAAAATATGTCTCTTTAAATTGGATTTTCAGTCCTTAATTTCAAGTTTTTGTTTGGAAATTTGCAATTAGAGTGCTCAAATTCATTACATAAATCTTTGTGTTGTCAATTTCAGTTTTGGTTTCCCCTCATTTTGAGTGTTTGTGTTGACTAACTTGCTGGAGGACAAGCACTTGGAAGGAGCTATTGCTAATGTGAGTAAAATACAATGAAAAACACTAAAAAATGCCCCTAACTTCAGTTAGCTACGAATGAGGTAAGCCTAAACTACTCAATTCTTCCTTAGCTTGTGGCATTTGATGCTTTTAAAATCTAGTAATTAAAATGGGAAATGAACCAAACACTTACATTCTAAGAATCTCCTTGTCTAGAGATTGGGAAAGAACCATTTTGTGTTTGAAGTGTTTAGAACGAAGAAAGGCAATAGGGATATGCTCTTCACATTTTAAGTGAATCAAACTCCCACTAAGTTCATTTCTTGCTTTCCATGAACATGCTAGAAATTTAGCGGGCTTGCCTCCCAAGTTTTCCTTAGCAAGGCTAGTGAGAGGGACAGCCCAAGTGGGACACACTTTCTTTTACCATGAGGATCCAACCCACTATAAAATAAAACACATGTATCCTTAATGGGGTGCATGACAAATGGATTTTAATTCTTTCAAACTTCCTCTAGTAGTCCTCACAGATTACGCAAAATCGTACCTTGGTGCGTGTGGGAAGCCCCTTAACATACTTGGGGGATGAGAGATTAAAGTCTATTTGAATGGAATCCATACTAAAACCTTGATAAAGTAGTAAAGACCACCTTGTAGAGCCATGTTTATGAACCAAATTTTGAGCTAAGGTAGGTGCTTGAAGTGTCTTCTTGTGAAAAACCTGTGATAACATTCTACAAATCAAACATTTTGTGTTTAAGGGGTTAAAAAGAGACAAGTGAATGTGTGGTTGTTGTGTTTGCAAATACATAAACAAGTGAGAGATATCCATTGAAAATCATCTTATATTTTTAAATCTCTTCAATAATAAAATCAACAACTTTCATATCAAGGAGTAATCTCAAAACAAACCTTTGTTGGATGCTAGTTTCCACATGATCTCATACATATAGGGCTGCATTACCAGGTGATAGTACCCTTTTTCTAAATCCAAGACAAGAAGTTGAATACCAAAGTGATTTCCGAGACCCTAATCAAGAGGAAATCTTTACAAATCTGTTTGAAACAAGACTTGAAGATATGGCAGATAGAAATTCAAATTATCAAAACCACAATACCAATCACGCCAACCATGATCCTAATGAGACAATAGAATAAATAGTTGAGAGGGCTGCCCAAGACTTATATTTTCTAGAGGTTATGGAGAAGTTGATAGATAGGGATAGGGAGAACTTTTTCCTAAATCTAGCCCAAAAGAGAGTAAAGCTTCCTCATGACTTTGACATAGATCAACTTAAGAAATACCAATAGCAAGATGGCCCTATGAATGTTATGAATAGGTAGATTAAAGCATTTCAAGAACAAATTGACACCCTAAAGAAGGCAGCTGAACCTAAGGCCTTCTCAATTGAAGCTTTGTGTCCTTTTCCTTTTGACAAAAGCCTAGTTATGGTGTCATTTCCTTTCAACACCATTTTTCCTAAATATGATAAGTATATGGGTAAAACAAACCCATAGGATCACTTAAGAGAGTTTTTCTCCCCAAGCATAGAGTCAATGCATAACAATACGTACCTAATAAGACTCTTTCCTAGAAGCTTAGGAGGACCCGCAATGGAGTGGTTTTCAAAACTACCCCAAGGAATAAAGACCTTTGAGGAGTTGGCCTCAAAGTTTGTAACCCATTACTCTTACAACATTGAGCATGAGATCATGATTCTCAAGTTATGTGATACTAAGAAAAAGGATGGGGAGTCCTTCTTAGGATTCTTACAAAGGTGGAGGACCATTTTTGCAAGGTATCCATGAACGATTCGCAAGAAAGAGAAGATGGAGATCTTCACCAATAACTTGACCGTGAAAATGAACTATCAATTACAACTTCAATGTCCTCCAACATTTGAAAAAATGATTGAAAATAGAGTTAAGATTGAAGATGTTTTGGTCAAAAGAGGTGAGATTAAGTTATTTAAAGACAATAAATCCAACAACAACACCAACAACAAGAATAACAACAATTATGTTCCCAAATATTTTAATAATCAAGGGTCCAACAATCACAATGATAAATCGAAATCATGGAATAAAAATAACAATAAAAATCTTGTGAATGATGGGGTTGTGGAGTCACACAACTTGAAGTCTACCCCTTTTATTCTACCCTATGGAGTGAATTCTTCAAACAGTGTTAATCAAGCAAATAAAGCTCCATATAATTCCAACAATTCTAACAACAACAATTCCAACACTTCCAACAATAAGACTTGGGATAAGTCAAAATCAAACTCCAAGTATAACAAAATGAGATTCACCTACTTAGGTGAACCTTTGGAGAATGTAATAAGAACCTTGTTGGAAAATCAAGTCATCACATTTCCTGAAATATCAAGTTATGAACCTCAAGTCAAACCACGTTGGTGGAATGAATCTCATCATTGTGAATACCATCAAAAAAGAGGTCATCCAACCAATGAATGCATGAAATTGAAGCACTTAGTGCAAGATCTAATTGATAATAACACCATCAAAATTGAAGGACCTCAAAACAATGGGGATTATATGGCTCACAAAAACCCCTTTTTAAATCATGAAAAGGGTGAGTCATCCAATACGAATCAAAATCAAAAGAAGGGTAATGAGAAAGTAAATTTTTCTCATAGTTATGATAATACCATAAATAATCTAAGAGAGGAAGATCAAAGCATAAATACTATCATAATAAAAGGAAAATCAAGAGAACCATCAGAAAATGTGGTCACTAGAGGACAAGCGTCAAAAATTGTTATACCCAATAATGCTCCAAAAGTGGTGATATCAAACCAAGCTTCCACATCATCATCCAAACAATACAACTTGGTGGATCAATTACAAAGAACTCCCACTCAAATTTCTATTCTTGAGCTGCTCAAACTATCACCAATCCATAAGGATATCTTGGAAAAAGCCTTGTTGGAAACAAATGTGCCTCTAAATTTGGAGGTAGACAAATTCCAAAACATGGTGGGGCACCTAATTGCACCTCATTGCTTGTCATTCTTCGAACAAGATGAAATCTCTCTCAATCATCCTCAAAATCTTCCCTTACACATAGAAGTGTTAATTCACAAGCATAGGGTGAAAAGAGTCCTTATAGATGGAGGTGTTGGCCTAAATATTTGTACCCTTAGCTTGGTAAAAGCCTTAGGATTTTCTGAGGAGGCTATTGACCCAAAGAAAAAGATAACCATAAAAGCCTACGATGATGAAGAAAGAGCATCAAGGGGAGTCATAGTCCTACCCATAAGAGTTGGTCCTATGCAAAAAGAGAACATATGTCAAGTATTGGACCTAAAATTGACTTACAATATTTTGTTAGGAAGGCCATGGATACATGAAATGCAGGTTGTCCCTTCAACTCATCATCAATGCTTAAAATTTCCATATCAAAAACAAGAAGTAATGGTAAGTGGAGACCTCAAT
Organism: Chamaecyparis obtusa; assembly: GCA_027943335.1. Lineage (NCBI taxonomy): Eukaryota > Viridiplantae > Streptophyta > Pinopsida > Cupressales > Cupressaceae > Chamaecyparis > Chamaecyparis obtusa. The sequence goes on along the minus strand of BSBK01005984.1, from coordinate 332,534 downwards.
CCCTTCCAATATTGTAATAACATCAAGCCTATAAATGACTCATTGGTTCCACACAATGCTAACGGGTCTATACCCAATCAAATGGAACAAGGCCAAAGTTCTAAAGACATCCCTTTGCTGAAAGGAAAATAAAAGATGGAAGAAGAACTTGTTGTTAAAGAAACTCCAAAACTCATTAACCAAACTACATCGACTAAAGGAAAAGGGAAGGTTAATGAGGATAATATTATTAAAGAAGTAAAAGAAGACTCTATCAAAGATGTTCAAAGATATACTAAAGAAGCCCATTATCAAAACATGCATAAAATGATGAAAAACTTTGATAAGCAATGCAAGATTAAACAATAAGGAGTAGGCGAATACTCTTTATCTATGATGGACTTACCCTTATCACCAAAGTCCTTTGGAAAACCTCCAAATCTACCTCATAGATATAATGATAACTTTGTGAGAGAAAGTACATCATCCACCATGGATGAAGAGGATAATGAAATTCTGAATTGGTTATACAAAGATGAAGAATCAAGTGCCCACGTCAAACATATCCAAAATCCAATCATTTTTACACATCAATATGGGAAAGGATTTGCAATCATGCAAAAGATGGGTTATCAAGGTCAAGGACCTTTAGGCACAAGGAATGAAGGGCTAATTGAACCCCTAGAATCCACATGGTGAGATTCCAAGCAAAAAATAGGTTTAGGATATCTTGAAGAAGGATATACACAAAAACATTATCCCAAATTATATGATCAAATACTCCAATTGGAATCTCATGTTGATGAAGATTCTAATGAATGGGAATGGGATACCATATCAGATGAGCCATGTCATGATAAGGGAATTGATGTTATCCATACATATACCTCTACCAAAAATAAAGGACTAATGGTGGAATCAACCTCAAATCAAACACCTAGTTCTAGTCAAGAGGGCCCAAGTGATGTTCCAAGCATAGAAATTGAAATAAATCAATGGGTAGGTGAGCCATATGTTCCTTCATGGAGACCTATTATGGAAGAATCAAATGCTAGGTTTAATCCACACAAGTTTTATCCAATAGAAACCATAGTGGAGTCTAGTGAGGAGGATTTTGATCCTTCTTCTTTAGAACATTTAGAGGAAGCCCATGTCTGAGATCTTCAAGATAAAATGTATGAACCTTACAATAATAAGATATACACTTTAAACCCAATTGAGACAAACCCAAGTGTTGACCCATTAACTCTCATTTGGCCGAACCTAATTGAATGGAATGCCATTGAACCTGATACCTTGCCAAATTTCTTGAATAACAACATGCTGTCCCAATACCTCAACGTAGTTGAACCTTCTTCTACCAAGGACTATCAAGAAGAAATTATCAAAGGGAGCATCCAAACTCTTAATCTGAGAAAAAATGAAAAAATAAAAAAAATAGAAAAGGAAAAGAATCGAGTGTTGAAAACCACTTTGTGGCAGCATTAGATCCAAATGAAAGAAAAAAAGAAATAAAGGGTGTTTCTAAAGGTGAAAACCCAATTGAGGCACCTTTGGAAGGGAGTTTGGACATTCTACCAGATTACTATGAAGAAAGGTCTCCAATTCTAATTGAGCCAACATAAAAGATAAACATTGGATTAGAAACAGAGCCAAAGATCATTCACTTAGCAGCATCCCTATCAAGTGAAGAAAGAATAGAATTCATCAAGTTCTTCAAGGAAAATCAGGTTAACTTTGCATGGTCCTATGATGATATGTCGGGTTTAGACCCAAATTTGATAATGCACCATCTCAATGTAAAGGAAGGGGCCAAACCGGTCAAGAAAAAATTAAGGAAAACACACCTGTTATACACTAAGTTTGCACCCTTGTTTCAAGCTCTCTTGGTCTTGATAACTTAGTATAACATGGGAATCATCTCTAGGTTGTGGGACCTTTGCTAACTGAGATGAGACCTCCAGGCTCTAGGCTGGTTCCTCTTGGATAATCACCTTAATTTGCTTCTTGATAGGAAAAGTAAAACTTTTGAGGGAAAGGGATAGAAGGAATGCTTGAAAGGGAAATAACTGGAAAAAAAAAACTACCTACTAGGTGATGCACCAAAATTAGGGTTTGGATCTCAGTATAGAGGAATGGAATCAATGAAAGGCTTAGGCCTAGTAGGTCACAACTTACTAAATAGGCTTGCATATGTGTTTCATAGGAGGGCCTGATCACAAGACACAACTTATGACCTGCAAGAAGACATTCACTTCTGCAACTCGGTGTACAATTGAGACAAGACTATTAGTGGGCTGAAGTATACCCACAAAACATCTAAATCAGATCAAACATAATAACTCACACAATTACTAAAAGTAAGAGGGATCAGGAACCCTAAGTTGTCATTGAAAACATGCATATACTTTGATTCAATAAGAGATAATCCAAACAAGGAAGCATAGGGACATGAAGGATTGTCACAAAATACCTCTGCAATGTCTATATTATCAATGAAAGATTTACAACTGTATAAGCTAGAGGGTAGAAATGATACCACAGATGACCCTTAAGAAAAGTGAAATTCTTTTACAATTGTCCAACTCTGAGCTCTGAAAGCTCCAAAAATACAATATATACATACTCAACTACACGCGGGCAGGAGTCAAAAACCTAACTAGGGTTACAAAAGATGTTCATTAAAATAATAGCTAACCCTAACTCAATCAAGTCTGATCATAAATGTAACTTTGAAAATATGGCTGATCAGATATATCATTGAGTGCCCATCCCTGTACTTGCAATCAACCTACAGACAAGCAACCTAGATCATCAATTATACTACACAAAAGTCTCACCATGAATGCTCAACTGGTACCTTTTAGGGATAGGAAATGACCCAAGATGGCTACCTAGACTTCTTCATCATCCTCCTTTAACTATGAATTTCCTGGAGACATAAATTCCTTGAGCTACCCTGCCGTTGCATCCCACTAAATCAAAAAACTGCCAAAACCCTCGCAGAGACACATTTGAATTTGAAATATAACGGCTAGCCGGTCTTTTTAAAACATGTATGTCGATATCTTTTCTTCCTAGAAAATGAATGGCCACGATCATCTGAGAAAACAACTAAAAACCTTTCTAACAGGTCAAAGCCACCGTGGAAGTCAGCAGCCAATCAGAAGTGAGCATGTCAACATATTTGTTACCTTGGACCCACCTCGAGCCTTCTTCTTTTTTAAGTTATTTGGTGACTATGCGACTGAGGAATTTTGAGTCACGAGATACTTTGGCTTACTTTGGTTTGGTCAAGTGATTCAGCGAACAAGGTTGTCACTAAATCTCTAAGTCTTCTGGCTAACCTTGGTTACATCTTGCGAACACGAGAAACCTTTCAATCGCTGAGTCGTTGAATAACCTTTTAACCATTCATGAGAAACCCGGCTTATGTTTGGTGAACTAGTGACCGAAATAAATTCTAAGTCCTTAAGAACTTTAGGGCTTTACTAACTTATCCCCCAATTCTGTGAATACACACATTCGCGCATTTGCTAGATCATTTGGAGCACTGCTAACTTATCACACAAATACGCGACCAAAGGGATCTTATCAAAGCTGCCAAATGCTTATCAAACCTTGGGCCCAGACTTGCCACCTATTAATCTTTCATTTGTTCTAGCCTCTCCATCAGTAGACACCTTGGCAAATTCTGACAATGGACCCACTATAATTTCCAGATTCCCATCTAATAGTGGGTGCATGATCTCATAGCCAAAGACAATTCCTTGTGCTTTTATGCCAACCGTAGATCTTTATCTAGCCATGACCCCACTGACACATCAGGTCCATGTAGAAACCTCTGTTAGCACACAACAACCAATCATCTTTGAGCACATCAGCGCACTTAGCAACATGGTCCCATAGTCTCTCCCCTTACTTTGACCAATCACAAAATGGCATGTCACCCTAACCTAGCATTGGACCCACTGACAGGACTTGAACACTTGGAAAATCTGACAGCTGGCGTAAGATCGCATGTGTCAGAAAAGGGCTATGTGAAGATATGCCAGCCATCGATCTTCATCCTTCTGACATCTCTGCAGACTTTCTAACACGGTCCCACTGCAGCATCCAAGTCATCACCACGCGGACCAATAAAATGTGAGCATATTAGCAACTGAGGACCCACCTATAAGGCTCTGACAACAAAGCGAGATCGATAGTCGGCGCATGATCTCATAGCTCTGACACAATGCATGAGATCATGTGCCAGCTATCGCATCGAAAGGAAGCCAGTCTTCCAGGCCCACTCTGACGAACTAAACAAGTCACCACCTCTCAACCAATAGGAAACCTCCATGTAGGAAAACATGGCAGTGGACCCACTAAGCTTGAAGTGCTATAGACTCAAGGAAGATCAATGGTTGTCATGATTTCACAAGCCTCTAACAAACCCTTTGCAAAATCATGATGATCATTGATTTCCTTTAACTGGGACCCCCATAGGTTTAGACCGCCAAACACATTATGCGATCACGCGACTGAAGAGAAAGTAACATTTGCTAGGTCGTAGTACTTTAAACAGTGACTGTGAAACATTTAGCAAATAGGAGAAACACCGTAGTCGCCAAGTCGCTAAATGGAAAAGGTAACTGCCAGAAGATACATCACTCTAATACCAAATCTACAGCTAGTCTCATCGCCTCATGCCCCTGAAGATTCCTTGAGATTATCAGACAACCATCGGATTAGAATCTTCACCACTACCTGCAGATTTAACTCCACTTGGATTATGCGAATCAGTGAATGAAGGCTTTCTCAGAGTCACGAAAAGGAATTCTTGGGTAAAAGCACAATAAGCTATCACCCTTTTACAAAGGAAAAGGCTAACAAAATCAAAGTTCAACTTCAATAGTATAAAAATGACATTTATGTTTGGAATTTGAAGATAATGTAAACTAATTAAATGTGATAAAAGGGATGAAGTTTATGATTAATATTTTTAATATTTTTTTTGAATAAGTATTGATATGTGTTTTTAATTTTTAAAGATGATTTTTTAGTTGCTGAAAAATGCTGAAAATTAGGCATCTAGTTCCCACCAAAAAATTATATGTAAATAAACAAATTTTCCACTAATTTCAAAATATGTCATAGAGGACATATATAGCTAGTGCATGAAGAAATAAAAATTGGTTTGTGAGCTATATTTTCTCTTTTATAACAATTCAAATTCCAACTCACTGAAATCAACAGTTTTATCTCGCAACATATTTTTCATAACAAATCTATCCCAATCAAAAAAATAAATATATATTCTTGAAGAGGACTCTCTCCTCTAGTGCACCATATGTTTTTCAAATTTATTTAATATGATTTAATTTTTTTCTTTCTCCAAATCAACATCTCGTTGACTATTAAAATACCTACTTGTAATATTTTTTAATTACAATAAACCATGTCTAATTAAAACGGTATAAAAACTATATGAGGGTATTCTTGACTCTGATCTCTACAAAAGGATATTTTTTTATTTTAAAAAAAATATCATTAAAAAGATTAGGAGTTATTGAAATGTCACTTTTCTAAAATAATTTTATTTTTATGGTAATTGGACCCAAAGTGGTATAAAACATGCATTTAATAGATATTTCCAATTGGAAAAGTTAAAGCACTTATCTAACTTAGCTAGAATGAATCTAGATAGACCATATGTTTGACCCAAATAAATTTTTAGTTAGAAATACTAAAATTCAATTGTGCTAATAAGTTAGCCTAAAAGGTGACACCTGATTGTGCTTTTACCCTCTTAACCACGGTTAAACTTGGAGAATACGCGAACAAATGTCTTCACTGAATCACTGAACCAAAAGCTTAACCCCAAGTAATATTGAGTGATTTCCTGACTGAAGAAAAGTGATCACTTGCTGAGTCACAAGATGTTAAGACTTAACTGCCAAATATTCAGCGACTAAGAGAAACAATGTTATCACTGAATCACCGAATAAAAGGAGTAACCACCAGAGAACCTAGAGAACCTTCGATTGACCAAGGATAAAGTGCACATGGGTTTTTTTAAGACTTAAGTGGCTGATAAAGTAATGTGAAAATAGAATGGGGGCTTATGGTTTGTAGGGTTTATTTGGCATATAACGGCTAGATTTTTCAAATTTTTGGACCTGCAGTCCAGGGAATGGAACAAATTGCAGAGGCCAGAGGACAAGACCTGAGGCCATGAAAATTTCAAGGATGCTCGACAGGAGTAAAATAGAGATTTTAGAATGGATATTAGCCAAATTTGCATGCATATGGAAATTGGGGTAACATTTTGGTGATTTCTATTGGATGTTAGCCTGCTAGACATGGAAAACTAGTGGCCTTGACATATCCATTGGGCATGGGGTCATTCTGAACACAAAAATTTGATAGAGAGGCAAAACTAGAACTGGGGAACAAAACTATGCATAAGGAACTTCTTGGAAAGCAGGAAACTAACCTAGGAAAATAGGAAAGGAAAACAAAACATACTTACAAGAATTTATAAAGAGGGATTAACCTCAAAGAAGGGCTTCAAATGGAATCCATTCACTGAGATTGGCAGGGCATCTCCTTCAAGAGTTGAAAGCTAAAAAGCATTAGATCCCTTACACTCTATTATAACAAATGGTCCACCCCAAAATGAATCAAACTTTGTGTGCCTACCAGGTCTAGTTCTAAATTCATCCCATTTGAGAACTACATCTCCAACCTTGAAATTTTTGACCCTAGCTTTTTTAGCAAAGCTCCTCTTTGTCTGAATCTAATGGAACTCCATATCTTTCATGGATTTCTCTTTGAGCTCTTCTAACTCCATCAACTAAGCATATCTAATCTGTAAGGGATCTCCTTGTTCAAACAGGGCATATTGAGTAGCTAAGTCCAGAGCTGGTAATTCAGTTGAAATGGACAACTTAGCCTCTCTCCCATACACTAACACATAAGGAGAATTACCAATGATCTTCTTTGGAGTAATTCTGTCTAACCATAAGGTAGACCTCAGTTTAGTATGCCAATCCCTCTGATTATCTTGCAGGGTCTTCTTGATTATCCTAATCAAGTTCTTATTGGTGGATTCTACCAAGCCATTGCCTTGGGGGTAGTAATTGGAACTAGTATTCAGATAGATTCCCTTCTTGACTGCACACTTTGAGACTTTGAGGCCTATGAATGCTAATGTATTATATGAAATTATGGAATCAGGAGTGCCAAATCTATGAACTATATCATCATAAAAACTTAATATAGCACTCTCATTTGCTTCTTTTAAAGCAATTGCCTCTATCCATCTGGTGAAGTAATCAGTTCCAGTAATTATCCATTTATGGCCCGCACTAGATGGAGGATTGATCATTCCAATGAAATCTATACCCCACTTCATGAAAGGCTGTTCTATTCTGATTGGCTGTAGGGGCAAGGCTACAAGCCTTTCTTTTCCTGCAAACATGGCATACTTGATGCATTTTCTTACATACTCATGACTATCCTTAAAGATAGATGGCCAATAGTATCTAGCCCTCATGATTTTAAAAGTAGTAGTCCTAGGAGAAAAGTGACCTCCAGAAGGTCCATCATGAAATTAAAATAGGACATCAGCTACTTTTTCTGAATCTATGCATCGTAAAAGGACACCACTGTGATCCTTTCTAAAAAGAACATTATCTATCAACACAAAAGGAATAGATTGCAATCTATAATACCTCCCTTTTTCTAAATCCAAACTTGTAGGACATTGTCCTATCTTCAAGTAATGAACCATGTTAGGCAACCAGCTTGTTGCCTTGGCTTGTTCTTCTGTAGAATGCACAACCAAAGATGCATCCATTTGCTCAGATTTCTTTGAACTCTCATCTTCTGCCAAATGCTCACAAAGACCTCTTCATCTAACCAGCTTGGTAGTTTGAATGTCAATGTCATATTCCATCACCTTGGTGATCCAACCATCTCTTTTCTCATTTAGGTCTTTGGAAAGAAAAAATTCTTTGACACTTGGATGAGTAACCTTCAAGTGTACCTTGCTATGGGTCAATAGATAGCTGAACTTTTTAAGGCTCTTACCACAACAAGCACATGTTTTTTTACAAAAGAGTATCTCTGTTCATACTCTCCCAAACCTTTGCTAAAGAAAGCAATAGGCTGCTCCAATCCCTCTAAATTTTCTTGAGTTAGCATTGCAGATATGGCATCATGTCCTCCATAAGAATAAAGGATAAAATCCTTACTAAAATTTGGGTTTAGGAGAGCAGGGGCTTCTGTTAAGGCCTCTTTGATAGCTTGGAAGTTGATTCTCTCTTCTTTGGTCTAGCTAAAAGCTGAAATCTTCTTTAACATGGTTGTCAAGGGCTTGAGTAAATCTACAATGTTAGGCAAGAAACTCCTAAGAAAATTAATCTTTCCTATGAAAGATTGGACACTTTTCTTGTGATGTGGTAGGGGTAGCTCTAGGATAGCTGCAATTCTCTTAGGATCTACTGTGATTCCTTCCTTGGATACTACATATCCTAATAGTTTTTCTTCATGAACAACAAATACACATTTCTTGGGATTAAGGGATATCCCAAACTCTCTACACCTTTCGAAGATCTTCCTCAAATGTTTGATGTGATCTACTGCATGCTTTGAATAGATAGTTATGTCATCTAGATAGACCAGCACAAACTTGTACATAAGGCTTTTAAAGGCCATATCCATTTCCTTTTGAAATGTAGCACCTACATTTGACAAACCAAAGGGCATCTTTTGAAAAGCCATGGTTCCCCACTTGGTTGTAAATGCAGTCTTATATTGATCCTCTTCATTTACCAGGATTTGATTGAATCTTGAATAACCATCCAATAATGAAAATCTCTTGGATTCAGAGACACATTGTAAGATTTGTTCCATGGAGGGTAATGGATGGCGGTCCTTTAATGAGGCTCTATTAAGATCCCTGAAGTCAACACATAACCTCAACTCCCCATTCTTCTTCCTGATAGGAACAAGGTTGGAAACCCAACTAGTATGTTTAATGGGGTAGATGATACCACTTTCTATCAATTTGAGCACCTCTTTATGCATAAGTGGCTCAAGCTTGGGATTAACAGGCCTTTGCTTTTGCCTCATTGGTTTGGCATTAGGCTCTAATTCAATAATGTGCTGAGCAAGGGATGGATCAAAATATTTAAGGTCTTCATATTGCCATGCAAAAACATCACTGAATTCTTTGAATAACTAAGTATAATCTTTCTTTTCCAATTCAGTGTTTACCTTTCCAAATTGTAAGCACTTACCTGGTTCCAACTCTAGTTCAACACAATGTTCTTGTTGGACTACCAGGCCGGCTTTGTTTTTCTTAACTTCATCATCCTTGTTGAAGACAGTCTCTAAAGTAACAAGACCTCTAGGCATCTTATTAGATTTCAGTTGTATCACTTGGTCACCATAGTTTTGTGATAGCCTATCTTGATTATACTCTGAAAAAACATCTTCTTCAAACAAGAATTGCAGAATTTGTTCATCATTGTCAAACACCTACCAATTAACATCATTATCAAGAATAGAAGGTCTAACAATCACTTTGATATGTTGTTGATCTACTTCCTTTGAAACACTATTTGGAATATCATACTGAGATCCAACATCAGCTAACCTATCTACATTTTGATTTAATTTCCTAGGGATAGCAACAATATTGAAAGCATGGAAATCTTCAATTGCATCCCAAACTCTATGTTTGTATGCTCTCAAGGTGTTATTCTTGGTTGCACTTATCCCTCTTACTTGGCTGACAACCAGCTCACTGTCACCATAAACTTTAAGGCTTTGAGCCCTCTTTTTCTAGCCCACTTCAATCCATTGACAAGGCTTTCATACTCTACAGTGTTTCTAGTGTAGGAGAAATTGAATCTAAAGGAAGTATAATACCTCTCTCCTTTTAGGGACACTATCACAACACCACCACCAGAACCATGTCTACTTCTAGCTCCATCAAAAAATAGTTCCCAAACCTGATTGTTCTGATCCTCTAAATCAGTGTCCTTGAGAAGGCTTGGTTCTATGGCTCCATTTTCTTGTATCAAATAATGTCCCAAACAAAAATACCAAACAAGATTTTCTTGGGCCTCTGTAGCTCTTTCATCTAGAAGAATATTAGGTATATCCTCTATTTTGGTGCTTGCTTCACTAATGGTTCAGAAATCACTGCTATCAAATATAGGGTAGTTTGTATTGATGGCATTGGATACATATGGCTCTATATGGCATGCTGCTAATGGTTCTGACTTAATGGTAACCTTGGTCCCATACCTTGTGTGAAAGAGCATGTGAGACCAGTCAGAAGATAGGTAGCCGCCTATCTTGGCTGTAAACTCCCTTGAAAGACATATAGGAAATAATGCAGGGAGATCTATGATGTATATATCAAGGAGGATTGAAAAATTAGGGCTAGCATGTAGGATTAGACTGGTATCCTTAGCCACACCTATTGTATTGACTGAGGATCCATCAAGTTGGGTAACCTTCTTTTGGAAGGGTTCATATTTTAGTCCTAATTGGTCAGCTACTTTCTTGGGCATCACAGTGCTAGTAGCTCCACTATCTACCATACAATTATGCACTAAAGATTTTCCAATAATTAGAGATACATAAAATGGAGGTGGCTTTGAATTCCTACCTTGAATGGCATTGGCCTTGGAGCTACTACTTGGAATCTCCTTTTCTTGATCAGTGTTAACCAACACTAGCTTTGTAGCTTCTTTTGTAGGTTGAGGAGTTGATACCTCTGTCATAGCTTTCTTCAAAATATCAGACTACCCCAGAATAGACAAAGAATCCCACATAGACATGGTGACATTCACCTTTTTCATGTTGTTTATGATATTATAAGGTGTCACAGTGTGTACCTTTTGTTGGGCTTTCACTATGATGGGCTCCACTTCTTTTGGAATTTGGCCTTCTTTGCTTGTGATGACAGGAGCCTCCTTAGGTGTGGTAGGATGAGCTTGTTGCACTAGCTCTGTAGATGTAGTGGCCTTATTACCAAAATCTACTCTCTCCATATCTTGAGCTCTTCTCTTTTCTCTTGTATAGGCAAAAAAAGCATCATCATCATTGACTCCATTGAAGTTTGGTTGCTCCCAATTGAAAATAGTAGTCTCATTCTCTTGTGGTTCTTGTTGAGAAACTGACCCACTGGATGAAGCCTTTGATTGATCTTGTGAGGCATTTTGAACCATTAGAGCTTGGTTCATCCATCCATTTGAACATGTAGCTTGATTATGAGGCTGATTTCAAGGAAAACACCATTCATTATCCATAGCCATATTATTTTGACTAGGCACCATCTCCCTCACTGGATTTACATAATTTAGGGGTCCAGGGTTATATGGTTGAAATGGTCTCTGATTAAAGTTTTGTCTCTGTCCTTGATAGCCTCCTTGGTATGGTGGCCTATTTTGCTAATAAGGCTGTACCTAATTTTGATATTGTTGATTAGGAACTTGGCCTTGTGGTTGAAATGGTGGTCTGATCCCTTGACCCTGCTTCTTTAAATTTGTGATTTCCTTAGTCAAAGTCTACAACAAATTAGTCATTTCTTGCTTACTACTTTCTTGACTATTCTTTATTTCTTGCAACTCTTGAGAGAAACTTATTGTTAGCTCTTGACCACTAGTGCTAGCTTGGGGTGCTAAAATGGTGGGAATAGGGGTAAATGGGGGTACTTGTGTAGGTGCAATGGGCTGAAGGCTAGGAAAAATAGGCATTGGAGGTCTTCTAGCTATCATACTTGCTTGAATTAGACAATTTTCAGCCCTGACAACAATATCAAAGGCTTAGGGTAAAGAAGTACCACCCATAGATTGTATCATGATAGAAATTTGACCATTCATACTTTGTAAATAATAAAGGAAAGCATGGTCAACTGATGGTCTCAATGAGACTAGAATTCTATTCCATGTTTTAAGGAATCTACTATTGTAATCTGTCATTTTCTCTTGAGGGTCTCTCTTAATAGTTGTTAACTGTTCTACCAGAGACAAGTTATTTGATTTATCCTCAAAATGCTTGCTTAATGCATCCCCTAATCCATCCCATGAAGTAACAGAACCAATAGTTAGAGTTCTAAACCATTCTAGAGCCTTACCTTTTAGAGAGGCTGCTAATAATTTTGTGGCCACATCCTCTTGAGTTATGTTGTGTATGCTATAGATGGTGGTCACATTTCTTATGTGCTCAAAAGTAGTTGTCTGCCCTTCACCTGTGAAATTAGGTATACTCTTTAGTGCCACCAAGGGCACATCATGATGTTGAGAAAATTTTAGTGGGCTACCCTGATTGAAAGGTGCAAAGGCAAACTGTCTAGCCATTACAGGAGCTGGAAAATGAAGATTAACAACTATATGAGATGTATTTGCTGCTAGATCTGATTCTTCCTCTAGATCTCTGGTTAGAGATCTGCCTCTTCTTCTAGAATGAAAGGGAAAAGGTCTCTTTTCTGATGTATCAGGAGGTGTAGACTAAACTCTCCTTGCAGGGGATGTTCTTTGAGTTGACTTGCCTTTGTGACTTCTTTTAGAGGGCAACTCTAAAAATTTAGTGGGCTTTGAGCTCCTTGTCTCAATCTTTCTCATAAACTTTAATAAAGTTAGCCCTAGTCTTTACACCAATGGAGTCACCAGATGTACTTGATAGAGCAACTTCTAAAAGCCTGTATTACATAATCTATATATTAGAGATTACATAACTCTTCAAACAATGAACTTCTTTTGTAGTCCCACCAGGCATGCTAGAATTGTTATACACTAAGTTTGCACCCTTGTTTCAAGTTCTCTTGGTCTTTATAACTTAGTATAACATGGGAATCATCTCTTGGTTCTGGGACCTTTGCTAACTGAGATGAGACCTCCAAGTTCTAGGCTAGTTCCTCTTGGATAATCACCTTAATTTGCTTCTTGACAAGAAAAGTAACACTTTTGAGGGAAAGGGATAGAAGGAATGCTTGAAAGGGAAATAACTGAAAAAGCAAACTACCTACTAGGTGATGCACCAAAATTAGGGTTTGGATCTTAGTATAGAGGAACAGAATCAATGAAAGGCTTAGGTCTAGTAGGTCACAACTTACTGAATAGGCTTGCATAAGTGTTTCATAGGAGGGCCTAAACACAAGACACAACTTATGACCTGCAAGAAGACATTCACTTTTGCAACTCGGTGTAGGATTGAGACAAGACTATTAGGGGGCTGAAGTATACCCACAAAATATCTAAATCAAATCAAACACAATAACACACAAAATTACTGAAAGTAAGAGGGATCAAGAACCCTAAGTTGTCATTGAAAACATGCATATACTTTGATTCGATAAGAGATAATCCAAACAAGGAAGCATAGGGACATGAAGGATTGTCATAAAATACCTCTGTAATGTCTGTATTATCAATGAAATATTTACAACTATATAAGCCAGAGGGTAGAAATGATACCATAGATGACCCTTAAGAAAAGTGAAATTCTTTTACAATTGTCCAACTTTGAGCTCTAAAAGCTCCAAAAATATAATATATACATACTTAACTACACGCAGGTAGGAGTCAAAAACCTAACTAGGGTTACAGAAGATGTTCATTAAAATAATAGCTAACCTTAACTCAATCAAGTCTGATCATAAATGTAACTTTGCAAATATGGCCGATCAGATATATCATTAAGTGACCATCCCTGTACTTGCAATCAACTTGCAGACAAGCAACCTGGATCATCAATTCTACTACACAAAAGCCTCACAATGAATGCTCAACTGGTACCTTTTAGGGATAGGAAACAACCCAAGATAGTTTCCTGAACTTCTTCATCATCCTCCTTTAACTACGAATGTCTTGGAGACATAAATTCCTTGAGCTACCCCACCACTTCATCCCACTGAATAAAAAAACTAGCAAAACCCTCGCAGAGACACATTTGAATTTGAAATATAACGGCTAGCCAGTCTTTTTAAAACATGTCCGTTGATATGTTTTCTTCTCGGAAAATGAATGGCCACGATCATCTGAGAAAACAACTAAAAACCTTTTTGATAGGTCAAAGCCACCATGGAAGTCAGCAGCCAATCAAAAGCAAGCATGTCAACATATGTGTTACCTTGGACCCACCTCAAGCCTTCTTCTTTTTTAAGTTATTTGGTGACTGTGAGACTAAGGAATTCTGAGTCGTGAGATACTTTGGCTTAGTCTGGTCTGGTTAAGTGATTCAATGAATAAGGATGTCACTAAATCTCTAAGTCTTCCAGCTAACCCTAGTTACATCCTGTGAACATGAGAAACCTTTCAATCCCTGAGTCGCTGAATAACCTTTTAACCATTGATGAGAAACCCGACTTATGTTTGGCGAACTAGTCACTGAAAGAAATTCTAAGTCACTAAGAACTTTAGGGCTTTACTAACTTATCTCCTGATTCTATGAATACACACATTCACACATTTGCTAGATCATTTGGAGCACTGCTAACTTATCACATGAATATGTGACCAAAGGGATCTTATCAGAGCTACCAAATACTTGTGAAAGCTTGGGCCCAGACTTTCCACTTGTCAATCTTTCATTTGTTCCAGCCACTCCATCAGTAGACACCTCGACAAATTTTGACAACAGACCCACTATAATTTCTAGATTCCCATCTAACAGCAAGCACATGATCTCATAGCCAAAGAATATTCCTTGAGCTTTTACGCCAACCATAGATCTTTATCTAGCCATGACCCCACTGACACATCAGGTCCACTTGGAAACCTTTGTCAGCACATGGCAACCAATCATCTTCGAGCATATCAGCGCACCTAGCAACACGGTCTCACAGTCTCTCCCCTTACTTTGACCAATCACAAAATGGCATGTCACCCTAACCTGGCATTGGACCCACTGACAGGACTTGAACACTTGGAAAATATGATGGTTGGCATAAGATTGCATGTGTCAGAAAATGGCTATGCGAAGATATGACAGCCGTCGATCTTCATCCTTCTGACATCTCTATAGAATTTTTGACATAGTCCCACTACAGCATCCAAGTCATCACCACATGGACCAATAAAATGTGAGCATATCAGCAACTAAGGACCCACTTGTAAGGCTCTGACAACAAAGAAAGATCAACGGTCGACGCATGATCTCATAGCTTTGACACAATGCATGAGATCATGCACCAGTCATCGGATCGAAAGGAAGCCAGTCTGCCAAGCCCACTCTAATGAACTGAACAAGTCACCACCTCTCAACCAATAGGAAACCTCCATGTAGGACAACATGGCATTGGACCCACTAAGATTGAAGCGCTGTAGACTCAAGGAAGATCGATGGTTGTCATGATTTCGCAAGCCTCTGATAGACCCTTTGCAAAATCATGATGACCATTGGTTTCTTTTAACTAGGACCCCTACAAATTTAGGCTGCCAAACACATTAATTAATCATGCAACTGAAGAGAAAGTAACATTTACTAGGTTGCAAGACTTTAAATGGTGACCATGAAACATTTAGCGAATAGGATAAACACCACATTTGCCAAGTTGCTGAATAGAAAAGGTAATTGCTAGAATATACATCACTCTGATACCAAATCTATAGCTAGTCTCATCGCCTCATGCCCTTGAAGATTGCTTGAGATTATCAGACAACCATTGGATTATAATCTTCGCTGCTACCTACAAATTTAACTCCACTTGGATTACATGAATCAGCAAATGAAGGCTTTCTCAGAGTTGCTAAAAGGAATTCTTAACCATGGTTAAACTTGGAGAATATGTGAACAAAGGTCTTCACTGAATCTCTGAACCAAAAGCTTAACCCCAAGTAATATTGAGGGATTTCTCAACTGAAGAAAAGTGACCACTCGCTGAGTCGCGGGATGTTAAGACTTAACCGCCAAACATTCAGCGGGTAAGAGAAACAATGTTATCACTGAATAAAAGGAGTAACCATTGGAGAACCTAGAGAACCTGTGACTGACCAAGGATAAAGTGCACATGGGTTTTTTTAAGGCTTAAGTAGCTGATAAAGTAACGTGAAAATAGAATAGGGGCTTAGGGTTTGTAGGGCTTATTTGTCATATAACAGCTAGATTTTTCAAATTTTTGGACTTGCAGACTAGGGAATGGAACAAATTATAGAGGCCAAAGGACAAGACCTGAGGCCATGAAAATTTTAGGGATGCTCGGTAGGAGTACAATAGAGATTTTGGAATGGATATTAGCCAAATTTGCATGCATATGGAGATTGGGGTAACAACACCCTCATATAGCCTTACTTGTCAAAGTGGAGCTAGAGAAGCTATTAAAGGTAGGGTTCATAAGAGCCATTGATTATGCACAATGGATCTCCAATATAGTGTCGTTATCTAAAGCAGATAAGTCCATCAGAATATGTATGGATTTTAGGGATCTAAACTTGGCATGTCCCAAAGATGATTTCCCACTACCAAGTATTGATGAAATTTTAGACCTAACAACATGACACTCCATATTTTCACTTATGGATGGATTTAGTGGCTATAATTAGATCAAGATAGAACCTGAAGATCAAGACAAAACTACCTCTACATGTGCATGGGGCACATTTTGTTGGAATGTCATGCCTTTTGGCTTGAAAAATGTTGGAGTAACCTATCAAAGAGCAATGACTACAATATTCCATGATATGATGCATAAGTTTATGGAGGATTATGTGGATGACATACTAGCCAAGTCACATTCAAGAAAAGAACATCTTCCCATCTTGGCAAAAATCTTTGAAAGGTTAGAGGAATTCAAAGTAAGACTTAACCCAAAGAAATGTGCTTTTGGAGTCCAATTTGGCAAACTTCTAGGTTACATTGTTTTAGAAAAAGGAATAGAGGTTGACCCCGCTAAAGTGAAGGCCATAATGGAAATGGAAGCACCTAAAATTGTTAGTCAAATGAGGTCTCTACAAGGAAGGATACAATCTATAATAAGGTTTATCTCTCAATTGGCAGAAAAATGCTACAATTTCAATCAACTCTTGCACAAAGACGCAATCTTCAAATGGGATACCAAATGTGAAGAGGATTTCAATTTATTAAATAAATACCTCATGAATCCACCAATATTAATGGAACCTATTAGAGGCAAGCCTTTAATATTGTATATTTTAGCAACATAAAATTCATTGGGGGCACTTCTAGCACAAGAAGATGAAAATGGAAAAGAAAAAGCAATCTACTACATTAGTAGAACCTTAGTCAAATATGAGCTGAATTATACCTTCATGGAAAGGGCATGCTTGGCTTTAGTTTTTTCTTCGCAAAAATTATGCCATTATATGCTAGCCCACAAGATAAGACTCATGGCCAAGATTGACCCTTTGAAGTATCTTCTAAGCAAAATAGCATTAAATGGAAGATTGGCTAAGTGGGTGATGATTTTAAGTGAATTTGATATAGAATATGTTGATAGAAAAGAAATTAAAGGAAAAGTCATTGCAAACTAGTTAGCAGAAGCACCACTTCATGATGATCATCCTATACAAGTTGAATTCCTAGATTCAGAGATTGTGAATGTTGAGGCAAAAACATGCCAGCTCTATTTTGATGGTTCCTACACTCATCACAGCTCAGGAGCAGGCATACTTCTAATCATGCCTCAAGGATCCACTATCCCTAAGTCATACAAATTTCTATTTCCATGTACAAACAATATTACAGAATATGAAGCCTTGGTTATTGGAATCAAGTTGGCATTAGAATGGAAAGTGATAGAATTAAAGGTCTATGGAGACTCAAAATTAGTCATAAATCAAGTCAATGAAGAATATCAGACTAAAGATGAAAAATTGGTACCTTACAAAACAATGGTGGATAATCTCAAGAAGTATTTCATTATCATCACATTTGAACAAGTGCCAATAGAAAAGAACAAAGTAGTAGATGCAATGGCAACTTTGGCCTCACTTTTGTAGATGCCTGATCAA
This sequence comes from Chamaecyparis obtusa, assembly GCA_027943335.1. Taxonomy (NCBI): domain Eukaryota; kingdom Viridiplantae; phylum Streptophyta; class Pinopsida; order Cupressales; family Cupressaceae; genus Chamaecyparis; species Chamaecyparis obtusa. The sequence continues at coordinate 314,580 of BSBK01005984.1, read as the reverse complement.
AGTGCTAGATATGAGTTCTTGGTAGAAGAAGCAAGTCAACCCGCGTATGATCCAACCCATCCTTATAACATTTGTCTACTTAATACAATTGAATCACCTTGATATGGACCAATTTACACCTATTTGAAAGACCAAACCCTTCCTATCAACCAAACAAGAAACCAAAAGAAAAGTTTCATTCGACAAGCTTCCAAATATACTATAATTTCTGAAACATTGTATCAAAAATGTCTTGATGGAATGCTCCTTAGGTGTTTAGAAAAGGAAGAATAAAACTTACCCTTACGAGAAATTCATGAAGGAATTTGTGGATCACACTCAAATAGATTGTCCTTAGCTAAGAAACTTCTTAGGATATGATATTTTCAGCCTACCATGGAAAAAGATTTTTGTAACTTTGCAAAAACTTGTAAGAAGTGTCAATTTCATGGAAATTTGATACATGCGCCAGTGCAAGAACTTCATCCAATGACCACACCTTGGCCATTCTATCAGTGGGGTCTAGATCTAATAGGAATGATTCATCCACCATCTTTGAATGGGTATAAATTCATCATAACTGCCATAGAATATTTTACTGAGTGGGTGGAAGCTGTACCCCTATCAACTTCAACAGACAAACAAATATCCTTGTTTATCCTAAATCATATAATTTGTAGATATGGCATACCTCATGCCATCATAATAGATAATACAAGACATTTCAAGAATAAAGACATAACGGAATTGTGCACCAAATTCCACATGATACATCATTCATCTTCAATCTATTACGCTCAAGGTAATGGACAAGCCGAAGCAATAAACAAAAATATATTGAAAATCTTGAAGAGAACGGTGGATAATTCCAGTAGAGATTGGCATATCAAGATAAACCTGACCTTGTGGGCTTATAGAACAAGTATAAGGATGCCAACAGGGGCTACACCCTTCTCCTTAGTCTTTGGAATAGAAACAGTCTTGCCTTTGGAGGTAGAACTTCCATCCTTGAGGATATCTATGCATGGTTTGATAAATGAAGAAGACTATAGGGTTGCTAGATTACAAGAACTAGAACTATTGGATGAAAAATAGAAAGAAGTCTTTGATCACTTAAAGGTGTACCAGAGTAGAATGTCAAGATCTTACAATAAGCACGTCAAGCCAAGGACATTCCAAATAGGTGATCTAGTGTTAAGAGAAAATCCCAAGAACCAAGCAGAAAGGGAGAAGAAAGGAAAGTGGGAAGCTAACAGGTTAGGACCATTCCTCATTGTTGAAGATTTTGGAACTGGCACATACAAGTTATCAGATTGTGATGGGGAAGAACTACAAGAACCAATAAATACCATACATCTCAAAAGGTTCTATACATGAGGTAGATGAAAGAGTATAAAGAGTATTAGATGGAGAGCATTGTATTTATTGTACATAATTCAAAAGGGATCCTGAAAAATACCAAAAACATTGGAAAAGCTAAAAGTATAAAAAACATTTGAAAAGTACAAAAGATCAAAAACAATGAAAAATTGAGCATGAAGAAAGCAAAAACATTCAAATATGATCCTCAAAAGATGTTGTCTTGGTGAAAACCTAGAAAATAGGCACCTTGATGATGTGGAAAACAAAAAAATTGAAAAAATGGAAAAATACAAAAAAATTGAAAAAGAAGAAAAGTGCCTTGGTGAAAACCTAGCAAATAGGCACCTTGGTAGCAAAAAAAGAGAAAAAGCTTTAAAAATTGAAAAAAAAAGAGCTTGATCCATTCAATAAGTGAAAACCTAGTAAACAGGCACCATTGAAAGTCCAAGTCAGTTGCATGCTTAGAAGGTCACCCTGTAAATATTGCATTCGCCAGCATTTGTATATATTGCATAATAAAACCCCACAGTTGCATTTGTAAGTACCTTAAGATTTTGGTCACTTAATAAAAAATTGTCCTAAGTCCCATCAACAAAATCAATATCAAACTAGGGAAAATCTACTCTCAAGGACCAAGGATTCATCAACAAGCTTTATTCAATCAGAAAATTAATTCATCACACTTGAAAGAGGAACACTTAATCAAATCTACATCTTAATCCAATATGAGCCTAAAATGAAAAAAGTTGATCCAAGAACCAAACTGACCTTATCTTTATCAGGATTAAAAGTATGAAATGGATGGAACTATACTTGAACTATGGATTTGAAAAATATTGCAAATTTTTTTTTCTAAGTGTTGACTCAATTGATGTAATCATTTCTTTCTAGCGAATCGATGAAGGTTTTAGACTAGACGAGCTATGACGAAAGAATGATATTTTTCTTGATTTTTGAATGACTGTCTTAAAATCAAAGTTTTTAATCATGTAATTTTTCTAAGGATTTGATCATCAAAGAATCATCGAGGACTTGTACATAGGATAAAACATATATTTTTGCTTGTTTATGCAAATGGATACCTTGGCTATTTTGATCTTCAATATCATAATACCAACATCCACTTGCAACATGGAATCTGACAAAATTGGTATTCATACTCTCATGATTGGCTTCAATCAGTGATAGTCATACCAAAGAGACCGATGGGAAAGCAAAAAAGAGAAAAAGTATTCATATCATCATAGTTGAACTAGTGATGGTTGCACTCAAACGGGATTCTGAAACGCTCAATGATGATTATAAGTTCTAAATCTTGAATAATGATAGTTAGCTGCATACATGTTAGATTAAGTGCATTGTATATATTTGTTTTGTCTTTCTTAGCTCAAATTACAATGGGAATGATGAAATGGGGAGGGTTCAATTCAAACATCATGATTCTTGATTCAAAACAATGAAAATGAGATTATCTTTTGCATTCATGCATAGCATTAATCATTAATCATTATACATAACTAGACATAAAATAGAAAAGGAATAATTATTCATACATCATTTGCATACATATAGTTCAGGATAATTTGCATACATTTGGAAAAAAACCAAAAACATAGGATCATCCATATTCATATGACCATAAAACAATTTGCATCCATACATTGAAAAAGAAACCATCTCAATAGCATCCATACATCCATGCATTCATCTATCTATATCATAACAATAAGATGCATTACATCCATAGCATAATCAAAAGTAAATGCATCATAAACATCATATAGCTGCATATAAAGATAATCTCATAGCATCAACTCATCAATAAGAATGAAGGAATAGATCATCATATATCATAAAAAAAAAAAAGTGTTCATCAATGAATCCAAGTATATCTAGATACAATATCATGAAAGTGGTATATCACAAGTTCCGATCAATGAAATAACATGAAATGTGCAACAAGAGGACATCAATGTGGAATCAATTTTTCCATAATCAATCATGATCCTATAGCACCAAAACCACCCAGATCTCTGTCACCCTGTGGAGGAGGAGCTTGAGAAGTACTCGCTCCATTCTATCTCTGAATAACCACTGCTGATAAAAATTGCTGCATCAAGGTGACAACCTGATCTAGACGTCCAACAACACTAGACATATATGTCCTTAGAGACTAAACCTCTCATACTACAACAACTATAGTGGCTCATCCTGGGCATCCTGTCCATGATCCTGTGGCTACTGACCTAGTGGAGGCATCTTCTATGCTAGAACCTATTGTGCTTGAACCTAATGAGCACCATCATACTACTGTGCCAAGGCTACTCTCTGTAACTATACCAAAGGATCTAAACCCCTAGGAACCTACCTAGTAGCATCAACATGAGCCTATCTCTGCGCTCTCTACTAGTGACGAGCTCGATCCTGTCTAACTGCAGCTCAAGGATGAACTGCAGAGACTGCATTAGCCTATCTATCTCTAGCTCTATCTTGAATGTGTCCATCCCTCACTCGGCATCTACCCACCACAACTGGAGGATCTCTACATCCTTGACACCTCTGATGTCTACCACCACCCCGCCCATCATCACCATCACTGTCACCACCACATCAAGCTGAAATAGGCTCCACTAGATCTGTAAAATGAATAAACCTATTCTGAGACCACTAGTCTCGATACTCATGGGACATCCCAACATCATCCATACTCAGTAACATCTCCCATCTGTAGAAAGACATTGCAGCAATCTGACTCAAAGAAAACTGATAATCAATACATGGGCCCCATAAAGATCTCTCAGCCTGTACTCGTGCATATAACACATTTCCTAGAGGCATCTCCTGTATCCTACCACACTGTCTGGAAACCCAACCAAAATAGAACTACTCAATAATAGTATCAAACCTACCAATCATCCAACATGGACAAAACATATACGGCAACTCATCATCATCCTCCCACCAACCCTCACACTCAAGATAGGGGCTCCATATAACAATATCCATATCATCTATCTGACATCTCCAATAATCCAAGTGACCTAAATGATGCTAAATCACCATACCAGTATAAAGGAAAGCATATGGATATCCACATGGTCATCTCCTATCAGAAATAGGCCTGGTAATAGGAAGATGCTCCCAAACCCATAACTGCAGAATAATAGCACCAGCAAATAGAGAAGAACTCCCTCTGTACACAACCTCATAGAGATCATGATATAGCTAGGATAGCACATAGGAACCCCAATCAAAATGTTGAGGCTATGCTAGTAAATCCTCTAGAATCCTGCCCCAACCCACAAAAAAACAACAACCTTGTCAGTTCGAAAGAAGTAGTCCACCAATCAATGCGCCAAGAACTGTAGGCAATGTAGGGAAAGAAGAAAACTGTGGCCAGGTGATCATATCATCATCAATAAAATTGTCCCCAAACACTCATTGGCAGATAGTCGAATCATACATAGAATCGTAATAGACAAGCTCTCCTTGGTAGGGAATCTGTAACAAATGATACACGTCCTCCAGAGTGATCGTCATCTCACCATGAGGAAGATGGAAGGTATTGTGGTCAGAGTGCCAATGTTCTACCATAGTTGTAAGTAACCCATAGTTTAGCTGGAACCAAGGAAGATTAAGAAGAAATCTTAGACCACAAAGCTCTATCACACATAGCTCAGCATCAGTCAATGTTTGCCCAAGGTCAATGACCCAGGACGCAACTGAATGGATGTACAATACAACACCATCAGCCTGTTTGGCAAAAATAAGAGAATTATATTAGCATATTATATCAAGGAACATCTAAAGTTGAATCAAAGTTATTCTACATCCATTTGCTCATCATGAGTAAATCAAAACTCCTAACTCTATATCTTGAGGAAGGAAAATCATTGTTTTACATCTCTAGATCTCGAGAGTAAAATATCAAATCATCACCCTATCATAACAGATTGATAACTAAAATTCATTGATATTCCTATACTGATATCCTAATTGATTGTTTCGTTCAAACATAATTGACCTAATCATATTATTCAAACCGATCATCTATACATACCAAAGTTTTTCATGAAAATAGTCAAGTACAAATGCAAATTTTGAGAAAAATGCTACAGGCATGATTTTTATTATCGTAGGTGACATTTCCCTTAAGTGACACTCAAATCTTGATAGGCAACATTACTTTTTTGTTAAGCGACAAACATTTCATAAGTGACACTGAATTGGTCTAGGTGACGGATAATTCTTCCTACACGACAACAAAAAGCTAGGGTTTCCAAAGTGATAAAATATAAGGAAACTAGTTTTTAAAACCTAGGCCTACGTGTGAATACTTTTATCTCAGGTGACAACAAAGAGGGGTTAAGCAATATTAAACTACTCATAGGTGATAATAAAAACCGTGGAAGTGACACTTAATAGTGTTAAGGGACAATGGAATTATTATACGCGTGAATCAAATATTTCAAAGCATCACTGGAATTCAAAAATGCAATAAATGCTAACTATTGAGTAATAAATGTAATTGTGAAGGTCAAAAATCACTTACTAGAGCTCCATAGTTAGGTGGTCTAGTGTATCTCTGACACTGCTTGACTTGATGCTCCCAAATAGGCACAACCATCATGGAAAGTAGCAGAGGATCAGAGAAAAATCACTAAAGAGGAAAGTAAAAATGAATGGTAAATTTAGGTTTTTCAACCTATTTAAGCTTAAAATGACCTAATTTGAGGAGAAAATTGACTTTGACCTATATCACTCTATTCCATTAATCGGGACAAATTATGAAACATGGCATATCATAAAGTGTTTTAAAAAATGAAAACATATCAATCAATCATTTCAGTCTATCAATCAAAAAAAAATAATATGTTTCATTTCTGAGGGGGCATACCATCACATTATCAAATCAACAACATTAGTAACATCATTGATAAATTAAAGACCGATCATCGAATCAAGGCGAAAGCTTTTATCAGAAAATTTTTCGTAATCAAATAAAAGGGGCATCATATCAATCACCAAATCAGGAATCATATCAGGATAGATCATCAAATCAATCATCATATCGAGAACGATCATTAGTGAACCACATCAATCAAGAGAGTTTCATATCAATCATTATCTGCATCAATTTCATATCGAAAATCAGAGGATCGACCATCAAAAGACATTAAGATGAGCATTAAAGATCGACCATCGTTGAAGCAGGACCTATTATCAATCAAGCAAGATCAGAGTATTCTTTGAATCGACATGCTTCGCATGTGAACTCAAAGAGGGGCATTTGTAATCACCTAAAAATGAACAAAGACAATTTAATGATAATTCAAAGCAAATCAGTCAAATCAAAGAAAATCAAGGACATAATTGAATGAATTGAATCACAATGAATAATTAGCAAATCAAAATTAAAATCAAGTCTTAATTCAATCAAAATCAAAATTGAGAGCATTTCAATCAAGTGCAATCAAATCAAAATACAATTAATTTAATTAATTGTATAGTCTTGGATTAAATTAAATTCAACCCATTCAAGGGGTACATGGCTAAAAGAAATCAATTAAATCAATTAATAAAAATCAATTACTCTCAACAGCCACAAAAGGGAGGAAAATCAATCAGCCAATAAGATTAGAGGAAAGACACTCACATGGATCAAGAAAAATTGAATCTCATTCACTCAAAGTGAAAGAGAATCTTAGCCATCCATCTTGTCTACTTGTCCCAAGCTTTGAGGACACAAACTTTGCATTGTCTTCAAAGGGTGGAACCAAAGACTTAACCCCAACTCAATCATGATCAAATGCAACTAAACCCCCTCACATTGGGAAAATCTATAAAAGGGAGGCTAAAATCCTTCATAATTCATCAACCACCTATCTAAGAATTGGATGAAACCTCTTGAAATTTGAATTTAGAAAAGCATTTGAGAGCAATTTTAGCATTTTATCTTGATAATTGTTAGCTTTAGCATTGTTTCATCTTTATCATTCTCATACTAGGACTATCATTAGTGAGAGCTTGCTGAGAGCTCACTCATTAACATCTTAGTTAGAGAGCCATAGGATGCTCAATTAGTCATTTATTTTGTTAAATAATTTCTCAATTGTGGTTGTATTTAGTTATTATTTCAATTATTGTTGATGAGTAACCCTAATCCTATGAAGGTACATTTATTTGTATACAGGTATGTATCTTGACCTAATTAATTTTCAAGTATTTCCAGATTTACTTATGTCATTTCAAGTCCAAAAATGTATTACAAATGAAAAAGGTGTTGAATGTTAGGTACACTACTAAGCTTCCATTTTACACCTATTCATTTTGGTGAACCCGTTTACGACAACTCTTTCTTTTCTAGTGTTAGATTTAAATCTTGTATGGTTATAAAGATTAGATTTGTTTCTTGCATTTATATTTACAAAATACAAAAAAAATTGCAAAATTCCTGTAAAAATACAAAAATATTTACATTTTCATGCTTTTAGTGCTTTCTTTGTATTCAACATGTATGATTGTTGTTTTGATTACTTTGATGAGGCTTTTATTGCACAAGGGGATAGATTCCCTAATGAGGTACATGGTAGTGAGGATGAAAATGGTTCAAATATGGTCTCCATGGATCCTATTCCTATTTCACTTTCCTCCACAACCTCTCCAATTGACGTTTACCATAGGGTCTGTGCATGGTTACCTTCATGTCCCACTATTTGCAACATTGATAAACCTAAAATGATATATCCTACACCTTTGATGATGGTAAAAGGATGTCCTCGTATAACAATTAAGGGTAAACCTAGAGATCCTTTGGATTTCTTTGATAACATTGATTCCATTTCACATGCTTATCGCACATGGAATAACCCTCATCCTACTGTTCCTGTTTCTTTACCTCCTTCTCAAGCTATGCTTCCTCAAGAACCTAGGTATCCATCTACCTTTAAGGAGTAAAACTTAGTTGACCAATTACGTGCTACTCCTACTAAGATATCTTTATGGCAATTCATTCAAACCTCCTTGACATATCATGAGGCATTGCAAAAAGCTCTATCTTCTCTTCCTGCTTCACCTCCTAATCAAGAAAACATTCATTCTATTTTGGATTGTATGCATACTATGCATTCTATACCTCCTATTGTGTTTTCTGATAATGATTTACCTTCCTTAGAGGTGCATAATCAATATGATGCTCTTATGGTGGTTGTCTCTATTAATTAGAGTATCATTCGAAGAACCTTAATTGATAATGGATCCGGACTTAATGTTTGTAGCATGGATATGCTCAAGGCAATTAAGGCTGATTTATCTACTATTCAACCTGATAATGTTCCTATATGTGGATTTGACAATATTGTGAAAAGAAATTTGGGTATTATTACCTTACCTATTAAAGTAGGTCCAATTATTCTAAATACTCCTATTCATGTTATGCCTGGACCTCTCAACTATAACCTTCTTTTAGGAAGACCATGGTTACATACTATGCATGCAGTTCCTTCTACTCTTCATCGCAAGGTTGGGTTCATCTATAATAACCTAATGTATACATTACATGTAGATGATGCCCTGAACCCTTTCTTAAATGCAAAATATGCTACAAACTCTGAATCTATTCAACCTAGTAAAGAGATTGAAAAACAATCGGAGATACAATAATCTGAGATAAAACAACCTGAGATTCAACAAGAAGTTCCATCTTCTTCTTCTTCTATGACTAAGGATGATTGGGGGACATTGGATTTTAACCCTACATTTATTGGAGAATATAAGGTTTTTGATTTAGAATTCATGAAGCAACATAATGAATTTGAGATAAAAGTTTTTATTTCTTCTTCATTGTTTGAAGAATTAAAAAGTAATTTTGTTGCTGCTTTGATTAATGAAATGCTTGACACTATAAAGCCTGATTGTTATGACATTTTGACATATGCTGCTCCTTGGACTCCTTCTAACATGACTGATCAATATGGTCCTGGTTATCATTTGCTTAAGAAATTAGGATTTAATGGGAAAGGATGTGGTAAATATGAACAAGGTATACAATTACCTTTGGATAATGAAGTCTATGATCATACATATGGATTAGGATTTAATCCTTATAGACAACCATCAACTTTTCCTCTTAATGTTAATCATATTTACTGTGGACAGTTGAAGTTGGTTAACCCATTGCTTATTGATCTTAATCAACAATCTTCTTTGGATGTTTTCCCTAAGGATGAAGCCTTAATGGAATTTTTAGGGGTTTATGAGGATCTACCTAAGTTTCATCACAAATGAGGAAAGCCTTATTGTTTAAAAATAGATGCTTATTTTGGAGAACATGAAGAATAGGATATTCTTCCTTTACCGATGGATTCTTTGATAAGAAGTGATTTGTTAATCACTGAGACTATTGATATTCAAGTGGATGAAAATGATTCTGAAAGGATGATAAAAATTGGGAAATGTTTGAATCAGGATGAACGTGATCAGTTGGTTTCCCTTTTGCTTGAATTTAAGGATATCTTCACTTGGACATATTTTGATATGCTAGGTATAGATTCTAAGATTGTTACTCATAACATTGTTTTAAAGCCAAATATGAAACCAGTGAAACAAAAAATTTGAACAATGAATCCATGAATTTATTTGTTAGTCAAAGGTGAAATTGAAAAACTATTGGATTCTGGATTTATTCATTCTATTGATTACGTAGATTGGATTTCAAACATTGTGCCTGTGTCAAAAGGAGAAAATAAGATACGAATGTGCACTGATTTTAGAGATTTAAATAAGGCATCCTTGAAGGATGATTTCCCGCTACCTAATATTGATATGATTATGGATTCAACAACGGGCCATACCTTGTTATCTTTTATGGATGGTTTTTTAGGATATAATCAAATCTTTATTCCCCTTGAAGATCATTTTAAGACTACGTTTATAACACCTTGGGGAACCTTTTGTTGGGTCATGATGCCTTTTGGGTTAAAAAATGTGGGAGCAACTTATTAATGGGCTATGACTCTGATTTTTCATGATTACATTCATAAGGGCCCATTTGGTACATGGAATATGAGCCCATATTCCAGAATAACATTTTTGGATTTTTCTATTCCATGTTTGTGTCCATCTTAACAAAGAGGAATTGGAATTTTGAAATTCCAATTTTGCCCAAAAAATAAGCATTCCATATTCCATTTGAAAAGGTGAAATTCAAAATGCTCATTCTAATTCCACTTTTCAAATTCTCATTTTTTATTTTCTGTCAGGTCCACTCGTTCAAAATGAAAATTTGGCATCCGATATATAATTTTTTCATTCTCACCATTCATTTCATTTTCCTTCTTGAATTTCCTCTGCAGATCCATCATGGACAGGGACTTTGTGGCACTGCGAGACCAAGGAAGGGGAAATAGATGCTGAAGTGACTTGGCTCTAGAATGAATTGACATAGGGGTTTTCTGAAGAGTAGTTGGGGAATTTGAAATTTGAAGAGTCTTTGAGATACTGAGCTAACCCTACCTTGAATAAACTTAGCAGCGTTTGGCAGCAATTGCTCTTCCAGCTCACACCCATCACCAGCATTGGCCTCCTGAGGGTGCTGGAAGAACTCACAATCCATTCCCTTCCCCTACCATTTAGCCTCTTCACCACTCACACGACTTAGGTTGTGGACTCCGGGGAGAAGTTTGGGCTCACACGGGATGAGGCCTCCCACAATCTACTCTTCAAAATCTATTTCAACACATGGAGTGGACTATTACTACTTTTCCCCTCGATCCTTCATTTTCTGAGCATTATTTCTCTTTAGTTCAATGCATATTCCAATTTTGGCATCCAAATGCCCAAACTACATCTTCTCAGTCATCTTTCTGGTGAGCCAAATAGTTCAACACATATCCCAGAAATCATTTTGAGAATATGTATCTTCTAGAGTTGCAACATCTTCCAGAATTGACTATATCTGGCATTTGGTATTCCATGCACCAAATAGGCCCTAAGATTCTTGAATATTATGTGGATGACATCTTGGCAAAATCTATACAAAGAGAAGATCACGTTACTATTTTACGACAGATATTTGAAAGGATTAGAAGTTATAATATGAGATTGAATCCTAAGAAATGTGTCTTTGGAGTTGAGTCTGATAAATTATTAGGATTTATAATCTCTAAGTGAGGCATCGAAGTAGATACTAAAAAGATTGAAGCTATTGTTAATATGCCTCCTAAGAATATTTCTCAATTACGAAGTTTACAAGGAAAAATACAAGCTATTCATCACTTTATTTCTAATTTAGCAGACTGAAATATCCCTTTTACTTCCTTTCTTAGAAAGGATACCACTTTCTCTTGGAATGAGGATTGTAAACAAAATTTTGAGCAATTTAAGGAGTATCTTGTGAATCCTCCTATCTTGCAGCTTGCAAATTTTGATAAACCATTTCAATTATACACTTTAGTGACTCCATGGGCTGCAAGCACGTTGTCAGCTCAAATTGATGATAATGGTAATGAAAGACCTATGTATTACATTAGTCAGACTTTACTTGATTATGAAACAAGATATAAAGATTTAGAAAGACAATGTCTAGCCATAGTTTATGCATGTCAAAAACTCAGGCATTATCTTATAAATGCTGAAGTTAATGTGATTATCAAATTTGACCCTTTGAAACATTTTTTCTCACAAACTGATCTCTCAGGCCAGTTGGAAAAATGGGTGATGTTGCTTACAAAATTTGATCTTAATTTCATTTCTCAAAAATCTATTAAGGGACAAGCATTGACAGATTATCTAGCCAAAGCTCCTTGTCCTTACCTATATGAAAGTTCTACTTCCATAGAATTTCTTGATGATAATATCCTAGCCATTCAATAGGATGATATTTGGGAATTATATTTTGATGGGTCTAAGTGTAAAATAAGTTCTGGTGTGGGTATCATTTTGATTCCCCCTACAAAAAAAACCATCCCTTTATCATATAAATTAACCTTTCCTTGTACTAATAACAATGCGGAGTATGAAGCTCTTATAGCTGGATTACAAGTAGCTTCATCCCTCAATATTCAACATTTACATATATATGGAGATTCGCAACTGATAGTTGAATAGATTAAAGGAGGATATTAGACTAAAAATGCTAAAATGACACAATATAGAGATTTATCTCTTGATGTGCTTTCACAATTCTCCTCTTATACAATTCAAACTTTACCTAGGAAAGATAATCAACATGCAGATGCCATGGCTAGTGCATCTTCCTTAGTTTGTCTCGAGAAAAATGCAAATTTTTTTTAATCTACTATAAAAACTCTTAAATGCCCTGCAATTTCTGATAAGATCACCTCTGACTATTTCAATTTGCATTTGGATGAATGGTATTCACATATTTTTCATTTTTTGAAGGATGGTACTTTTCCTGAATCAGCAACAAGGAACACGCATAATCATATTAGGAAACTTGTAGCATGGTACATCATTTTAGGAGATATGCTTTACAAATGCTCTTATGAAGGATTATTATTACGATGTCTTAATAGAACTAAAATTCCTATAGCTTTAGCAGAGGCTCATTCCGGTTCTTGTGAGGGACATTTTGGTGGAAAATCCTTGGTTAATAAATTTCTTCAAATGGGATATTATTGGAAAACAATGGAACATGATTCTTTAATGTTTGTTAAGAAATGTCCTCAATTTCAACAACATAGTAATTTGATTCATGCTCCTACTCGTGAGCTTCATAATCAAGTTTCTCCATGGCCTTTCAGTGTTTGGGGTTTTGATCTTATTGGAAAAATCTCACTGACTTCTTCTCAAGGACATACTTACATTCTCACCGCTACGGATTACTTCACCAAGTGGGTTGAAGCTATCCCTCTTCATTCAACAACGACAGATGTTATTTGTGATTTCATCCTTAATAATGTCATAACAATATTTGGTATTCCTTCGATGATAATTTTAGATAATGGAACATCTTTTAAAAATAAAGAAGTTGTGAAATTCTTGGAGAAATATAGGATTCAACATAGATTTTCAACTCCTTATTATCCTCAATCTAATGGACAAGCTAAAGCATCAAATAAAATTATTGAAAAAATCTTGAGAAAAATAGTTAGTAATCATGCAAAAGATTGGCATACTCAATTGTCTTATGCTTTATGGGCCTATAAGACTACTGTTCATACCACCACAGGTACTTCTCCTTATAACCTTGTCTATGGTACTGATGCTATTATGCTTTTGGAACTGGAAATACCTTTATGTATTTTGTTTCATGGGATAATTGATATACTTTTCATGAACAATGCTTACAAGAATTAGAAATGTTGGATGAACAATGAATACATGCATTAGAACATATAAAAGCTTATCGTAAATCTCTTCAGAAACAATACAATCATAAGGTAATTGAATGAACATTTGCGGTTGGCAATTTAGTCCTTTATGAGAATCAATGGAATGTGAATGCTTTACTGGGCAAAAAAGGAAAATTTAGCCCTAATTGGCTTGGACCTTTTGTTGTTATTGAAGACTTTGGTTCAGGTGCTTACAAACTTGCTGATATGGATGGTGTTTCTTTTAAGGAGCCCATTAATATTATGCATCTTAAATGTCATTACCCTTAATATCATTTGTTCCATGTGCATTTATGTGTTCCTTATAAAGATTTATTTTATAGGTTATTTAGTTTTAGTAAAAATTACATATTGAATATGTTTATGTACTTTCTTTTCTTTCTTTCTTTCTATTAAGTTTTATATTTATGAAAGCATAGTAATCAAACATAGAACTAATCAATAGAGAAAGTTTTTCATTCATCAAAAAATTTAGTTTTTCAAGTTTTGATACATACGAGGTCAATGGCCCTATCTATCACTACGTCTATCACTATGTCACTCTGATGGCTGATGACTCCCAGATCTCTCTGCTCTGAGATGGTAAGATGAAGATTTGTGTGTCTGTGTATAGCTTTTGGATATTCTCATACCCTGCACACACTCACAAAGACTCTGTATCTCTGCCATCATCTTCTCCTCTCTTTCTCTGCACATCCTTAGCTCTTGCTGGATACATACAAAGATGTCAGCATGTCTGCCAGGATCTCTATGACCAATGGAAGACTCTCGCTCATTGGCTGGTAGTTGGTAGGATATAATGTTATCCTTGAGAACTTTAGATATAAAGCTCCTCCACTCCACTATGCTAGTTGTAGAAAGAAAAACTTCTATTAGTCCAGTATCCTATCTATTTCAAATCAAATCATATATTCAACCAAATTTCAATCAAATTTTTACTTGGGTCTCCCTCCTAGATGTCACTAACAATGCCTAGATGGTGGGCGCATAGAGTGACTACTCTCTCCACACTCGCTATATCTCGGTCTTGATGGTGGTGTCTCTATGTGGGGCCATTGGGGCTGTCATGATCTTAGTGGTGATGTGCAAGTAATAGGTATATCTACATTAGTATCACCACTTGGGGGTATTTCCTCAGCTCTCTCCTTGGCTCTCTCATCTACTCTATCTGCTCTCTTCTCCTCCTCCATGGGCTCTCCCTCAGAGATGTTCTCCTCCTCATCTTTGATATCCTCATCCTCCTTAGTGGCTCCACTATCTTGGTGTGTCCCCTTTGTAAAGCCTGGATCACCTGTAGGATAATCCTCAGGAAAGATAGGACAGGTCCCCTCCAAACTCCAGTACCTGATGTAATCTCAGCTCATGCCTAAATAGGCTACATCTGATGGTACCTCTATATCCTATGTCTCCTCTACATCACTATCCTCTATGTTTTCTATCGATGGTCAGTGTATGGTGTCGAGTCTCTAATAGTAGCCTGTTGGATGTACATAGCGAGGTACTACCTTAGAGATTCCTTGTAACAAGTCAAATTTCCTCTTCACCTAATCATAATAGTAGGGCATCACTATATGACTCTGATGACCCTCTAGTAGCTTACGCTACTATGAATGTCTCATCTTAAATCATGTATTAGGCCACTCTATCATCTGGCAGTAGGGTCTCCATATCACATCGATGCTGGCAATGCGGTCTAGATGTACTCTCCAATAGAGCATATCCCCAAACTGCCAAACATCTCTTAAAAGATATAAAAAGGCTCTTTCTATGCTTGCATCTACCATCATTGGCACTCCCTATGGATGTGTACATGTGAAATGCTCAAAAATCCATATCTGTGCAGAACTGTGCATGTTGACGGACTCTCCCGCTAATACCTCACTAGTTGACCCAGCTCATGGTATAACTGAGCTAGCATGCTGTGACCCCATGAGAACAAAATCCTCTCTCTCCATCTTTTGTATGAGATGTGTTAGAGGTGAACAAAATATGGTACCCTTTGAGTTGGGTAACACAACCAAGGCTACTATACACAACATCACCTTCCGTACTAAAGGTGTAGGGCTTGATAGTATGGAAGATAGTAGGATCTAATCTAACCGGGTCTGCATCAATGGATGCACATGTTTATAATACTCTTTGTCTACATGAATCTCCTCAAAATCATTTTGTGCTCTGGGTCTGATGGTCTCCCCTTGGACTGGCAGCCACATGATCCTATAGATATCCTCTAAAGTCACTGTGATCTCACTAGAAGGAAGATGGAAGGAGCATGTATCCTAATCCCATCTCTCTATCAGAGCCGACAACATGGCTTAGTGTAGTTTGATCTATGGAAGGACTACTACCCAGAAAAGTCCTACATCCCTTAGTAATTGCATCCCCTCATCATCAAGCTCAGATAGTCTCTCCTTGACATTCACTAGCAATTCCCTAAAGGGATGCTCTCGGAAGCAGACTAGGTCTTGCAAGCAAAAACAAACATCATATCATTCATCTACATCATCAAATCTGCAAAACTAACTAAACTAGGTCAAAGTCGACCTTAGTTAGGTCAATGTTGACCTTACTAGGTTAATGTTGACTTTACTAGGTCAGGGTCAACCTTTTTGGGTCAAGGTCGACCTCATCTCAAAACATGACAAAAAGCCTCTAGTCAATGTCAACTTTCATGGGTCAAAGTTAACCTAGATGGGTCAATGTCAACCTAAATGGGTCAGGGTCGACCTAAAAGGGGTAACATCGACCTTGCCTATAAAAAATAGGAATTTGGAAAGAACAAAGGTGGATGACAACAAAACTCACCTCATGTAGTGGCCGTCAGGTAGCTAAGCTATGTCTCAGAGACTCTAGGTGTGTCACTCGTAGTTCCTCTCTTCTCGACATATTTCTTTCCTATTTTGAATCTATAAATGGTAGGAATGAGTAAGTATTATTTTTCATCTCTTTTATAAGATCAAATTAGGGTTTTCTTAGGGTAAACTTGAATTTCCTTCTTATGCATTTAGACAGACATCCACTCTTTTCATCATAACTTGAGTTCAGTAACTCCATTTTTAGTGCCATCAATGGCATTGGAATTGTAATTTAGATACCTAACTCCTTGAACTAGTTTAGGAAGGTTAGGAATCCTTATAATTGGTTTAGGAAAGGACTTTTCAACACTCTGCATATCTAGTATATAGAGGTTTTCTTATCACCCTGTTTCACCCTTCCAACGTAGAAAGCAGAAACAAGGGGGGCATAAGGGGCTCTATACACTTCTCAAATTATCATATAGTATGATTTAGGTGATTTATAGATTTTCATTAACCTTGTGTGTTGTAGGTTCTAATAGTTTTCTATAGGATCTTTACATGAAGGACTTGGTTATATCCTTTTCATTTACTATGATGTTTTCTTACTTTAGCTTGCATATTCACGTAGTGTCATATCTAAGCTAAAGTGGGGGCTAAATGTATCAGATTAAAATGGAAGCACTTCCATCTTGATAGGTTTAGCACCCTCTTTTAGTACATTTATCATGATAGACTTGCATTTAGGATGCATTTTGCACTTATCTTCTTCATTCTAGGTGAAATTAGGGTTAGGATCCTAAGGATTCTCCTTAATTTCCCTTTTTCATGGCTCTATTTTCTAGGTAGGACTTATAAATAGGTCCTCCTAGCCTTCATCATAGTAATCATAGGATTTTATGTCTATTCCTGGCATTCTGTCCTGTTCTAATATCATTTCTAGGTTTCTGAGCATCCTTGGGACCTCTTGATTTGGTTTTGAGTGAATCTGGGCCCAGGGTCAGATTCGAGGTCAAACCTGACTGGGTCAAGATCAAGCTTGAACTTGACTAGTTCAAGTCCAACCTTGATTTTGACCCCTTCCTTTAAATCTTCAAAATCCTCAATTTTTGAGCATTGGGCTTTCGGGATATTTGTTTTCCCACCTTCGGGTTGGTCATTTTAGGTTTCAAGATGGTAAATCCTCTAATTGCATTTAATCTAGGTATATTTTCTAAAGATTAGGACCTAATTGGGATTTAATTCTCCAAGGTGGCCCCTCTAGAGGATTATGCCCTAGTTCACTATAAAAAGAGGCCTTCCTCTCTCATTTCATCATCCATTATTCATCAAGTTTTCTCATGATCAAGTGCTCTCAAGGAGTCAATTTCATGGGCAAGAAGATTTTGAGCAAGCAAGGAATGGTGAAGATACAAGATAGCAAGAGGATGATATAGAAGATCAAGCCATTATTGACATCAAGCATCTTTGTGAACACATATTTGGAGCAAGAGAGATCCTTTCTTCCTTGAGCCATCATTATCAACTTTCAAGCATTCAACCATGGAGTAGCAATTATAGATTGTGATTTTGGTAGAAGTACTTTAGCCTTGGGGGCTTGGTATGCTTTTCTATCTCATTCAAATCTATGCATTGTTGTTTCATACATATTCATGCTAGGGTTTTGATCTAGAGGATTAGATCTTGGCATTACACTTTCAATACATACACACACACATTCTATTTCAATTGGCTATTTGTGGAGGTGGAGACCACAAAAATGGGGGTTTGACTAAGGTAAAACCCTATATAGTCACCCCAAAAACCCCCTTTTTCAGATATCTACAACCGCTGTTTTAGGAATCAGAAGATAGATTTGAGTACCCTTTTGGCGAAACTTTCAGGATCTACAAACAAAATTAGAATCAAGATTCAGAATAAAAATGTGGTATTTGACCTTTTATGAGGGTCAAACTCGACTTACTACTAGAAAGATGAAACTTTTTCAGGTTTTCTCCATCTCAGTTTTCTGATCATAGATTGTTAGGAATAAGGTGTCTCAACCTTGGATAATTCCTATTCTTATTATTTGTTTTGTAAAATGTATTTCTTGCAAATAATGTAATTAAGTGTGAGTGTACATGTCTAGTCGGCATGTTGATGTGTCACTCCACTTGATGTGTCAGCATCTTGAATTGTGTGTAAGGAGATCATGGCTGAAATGGTTATGAAAGATTCCTATGACACGTAAGAGCTATGTTTGGAAGATTCAATGATGGGTGAAGACATGTGGCAAATCATAAATTTGAGTACTATACACTCTTCCCCAATTGTGGGTTTTGGGTTCCTATTTTCTCAAAGAATGGTAAAACCCTAATACGACTATCTTTGGAAGTTGCCCTAAAAAGGGAAGCGCATGATATAAGCTTTTTTTAGGGTTGCGAAGATAGGTGAAGTTTGTGTATTGTTGGAACATTTTTATGCTGCCATGATTTGTCTCCAAGAGTTGGAAATCTTTTGAAAGAACTTGCATTGCAAGTGTATTGTAAACTGTAATAGTTTTGATTAATACATTGTGCAGGTTTTGGAGTGCTAGGGTTTTTATCGAAAGTTTTTCCCTAGGGTATATCATTGTGTCATTCTCTATTTTCTTGATGCATGGTATAAGGCTGCAATATCATTGTTAAAGTAGTTAATGAATCTAAAATTGTAAGGATTTAAAAGAATTTGCACAATACTTTCCTTTAGAGATTAGTGTAGGAAGTTGTTTCCACACCTAAGTTTCCTTACAAGATCTAGTTGCAGAATTTTCCAAAACCTCACATAGACCGCAGAAAATAGGTATTTATAAATCAATTTCATGATGAGGTATGTATCTTGACCTAATTAATTTTTAAGTATTTCCAGATTTACTTATGTCATTTCAAGTCCAAAAACATATTACAAATGAAAAAGGTGTTGAATGTTAGGTACATTACTAAGCTTCCATTTTACACCTATTCAACATCCAAACTTTTAATTTGAGAAAAAATGAAAAAAATAGAAAAGGAAAAGAATCAAGTGTTGAAAACCACATTGTGGAAACATTAGATCCAAAAGAAAGGAAAAAATAAATAAAGGATGTTTCCAAAGGTGAAAACCCAACTGAGGCACCTAAGGAAGGGAGTTTGGATGTTCTACCAGAATATTATGAAGAAAGATCTTCGATCTTAATTGAGCCATCAAAAAAGATAAACACTGGATTAGAAACAGAGTCGAAGATTATCCACCTAGCATCATCTCTATCTAGCAAAGAAAGAACATAATTCATCAAGTTATTTAAGGAAAAACAAATCAACTTCCCATGGTCTTATGATGATATGCCGTATTTAGACCCAAATCTGATAATGCATCATCTAAATATCAAGGAAGGATCCAAACCTGTTAAGAAAAAGCTAAGGAAGATGCATCCTCATATAGCATTACTTGTCAAATTAGAGTTAGAAAAACTATTGAAAGTGGGATTTATAAGGGTCATTGATTATGCACAATGGATCTTGAATATAGTGCCAGTAGTAAAAGTAGACAAATTCATCAAAATTTGCATAGATTTTAGAGACTTAAACTTGGCATGTCCTAAGTATGATTTCCCACTTCCAAGTATTGATACCATTGTGGACTTAACAATGGGACACTCCATGTTTTCACTCATGGATGGATTTAGTGGATATAATTAGATAAAGATAGCACTAGAAGACCAAGATAAAACTACTTTTACATGTGCATGGGGTACTTTTTGCTGGAATGTCATGCCTTTTGGCTTGAAAAATGTCAAAGTGACCTATCAAAGAGCAATGACCACAATATTTCATGATATGATGCATAAATTCATGGAGGATTATGTGGACGATATACTAGCTAAATCACATTCTAGAAAAGAACATCTACCCATTTTGGCAAATTTTTTTGGAAGTCTAGAAGAATTCAAAGTGAGACTTAACCCAAAGAAATGTGCATTTGGAGTCCAATCCAGTAAAATACTAGGCTATATTGTATCTGCAAAAGGAATAGAGGTGGATCCTACTAAAGTGAAGGTTATCATGGAGATGGAAGTACCTAAAAATATTAGTCAGATGAGATCTTTACAAGGAAGGATCCAATCCATCAGGAGATTTATCTCCCAATTAGCTGAAAAATGTCATAATTTCACCCAACTTTTGCATAAAGATACAATATTCAAATGGGATGACAAGTGTGAAGAAGCCTTTAATCTATTAAAGAAATATCTCATGAATCCACCAATCTTGATGCCACCTATCAGAGGCAAGCCCTTGATCTTATACATTTCAGCAATAGAAACTTCATTGGGGGTACTTTTAGCACAAGAGGATGAAACAGGAAAAGAGAAGGCAATTTACTACATTAGTAGAACCTTGGTCAAATATGAGCTGAATTATACATTCATGGAAAGGGTATGCTTGGCTATAGTTTTGGCCTCCCAAAAATTACGCCATTATATGTTAGCCCACAAGATAAGGCTTATTGCCAAAATTGACCCTCTAAAGTATCTACTTAGTAAAACAACATTGAATGGAAGGCTACCAAAGTGGGTGATGATACTAAGTGAATTTGACATAGAATATGTTGATAGAAAATCAATCAAAGGGAAAGTCATTGCTGACTAGATAGCAGAAGCACCACTTCGAGATGACCATCCTATACAAGTGGAATTCCTGGATATAGAGATTGTGAATGTTGAGGCAAAAACATGACAACTTTATTTTGATGGATCCTACACTCATCATGGATTAGGCGCAAGCATACTCCTCATCACTCCTCAAGGATCTACCATTCCTAAATCTTACAAATTTCTATTTCCATGCACCAATAATATAGCAGAATATGAAGCATTGGTTATTGGAATCAAGTTGGCATTAGAATGGAAAGTAATAGAACTAAAGGTTTATGGAGACTCACAATTAGTCATAAATCAAGTCAATGAGGAATATCAAACAAAAGATGAAAAATTGGTACCCTACAAAACCATGGTGGACAATCTTAAGAAGTATTTCATACTTATTACATTTGAGCAAGTGTCGAGGGAAAAGAACAAAGCAGCAGATGTAATGGCAACTTTGGCTTCACTTTTGCAAATGCCTGATCAGAGTGCCAGATATGAGTTCCTGATAGAAGAAGTGGATCAACCTGCATATGACCCTACCCACCCTTATACCATTTAATTTCTAACTACAAATGAATCACCTTGAAATGGACCTATTTACACTTGAAAGATCAAACCCTTCCCATAGACCAAACTAGGAATCAAAAGAAAAGCTTCATTCACCAAGCCACCTGATATACCATAATTTCTAACACATTGTATTGAAAGAGTCTAGACAAAATGCTCCTTAGATGTTTAGAAGAAGAGGAATCAAACTTATCCTTACGAGAAATCCATGAAGGAATTTATGGGTCACACTCAAATGGATTAACCTTAGCTAAGAAACTTCTTAGGATAGGATTTTTTGGCCTACGATGGAAAAAGACGCTTGCAACTTCACCAAAACTTGTAGAAAGTGTCAATTCCATGGAAACTTGATACATGTGCCTGCACAAGAGATTCATCCAATGACAACACCTTGGCCATTCTATCAATGGGGTCTAGACTTAATAGGCATGATTTATCCACCATCTTCAAATGGTCATAAATTCATAATCATAGCAACAGAATACTTTACCAAGTGGGTGGAAGCTGTACCCCTATCAACTGCAATAGGAAAGCATATATCTTTGTTTATTCTCAATCATATTATTTTTAGATATGGCATACCTCATGCTATCATAACAAACAATGCAAATCATTTCAAGAACAAAGACCTAAAGGAATTATGCACTAAATTTTAAATAATTCATCATTCTTCTTCAATCTATTACCCTCAAGGTAATGGACAAGCTGAAGCAACAAATAAAAACATCTTGAAATTTTTGAAGAGAATGGTGGACAATTCAGGTAGAGATTGGCACATCAAAATAAACCCAACCTTGTGGGCTTAGAGAACAAGCATAAGAACGCCAACATGAGCTACATCTGTTTCATTAGTCTTTGGAATAGAAGTAGTTTTGTCTTTGGAGGTAGAACTTCCATCTTTGAGGATATCTATGCATAGTTTAATAAATGAGGAAGACTATAGGGTTGCTAGGCTGCAAGAACTAGAAATCTAGATGAGAAACAAAAGCAAGAATTTGATCATTTAAAAGCGTACCAAAATAGGATGTCAAAATCTTACAATAAGCACATCAAGCCAAGAACTTTTCAAATAGGTGACCTAGTTTTGCGAGAAAATCCAAAGAATCAAGTAGAAAGGGAAAAGAAAGGAAAATGGAAAGAAAATTGGTTAGGACCATTTCTCATTGTTGAAAATTTTGGGACCGACACCTACAAATTAGCAGATTGTGATGGAGAAGAACTACAAGAACCTATCAATAGAATACATCTAAAGAGGTTCTATACATGAGGTAGATGAAAGAGTATAAAGAGTATCAGATGAGGAGCATCATATTTATTGTACATAGTTCAAAAGAGATCCTAAAAATATCAAAAACATTTGAAAAGCATAAAAGATAAAAAATAATAGAAAATTGAGGATGAAGAAAGAAAAAACATTCATATATGATACTCAAAAAGATGTTGTCTTGGTGAAAACCTAGCAAATAGGTGCCTTGATGATATGGAAAACAAAAAAAATACAAAAAAAGAAAAATACAAAAAATTAAGAAAGAAGAAAAGTGCCTTGGTGAAAACCTAACAAATAGGCACCTTGGTAGCAAAAAAAGAGACAAGCTTTAAAAATTAAAAAAAGAGCTAGATTCATTCAATTGATGAAAACTTGGTAAATAGGTGCCATTGAAAGTCCAAGTCAGTTGCATACTTAGAAGGTCACCTTGTAAATATTGCATTCACTAGCATTTGTATATATTGCATAATAAAACCCCACAATTGCATTTGCAAGTACCTCAAGATTTTGGTCACCTAATTTGCAAATTGTCGAAAGTCCCAGAAATGAAATCAATATCAAACTGGGGGAAATCTACTCAAAATGAGAAAGGATTCATCAAAGAAAGCTTTATTCAATCAGAGAATCAATTCATCAAACTCGGAAGACGAACACTTATTCAAATCTCATCCCAATCCAATTTGAGCCTAAAACACAAAATTTGATCCAAGAACTGAAATGTCGTTACCTTTATCAGGATTAAAATTATGAAATGGATGGAACTACACTTGAAATATGGATTTGAAAAACATTGCAAATTTTTTTTAAGGGTTGACTCAATTGATGAAATCATTTCTTTCTAGCAAATCGTTGAAAGTTTTAGACTAGACAAGCTATGATGAAAGGATGATATTTTTCTTGATTTTTGAATGTTTGTCTTAAAAACAAAGTTTTAAATCATGTATTATGTGTCTAAGGACACGATCATCAAAGAATCATTGAGGACTTGTGCATAGAATAAAACTGAGATTTCTTCTTGTTTATGCAAATGGATACATTGGCTATTTTGATCTTCAATATCATAATACCAAAATCCACTTGCAACATAGAATCTGACAAAATTGGTATTCAAACTCTCATGATTGGCTTCAATCAATGATAGTCATACCAAAGAGACCGATGGGAAAGGAAACAAAGAGGTGCAAAAAGTATTCATATCATCATAGTTGAACTAGTGATGGTTGTACTAAAATGGGATTCCAAAAATGCTCAATGATGATTATAAGCTCCAAATCATGAATAATGACAGTTAGCTGCATGCATCTTAGATTAAGTGCATTGTATATATTGTTTTGCCTTTCTTAGCTTAATTTGCAAGGGGAGAAATGAAAAGGGGATACATTAATAATCTTGGTGAGTCAAACAATTAAAGAAATGATGGTTTCAAATCAAATGTCTTATTCCTTGAAAATCAATCAATAAAAGTGAGATTATCTGATGAAGGGTTCTCCCCTTAATACCAAAAACATATAACAGAAACAAAGAAACAACAACAATTTGCAAGAACAGAAAATTGACTTCTTATTATCTCCACAATTGTAGAATTCCAAACTTTCAGAATTATAATATGTGAAGCCACATGGGCATTCCCTTTACAATATTCTGTAGGACAAAGCCTCGAATTGTTACCCAGATCTACTACCCAGAACTGCTCTAAACATCACTACGGGCCTTCTTTATATAGGCATTTTCAACCGCCTGAGAAGGTTCCAGAAATTTAGCCCTTAGGGCTGACTAGACTTGGAATTATTTTATTTTTCAATTTATTACATCAAAGTCGGCTCAAAATAACTTTTGAAACCCGAACAGAAATTTTGAAGGAAAATTATTTTTTGCCATTTCAGGTGGTCCGACTTTCGGAGACCATAAGTCATCACCAGTTGACCCAATTGACTATTATAACCCCATTTTGAAAATGCCACGAAGCACTCTACAGGCCTAACTTGTGTAAGCGCCCGTCACATGAATTCTCGACCTCATCTGAGGCTTCTAAAGCCTTCAAAACTGAGTTCAAAGTTTCTGTACCCTGCTGCCAATACCAAAAATCTTCAATATCTTCAAAACTAGACCTGATCTAGCCATGAAGCTTTACTGGCAGGCTAATATGACTGAGATGAACCTTCACATGCAAAATAAGAACATTCCGAGATCGTATGACCAACTTACTAAAAATAGCAAGTTTCCACAAATAGCAGCTCTGCAATAGATAGCCCTTATTGAATACAAAAATAGAAATATTTTTGGGTGATGCAAGATTGCTCTTACACCCTGGATGCCCTTGCATCATTATCTTTTGCATTCATGCATAGAATTAATCATTATTCATTATCCATATATCAAAAATTGGAAAAGAAAATAATCATTACTCATACATTATTTACATATAATTAAGGATAGAACTACATACATTGAAACCAAAAACATAGAGGCATTCATATCCACAATTTCATAAAACACTTTGCATTCATACATTAAAAAAAAAAAATCTCATAAATCCATACATCAATGCATTCATCTATCTATATCATAAAATAAGATACAATGCATCCATGGCATAATCACAAGTAAATGCATCATAAACACTATATAGCTACATATAAAGATAATCTCATAATCAACTCATCAAGAAAATCAAGGAAGTATATTATCATATAAAGTGTTCATCAAATGATCTAGTACATCAGTATATCAAGATATAAATGTCATGAAAGTGATACATCAAGTGTTATGATCAATAAAATAACATGAAACATGATACAAGTGACATCAACAAATGAGAAGATTTGTCACCAATCATCAAGAACCCATAGCAACACCAAATCCATCCCCAACACCTGATCCATCTAGACCTCTACCATCCTATCTATCCTGTGAGGGAGGAGCCTGAGAAGTTCTCACTACGCTCTATCTCTGAACCATCACTGTTATGAACTGCTCCATCAAGGTAGTAACTTGGTCTAACCTTCCCACAATAGTGGATATCTCTATCCTCAATGAATGAACCTCTCATGCTATAGTATCAATGCTAGGAGCAGCCTATGAACTCTGTCCTATATCTTGTGGCTGCTGAACCTATGGAAGCACCTGCTGAGCTAAAGCAACCCTCTGCAATTGAACTAGGGGATCCTATCCACCAGAAATCTATCTAGCAGCATCTACATGTCCCTGTCTCTATTGTTGCTGCTGTCTATGAGCTCTTTGATGTCTATCCATTGCTGCTCTAGGATGTACCTCAGCTACATCATCCTATCCTCTTGCTCTATCTTTATCCCTCGCATGTCCACCTCTCACTCATGCTCTACTAATAATCTGAGGAGCTCTCTTTCCTCACCATCTCTGATGTCTCCTACGACCATCGCCATCACCACCATCATCCCCACCGCCATCATCATGTCTCTCATCTTGGCCTAGGATAGGCTCTAATGGATCAATAAAACAAGGAAACCTATTATGAGACCACCAATCTCGATACTCATGAGACATACCAGCATCTACCATACCTGCAAGGATCTCCCATCTGCAATATTCCATACTAGCAATCTGATCACATGCAAACTAATAACCAATTAGAGGGCTCCACATCGATCACTCTGCCTATACATGAGTATATAAAGCTGCACCCTGAGGCATATCCTATACTCTAGCATACTGGCAAGACACTCGACCAAAGCAAAAATGCTCAATAATAGTAATAGACCTGCCGATCATCCATCGAGGAGCAAACATATAGGGAAGCTCATCATCATCCTCCCTCCAATGCTCACAACCTATATATGGTCACCACTGCACTTGATCAAGATCATCTATCTATTGGCACCAATACTCAAGCTTTCCCAGATGATGCTGGATAACCATATCGCTATATAGAAAAGCATATTGGAAACCATGACCACAAATCCTATCTGAAATAGGCCTAGTAATGGGAAGATGCTCCCATACCCACAAGTGGAGAATCACTACACCTGTAGATGTAATACCCCAAAAATGGGCTATAGGTTCATTAACCTCCTACATCTTCAAATCAAACAAAATCAACATTGAAGTCCTAACCTAAGGCACATCTGCACATCATCGAATCTAATTAATTATCTTAATTCTGCATCGGGGAATATTCCTAGCAATATTCCTAATTATCTTAATTATCTTTAATTTAATAATTATTTGGCGATGAATCATTATTTATTCTAAAGTTGATTAATTGAATATGATGAATATTTAATTAATCGATTTAATTTTGCCACTTAATTATTTAATTGAATTTAATTATATTTATTCCTAAGTATTATTATTTAAATTTGACAATAAATCAAAATTCCTATCATTAATTGATTAAATTCTTATTTAATTAATTAAAGCAAGTAGTCATATTTAATGATATTATTTTTGAATAAAAGTTTGATTTAATAATTGATTAACTTATAAATCAATTGTTTTAATTTTCAAAATCAGTTAAGTTGAGAATAAATCACTTTATTCTTAAATTAATTTATAATTAATTCATGCACAATTAGAAAAGCAGGCAACTAGAAATTAACAATCAATTTAAAATTTAAAATCAACATCTGATGATGAGTTGGAATTTGATCTAAACTCTATTTTGAGTTAAAGCCTTGCTTTTGCATGATTTTATAAATTAAATATCTTTTTATTCTTGATGACTCAAAAATCAACCTGAGTTCATCAAGAGTGATTTATGGCTTTTTCATGCACCTCAAAGCCCTAGATTTCTATAAAATCAAGGCTCTACTCTTCTAAAATCAACTCTTGAATTTGCATAATTACTCTGGCGAATTGGCAATTGAAGGATTGAGCACTTGCGACAGGCATTTTGTGGGATCTTTCATAGTTGATAATAGCTTTTACATAGCTTCATATCATAGTTTTCATATCATTTTACATATCATTCTTAGATTAAAATATGCATACAATATCAATTTCATTCATTTAGTATAGATTCATATCGGTTTTTCATTCATTATTGCATAGAAAATACAAAAATATAGCTTAATTTGCATTTGTTTCATATCTAGATTTTGCATTCAAATCCTTCATTTAGGTGTCATCAAGGTCAATGATCTTGATTCTAATCTGAGAACATCATACTCGCACCTACTAGAAGGCAGTAAAGAGCCTGCTTAGTTTAGCTTTCAATTACTTGCACAATTTTGATTTTGCTAACCTTTAATGTTTTACTGAAGTGTTGTGTCCTGTAGCTAGGTACAAAATTCACACACACAATAGACAACAAAGCCTCTCTCTATAGACAAGCTCATGTAAATCATGGTACAACTGAGAAAGAACATAGGAACCCCAATCGAAGCATCGAGGCTGAGCAAGTAAATCCTCAAGGATCCTACCCCATCCAATGGAGAAACCTTGACCTCGTCGGTTGGGAAGTAGCAATCCACCGATAAGAGCACCCAGAACCGCTAGCAATTCCTGGAAAGAAGCAAACTATGGCCAAGTAATAGTGTCATCATATATAGTGTTGTCTCTGAATACTCATTGGCAGACTGTGGAATCATAAATGGAATCATAATAGACTAACTCTCCATGGAAAGGAATGCATAATAATTTGTACACATCCTCCATAGTGATAGTCATCTCTCCGAAGGGAAGGTGGAAGGTATTGTGGTTGGAGTGTCATCTCTCCACCACAGTAGTCAGAAGATCTTGATTCAGCTGAAATCGTGACATGTCAAGTAGAAAATTGAGCCCGCACATCTCAACAATGCGAAACTCTGCTGGAGTCAAAGCGTGACCAAGATCAATGACCCATGATGCAACAGACCATATGTATCAAATAGGAAAGTGTGCCTATTTGGAAAAACAAAGGAATCATATCAACATAGTATATCAAGGAATTATCTAAAGTCAATCAATTTCATCAAAAGAATCAAGCAATCTAGTACCATTTGTTCATTTCTCTGTATCCTGAGAATGAATTATCAGTATCCTATCAGATTGACAAACTCACATTCGTTGGTACCATTATCCTGATAGCCTAATCAATTATTTTGTTTAAATGCAACAAATCTATTCTTATCATTAGAATCGATCATCTAGAGTTATCAAATTTATCATTAGGAAAAATCAAGTACAAGTGAAAATTTTTCAAAAATCCAATAGGCATGATTTTTCACATACCACGTGACATTTTAGACTAAGCAATACAGAAAAGTTGTTAAGAGACACTTTATCTATCCTAAGCGGTAATTCAGGATTCAAGTGATATTTTACAACACTAGGCAACATTGAAAAGAGCCTAGGTGACAACAAAAATCTAGGGTTTAACATGCAAAAAAATATATGTAAATGGACATTAAAACCCTAAGGCTATGCGGTACTAGATTTGTCTCAAGCGAGAATGAACAATTGTTAGGTGACAGTTTACTACATGGAGGCATGAGTAAAAAGCTTGAATGCAACACTTTAAAGGCTTATGTGACATTGAATTAAACCTACATGTGAAATTGCAAATTCAAAGCAACGATGAAATAGAAAAAATATAATAAACTCTATAAATAAGCAATAAATGCAACAAGGAGGTTAAAAATGACTCACTAGAGGTCTGTAGTTAGGTGGTCTTCGATATCATCAACATCTCTCGAACCGATGCTCTCTGATAGGAACAACCATCTCGAAAATCAAAGGAAACTCAGAGCAAAATCTCAAAAGACAAAAGTGATAATGAATAATAAATCTAGGTTTTTCAACCTATTTAAGCTAATTTGACCTAATTTAGAGGTGAAATTTTGACTTTGACCTAATTTAACCTATGAATTCAATCGGGGCATTTGAAATCAAATGGACTAAACAATGATATCGTAAAATTAAATAAAATTCATTATACATTGAACTTTAACAAAATCAAACAATCAACATCATCAAGAATTAAACAATGGTCAAATCAATTGGAATTTTATTTCATTTCTGAGGGGGCATACCATTGGAAATAATCAAAGATCAAACATCAGCAGTAACATCATCAAAAATCAAGAGACCGATCATCAAAATCAAAGAAAAGGCTTTTATCAAGAAAATTTTCGTAATCAAACGAATGGGGCATCGCATCGAAATCAAGCATCAAGATCAATCATCACAATAGATTTCATAATTAGAAAGACCATCATATCAGAAGGACCATCATATCAGAATGATCATTAGAATCACATCAATTGAGAGTTTCATATTGATCATATCTGCATCAATCTCATATCAGAAATCAAGGACTGACCATTGAATGACATCAAATGACATCAGAGATCGACCATCAATGAATCAGGATCTATCGTTGAACAAAATTAGAGTATTCTTTGAATCGACATGCTTCATAGGTCAACTCAAGGAGGGGCATTTGTAATCACCTAAAAATGGACAAAGATCAAATCAAAGAAAATCAAGTCAAATTAAAGAAAATCAAGGACATAATTGAATCAATTGAATCACAATGCATAATTAGCCAATCAAAATGAAAATAAAGTCTTAATTCAAGATCAATCAAAATTGAGAGCATTTTAATCAAATGTAATCAAATCAAATTACAATTAAATCAATTAATTGAATAGTCTTGGATTAAATCAAATTCAACCCATTCAAGGGGTACATGGCTAAATTAAATCAATTAAAACAATTAATAAATCTTAATTACTCTCAACAACCACAAAAGGGAGGAAATTCAATCAACCAATGAGATTTAAGGAAAGACAGTCACATGGATCAAGCCAAATTGAATCTCAATCACTCAAAGTGAGAAGGAATCTTGTCCATTGATCTTGTCTACTTGTCCCAAGCTTTGAGGACACAAAATTTGCATTGTTTTCAAAGGGTGGAACCAAGGACTCAACCAAGGCTTAACCATGATCAACTACACTACACCCCCTACCATTGGGAAAATCTATAAAAGGAAGACCAAATTCCTTCATAATGATCAACCACATATCTGAGAATTGCATTGAACCTCTTGCAATTTGAGTTTAGAAAGGCATTTGAGAGCTTAATTCAAATTTATTTGATATAATTGTTAGTTGTAACTTGTTTATCATATCATTCTCATTCTAGGACTGTCATTAATGGAAGCTTTTTGAGAGCTTTGCATTAACATTCTTAGTTAGAGAGCCATAGGATGCTCAATTGATCATTATTTTGCTAAATAGTTAGCTCTATTGCTTTGTGGTTTATTTAGTTACTATTTCAATTATTGATTAACCTTAATTCTATGAAGATAATTTTTATAGTATACATTTCTATAAAGACCTTCATTTCTATATGAAGTACATTGCATATGGATTATGCATAGTTCCAGGAATTGATGGTGGGGAAGAAAGAATCACTTCTGATATCTTGATGAAGGTACTAGACTCATAGAGTCCTCATGTGACTAGGGGGTATGACTACATAGGTTTCATTATCAAAAAAATGCATGAGGGTTTACAAGCGTTGAAGAATCATACAGCTGGTTCTACACCAAGGTTCATGCATTATTCCCTTTTAATGCATCTCATTTTATTTTTCAATTATGATATCATGGACCTGGAGGGCCTTCAGCCATAGATGATGTGGAATGGACAACCAAACCTAGTGCATTTTTGGATAAGGGCCTGGAGTTATTCCTCCACAAGGTACGATTTCTATGCATTTGAGAATTGGATGGTACAACCAACTCTCCTTAGTTTAGTGTTAAATATCTCAAAGTTGTCAACTAAGGTTTTGCAATTGATAAGGCCCAAACAGTTTGTAGACAAGTGGACCAATGGTCACAATTGGGGAGATATCTATTATGAGAAGGGCTATACAATGTTTAGAGTCTATGGGTTCCCTTAGCCACCCCACATTTTGTATGACATGGAGAAATAGATAAAAGGAAAAGGATTGGAATTTGGAGGTTTCTTCCCCACATTGCCTTATCTCCAAAGACTAGAGCAGATGATAGCCTAGTTTAATACTTTAATGAGGTCTTTTGAAGACCAAATTGATGAGAAGGAGAGAGGGAAAGAAGTGCACTATGAATTAGATTGTGATGAAGATAGTGATGGTGGCTTCTTAGTACATAGCATCCCTTCTCTAGAACATATAATAACTAAAAAACATGAGGCTGGTGAGAATGTAGTTGTTGATTTAACTGAGCTTCATAATTCTCAAGATACAAGTGAGCCTCCTTCAAAAAAGCAAAGGTTGCTAATTGGAGAGTCTTCCCAGGTGAGGACTATACAGAAGAAAAAGGACTGAGTGGGAGCCCTCTTCCCTAGAATAGGTATCCATGACCACCAATTGAGGAAGAAGATAGTAGAGGAGAAGAAAAAGAAAAAACTTAAGGATGAAGATATTTAGTTTCCCTTGGCTCTTTGCCAAGATGAAATAATGTTGGAACACAATGTTTTCTTGAAGGATGATGATTTTATTAAGTCATATGAATTCAAGAACTTCTTGGTATAACTTAATCAACAACAGGTTGCGTCAAGTGTCTAGATTTTAGAAGAAGGTCAAGTGCCTGATGAGGCAGTTCAAACTTTGAGAGATTATGACCCTGAATCTGAAACCATCACCCTAGAGGAAGCTAGACAGATGCTCAAAGCTAGCAACATGCTACTTGTACCTGGGTGGGACTTGTACTCAACCTTCATCATTGATCAAATAAGGAGGCAAGATGATATAACATTGTCCTCAGAGACACAAGTGGGAGAGATTATCAAAGGATTTGGGTATAGCCCAAAAATTTAGGCATTGGCTCTATGGAGCCTATATCCCAATGATAAAAAGCCCCAAATTTTGAATGTCAAAGAGAAAATGGATGGTGATAAGATTGTGTGGTCAATCCACAATACAGGGGATTTGGAAATATCTTAGGTACTTACTCATTTTGCAAGGCTAAATGAGGATAAAAACAAACAACTATTAGAGAGATATGGTGCCCTTTTGGATGATTACAGTGCACTTCTAAAGGAAAGAGATGTGCACATAATGAAGGAAAGGGCATTGGAAAAAAGTATAGAGGACCAAACTCAAAAAGTCCTAAGTGCACTTGTAGTTATCCCCGCACCACTAGAGTAGCCTAGATTAATAGAGAATAAAGATATAAATGAAGAAGAGGCTACTAATAAAACAAGATTAGAAAAGAATGAGGCTATCCTACAAGCCCTTTTGAATATTCTACAACATAGAATTAATGCATTAAAGGATAAGGTAGATACTATTTTTGCTACTTACAATAAATTGCCTAATTTGTAGGTAAAAGTGAATAATTATGTTTCAATTCTAAATTCTTATTATGCAACTTGGTCAGTGAAGTCACCACTTTTTTAAAGATTAGTAACTATGCAATCATTGAGAAAAGATATTCCTGAGATAGTTTTACAAGTAGGCAAAGAGATAGATCGAATCAAGGCCATTTTGCCATTGTTTAAATGGAAAGAAAATTAGATTGAGGCCAGGATAGATATGTTTAGATCAGATTTTAATAGGTTTATTCCTCCAATTAAAGATGGAAATGGTGCAATAAAGAGTTTGGACCAGTGGAGATTGGATTTTGATCCTCTATTACCTAGGAAAGAGGCATTTCTTAATAAGAATAATGAATTAGATATGGAGAGGTTTAATGTCACTCTGGATGAAGCCATAAAAGCTGAGATGGAGCTCACCAAATTCATAACAGATGTCAAGTTGATAATAGATGCCAGGTGGGAAAGAAAAAAGGAAGAATTACAACATGTTTAGAACTATAAATAGCCAATAGAGGAGGAAGTAACTGCATGGGATGAACTCACAAGGCCCAAGGAGGTAAAATCTTCTGTAGTTGACTTTGATATCTTGGATGATGAATGAGGAGGAGACCTGGAGTACTTGACACCTAACCTTAGAGCACAGGGATGATAAGCTATCAATTAAGAATGGTGTAAGTTAGCTGGAATGGCGGTCACCATATATCACAACAACTCAAAGAAGCTATCATGAATACCAACAGACAAAGGTATCAGTTATCAACGAGCAAGGAGTTGAATAGTATAAAGTATTTTTGTCTTTCCACCGCCTGAGAGCATTTTTACTAATTTGTCTTTTATGCTTTCTAGGTTTAGGGTTCCAACCATCCAAAGCGTGTTGCATTCTCGTTGATAAGAGAACTCCAAGATGGTTAGGATATATATATATATATATATATATATATATATATATATATATATATATATAT
Organism: Chamaecyparis obtusa; assembly: GCA_027943335.1. Classification (NCBI taxonomy): domain Eukaryota; kingdom Viridiplantae; phylum Streptophyta; class Pinopsida; order Cupressales; family Cupressaceae; genus Chamaecyparis; species Chamaecyparis obtusa. Next base: position 280,394 of record BSBK01005984.1, on the reverse strand, counting down.
ATATATATATATATATATATATATATATATATATATATATATATATATATATATATATATATATATATATATATATATATATATATATATATATATATATATATATATATATATAAGTTGTAACCTCATTTTGAGGGGCTGGTTGAAAGAAAATAGAAGAAAACTAAATACAATTTTCTACAGAGTAGATTTCTAAATTCTTTGTCTGACCTTCTAAGCATTAGATTTTGTATGTAATTGACAGGTTTTATTTTAATATAAATACACTGCAATTTCTACCTTATATTATTGTTGTCTCTTTTCTTTTTATGTTTTTACTCTTGTATGTTTTATATGTAAGGCATTTAAAATATACCAATTGTCAAGCAACTTGTTTAATTGATTATGAGTTTCTTTCAAGGAGAGAATTAAAATCCTCATTGTCAATTTCAAAGAGTAAACATACTTGTAGAGATTTTGATAATAATAATATTTGGTTGACAACATAGTTTGTAAGGCATTCTATTTAGATTGTAGATATTGTGTAAGGCATGCTGTTGTATTTATTTTAAAAATAGCCACGTGAATTTACATTTAGACTTTTTTTGCCCATTGGATTAGGCACTAGTTTAGTGTTTGTTTCTTATAAGCTATCTTTCATAGTCTTTGAAACACTAAAGTTCATTTCATTACTAGTACTTTTACTTTAAAGAGTTTTTTGCATAGGAACTGTATCTAGATGTTATAGTTCATATTGCCGATTCCTTCAAGAGAGAATCAAAAGGTTACCCATCCTTGAGTTAAACTCAGAAAAAGAAGAAGGATGAACATCATTATTCCACTGTTTCATGTTATAGTTTCAATTCTTATACTCTGTATCAGGATCTTCTGGGCTATTTGTAGAGTAGTTATGTTTTATTGAAATAATTTGAAGAAAAGATTTTAAGAGCTGGCTATTTTTGGCCCACACTATTCAAGGATTCTTTCCAATTTGTTAAAATATGCGAGGCTTGTCAAAATTTTTCTTCAAAGTTAAAATATTTAGGAGCATTATTGCTAAACCTAATAGTTTCAGAAGCACCATTTTCCATGTGAGGCATGGACTTCATAGGAGAGTTTGCTGAGAAATCTAGTGGTGGACATAGTTGGATACTTTTTGCAACTAACTATTTCACAAAGTGGATAGAAGCTATCCCTACCAAAAAGGAAACAAGTAGAATAGTGATTGATTTTCTATTAGACAATATTTTAACCAAATTTGGTGTCCCCATTAAATTGATCACTGATAATGTAATGTGCTTTAGATTAGACGAGTTCAAGGATTTTTGCAAATAAAATGGAATTATAAAATCTTATTCATCTCCCTATCACCCTCAAGAAAATGGACAATCTGAATCCAGTAACAAAAGTATTTTGAAAATTTTGAAGAAAACATTGGAGAAGAATAAAAGAGCTTGGCATTCAAAGTTGAAGTTTGCTCTGTGGGAAGATAGAATTACAGTAAAGAAAGGTAGAAGGAAATCTCCATTTGAGCTTGTGTATGGATTACAATCAAGGTTTCCTATCAATAACTTGCTTCCTGTATATAGATTTATCTAGGATGAAGAGTTGGATATTTTAGAACCAATGCAGGACAAAATTATGTAGTTGGTTGAATTGGATGAAATAAGAAGAGATAGTCAAAAGGAAAATGTTAAGTTACAACAAAAAATGAAATACCTTTTTGATAAGAGAGCTACTGCCAGAAAATTCCAACTAGATGACTTAGTGCTCCAGTGTAATGTCAGAGCAGAGGATAGGAGAAAACATAAGAAATTTGAATCACTGTGGCTTGGCCCTTACATAATTCATCAAATTTTTGTAAAGGATTCATATTTGTTAAAAAAATGGATGAAATTTTTTCTGAGTTTGTAGTGCATGGGCAATTCTTAAAACCCTTTTTCAATTAAAATTTATGGTTCTTATCCACATGTAAATTTATGTAAAATCTATAAAGGTTTGTTTCCTTTAGGCTATGTGATCCTTTCTTCCTGTAGGTTAGTCTGTTTTGGTCTACTATCCTAGAGATCTATGGTTCTTGCTTAAACTTACATTTAATCATCCTCAGATAGAGCCACTATTGGTTGGTTTCTCTGTTTCTGAAGTTATCCTTCAAAATTTTGATTTTTGAGGTTTTTCTCTATGTTTCATGAATTGTCTCCTGCATTTTCCAATTCTAGAGCTCTAATTTTTGTGAGGATCTAAAAAAACCCTGCGTGCTAGGTCTAATTGTCTTTGAAAATCCAAAAAGGCCCTAAGAATGCTCACCCAAAGTCTATTCGGTTGTTACTTTTTTGAAATCACTTAACAGACTTTTAAAGCATGTGTGCTTTTTATCTTCAGTTAGTTGCTTAGTTTCGCAAAGATTTTGACATATTCCTCTTAGTCTAGTGATTAATCGAAACCCTTAGTCATGCAATCTCCTTAAAAAGAAAGAATATTCCTTGTCTTCTAATAACTTAGCAGTTGCCTTCAGTCGCTAGGTCTCCAAATGCTTATTGGTAGATTTAGCGACTACTCTAATAAATATTTGTGAAGCAACTATAGTCACCCAATCTCCTGATAAAAATACCTTCAGTTGGGAAATCTCTAAATGAAATAATGAAGTGATATAATATTCAGTGATTATGAGGTTCTTCTTTGGTCACGAAGTCTCCAAGTACAAAGTGGTGGTCTATTTTATGTGGGTCACCAAATCTCCAAGTTCTCAAATGGTTAATTCTTATATTCAGTGACCCAACAATTTCAATGGTCACATATTCTCCTAATTCTGGTGGTTATGTCTCAAGCATTCATCGATTCAGTGACACGGTTATCTCTAAGTCTCATAAAGCAATGGTTAGGTTATGAAAGGTATAGCGACTCAGCAGGAGCCATAGGATGAATGATTGATTGACGGTTGGTCACTAGTACATTAGAGAAACTTTTTAGACCAAGTATTAAAATGTTTTTCGTTGGTCATTTTATAGAAGGAAAAATTTGATTTTTTTAAAATCTATTCCCGTATTGGTTAGAATTACGACTATGATAGGTGGTTGTAATTCTGACCAACACATGAATATAACTTTAAAAAAATACACAGTTTCATTTTATTTCATTTTTCAATTACTTGATCACACACAAAGGAGATGTGTCAAAGGAGAGAAGGAGGGCATCTATGGACACTGCACCTATAAGTTCTAGCACCACTCTTCAAACATGAGAATTCAATCAGTAAGTTGACCCCTTTTCACCTTCATGTTGCTGCTGCACACGTTTAATCTCTTCACTAGTTTTTTAATGGCTTTGTATGTCACTCCCCTCTTCTAATTTATTGATTCTTCTTTGTAGTTTAAACTAAACCTAACCTTACAAATGCTTGCATTTCCCAATCTAAGTAAAACCATTGCAAAAAAAATCACCAATGCAAATGTAGGGTTTATCAATGTTAACAATGGGATTTTTGTTCTGGTCTAAGTAAAACCATTGGGATTTTTGTTTTGGTTTCAATTTCTTAGATATTGAAGAGGGTATCACATCATAAATAATGTACAAATTTTTCATGAAAGAAAAGAAGGTCTATCGATACTACTAGGGTTTGAACTACTTGTCCAATGATCATGGGACTTTTCAGTTCTATTTGGTAAGTGTTGATTGTTATTTTTTTAAAATAAGTTCTGCCTAGGGCAATACCCTTTTTGTATTCATTAAAAATAAAGATTACATATGAGGAAGAACCTCCATATTACAACCGAAAGTGATTAGTGGAATAAATACATTATTCCCTAACCAATTTTTGCCAATCTTGCTCCTATCTCCTCCAGAAAGAGCTTCTCATTTTCTTGGAGAAAGGCTCCAAACTTCACTTGATCATATTTCTTAACACCTACTTTGAAGGTTGACCATGCCTTCTTCATCAATGTCTTCTTTCCTTCAGCTTCCAATGCAAAGAAACCTAGCAAACTATTGCTTATTAGTTGGGTATCGATGTTGTCCATTGCCTCCACCACCTCTAGGTATATTTCATCTGCCATGATTATACGGGCTAGTCCCATACCATGCAGAGGGTCCCCAAAAATCTATATGATCAGCTAGAACAACTCTGCCACCAGAATGCCATCATAGACATGGACACTAGACTAGAAGTCACCCCCCGGGATTGACACCATAGTCACATGCTCCTTGTCCTTCACCTTGCTAAAAATCCTTTGTAATTGCTCCTCCAGTGTTTCCTGCAACGCTTCCACCTTGCTATATTGACATGTTTTCCCAAGTGATTTTCCATTGTGTTGTGAGAAAACATAAGAATAGAGGAGTATAAATAGAACTATTTGCATCGTTATCAAAGTGCTTTTGCGATGAGACAAGAATTGACAAAAACATCATCCAAGTTCACCAGATTGATCAAGGGTCTCTCATGCACACCATTAAAAGCATCCCTTCTCTTTTTCCCAATATCTTAACTAGATCTCCTTCACTGCATCAAATAACTTGGAAGCAATCTGCACCTCTATCCACTTCTGCAATAGTCTTCCTTATTGCTAAATACTTACTAATATTCAGAAGTATGAGGCGACTGACTCATGGGTAAATGCACTTTCAAACATTGAAAATAAAACTCTCTATCATTACCCTATGCCATTCCTTGTGAAAGTACCCTGCTCTTCTACAACTATGTCTTGAAGATTCTTCGACATGTTTTCAAGGTGATCATGAAATGCCTTGTTGATAAGGTGGCTGTCCACAAGATTGTCATTCTTGATAACATGTGAGCTTGGTAGTGATTTATGGAGATACTCAATATTGGTCATCCTTGATCATAACACATTCTCATATTGCATTTCTTTGATGTTCTCCTTGATGCTAAATAGGAAATTATCTTATTTGTCTTTAGATAAAAGGTCTTTATCATATGCACTTGGATTGTCATATTAATTTCTCTTAGTTGTCCTTTAACATCACGACTGTCATTTAAATCTGATGCTTTAGGGCCTTTGTTCATGCAAACATTGTCCTCTTATTTTCCCTTTATCATTGATGTTTTTGACTCTAGAAGACTATGATGGTTAGAGTCTTTTCTATCTTCTCTTTGTCCTTGTTTCATGTCTAATACACTTTCCTTGAAGATCTCTATCTTCTTTTGCCACTCATTAAACCCCTACTCAATGTTGAGAATCTCCTATAGACCTACATTTCCATTGTAACACTTAGTACATATAATTGAATGTTGGAATTTTGGCCATGGAGGTCTACTTTCCCACTATGTGTGTTCAACAGGTAAGTTAGTTCCTACACTTTTATTGTATTCAGCTATATATTTGAACTGTGTTTATGGGCCCAAAATGATTATTTCGATCCCATCAAGTGGTCACTAGTTTGATTCCCACCAAGTGCTTAGTTTAGCAACATATTTCTTCATGAACCATAGATATGGGATGTAGAAAAGGGTACAGGGATGGGAATGGTGATTGGAGTAAAATTTTAACATATTAGATCATTGTGGATTACAAGTCATGATGAGATTGTGATCAAATGCATTATAATCCCTATAGAACATGTTGACAGATGATATGAAATATCCACTATGGGTCTCTTACAAATTGCAGTAGATTTTAGAAGCACTTAAGAGTCACGTTCTGGAACTCTGTTAAATTAATACTTCTAATCTTGAATTCTATTCTTGTTACATGGAAAACCTAATATGGAATAAGTTTAATGCAGTCACTCCATTCATGTTGTAGCTATTGGAAGTTATTCAAAGCTTCTATTCAAATTGAATAATATTTCAGCTTACACCTCTAGTCAAAACTAATAGATTGCCTATGCTACATGCATTGCAATAGTGTTGTTTTTTTCTAAACTCATAATAGAGATTCTTCAACATTGTGCCATCTTCATTATTTAAGTGGAAGATACATAATTTTAAAGCTATTGGGAGAATAAAAGATTGCATGGTCTTTGAGTGGAGAGAATTTTCTTTTGTATGTCTTTGCTACATGTAAGAGAGTAATATTGTTGTTGTATTCCTAGTCATGCTTGACATCCTTCAACATTTGTGCTATCTTCAACATTTAAGTAGAGGGTAAAGAATTTAAAGCTACAATGAGAATCAAAATGGGCATGGTCTTTGAGTGGTGAGAAGATTCTTTTGAGTAGAAGCTTTGGAGGCACTGTAGATCAGTCCATATCTTTGGTCACAAATGTATATAGGAAATGCAAATCCTACATACCAAAATTTCATCTTAGTATTGATTTCCTTCTGTTGTAAAATTCAAACCCTATAATTAGGAAAATGTCAACCAATGCAAGGAGTGCAACCAAAATTTTGAGAATTAATCAAATGGACACAGCTTGGAAATTACGAACATGCCACAATCTTCAAGTAAAGTGATTCTTATTAGGGACACTATTCGTCCACATCTGAACATGGTTGTTTACTAGCTGCCCTTCAATAGGACACTTGACTATACCTATTTGAATATAGTTCAAATCCCAAAAGTTTGCATTTCTAAGACTGTTCAACATTGTCCTAGTCAATCCATGTTTGTATGCTTGCTGCCCATAGCAACCTGTATCACTTGCAATGTTTCCTTGCTTATGAAGAGGAATAGTATCACCAAAACACATTATTATATTATCTTTATCCCTACAAGTCAGTGGTATTAACTAAAATTTCTCTTTTCCTTTGTGAACAATATATGTATTAGAGTAGCCATCATAAATTATCCTTCTCATACATTGCCATGGTCTACCTAATATCATATGCCAACAATTCATAGATATGACATCACACCAAACCTGATCATGATATGGCCCCAATTGAAAAATTGACAAGAGTCCTCTGACTAACCTTCACATTCAACTCTTGGTTTACCAAGTGGCACTATAAGGGTTAGGATGTTCTACTAATGCCAATCCCAACTTAGACACCATATCAATTGAAACCAATTTGCTATGTGCCCCTGAATCAATAATTAGAGTACATACCTTGCCTTGGACCAAACATCTTGATTTAAATATACCTTCTTGTGCTGATGTTGGTAATGGTCCTTTCCTCATGAGAAGAAATTCTCCTACCTTAGGGTTTGCTATTTTACTAATAGATTAAGCATATTATTACTATGCTTAATGTTCCATTTAAATGCATTTAACACAAAAAATAAATTTACAAAACTGAACCAATGACACGTTTACAACAAAGGTCTAATAGAACTCCCAACAATTCTTAAACATACATTATCTGATATGATGAATTCTTAAACAATTAAGGTTGGAGAAGATAAAGTTATTCATAGTTGTTTGTGTGGTACAAGGAAGATTTGGCTAGTCAAATCTTCCTTCATGCTAGCGGTTATAAAAATTGACTAAACCTTTATTAAGAATTCATCATATTAGATAAAGTATGACTAAACCTTTAGTAAGAATTCATCATATCAGATAAAGTATGTTTAAGAATTGTTGGGATTGGTCTTTGGCATTTATTAAACATAATAGAATTTTCAGCATATTATTATCATTCTATTTCTCTATTGTAAACATGCCATTGGTTCAGTTTTGTAATTTTCTTTTGTGAATTAACATGCCATTGGTTCAGTTTTGTATTTTCTTTTTACGAACTTTCTGGCCACTCACTATCTACACAATACCAGTTACTCCTTTGGTATCACAAACAACAAAAATAACAAAGTTCTTGCATAAACAAGTAAAACTAATGCCTGGAAATATTCCTATGTTACATAGCTGACTATAGATTTTCCCAAGCCAGTCTGTTAGTGAGGTTGGGATCTTGCGTAGATCAACACAAAATTTAAAATACAATTTTTGCAAATTCTAGTTTAATGAACTCTAACAATAATTGTGGATGCGTAAATGAACCTGCAGTGACATTAAAACTCTAACCATTACATGATCGGGTTTTCTATGACACTCAAGCCATGTGTTCAATTCATAACCGATTGTGTAAATGTAACTAAAACTTGAAATAAAATGACAGTAAAAACTAAGATGGATTCAAATAAACAATGCATACAATGAACTTGCAGAATGATCAATCCATCTACCTATTTGCAACAGACAGAGTATGATAACAAAAATGTACTTAGAATGTTTTTTGGGTTTATTTTATTGAATGCTGCTTGGAAGATGATCTCCTTGTGCCAATCCCGTGATTGGACAAGGTTTAAAAACCACTTCCAAAAAGTCTTCCAACTGATCCAACCAACATGAAATTGGTTGTGGTCATTGGAGAACCAGACTTCTTTTTTTCGCAAATGAAATAATGAAATGAGAAATGAAATTCACCTTTTTTTTTACTTAGCAAGATTATGTATAATCAAGATTATATTTTATACTTAGCAAGATCTTACTAAGTATATTAATATTAAAATCTTGCTAAGTATAAAATATAATATTGTACTTAATATAGCCAAGCTTCATTCAATGGTACATTCAAACATGAAACAAACCATTCTTAAACCAGATTAAACTAGTAAACCAAAGGACATACTGATTATAAGTAAACTAGTAAACCAAAGGATATGCTTTTACTACTAAGTGTCTATTTGTTGGGCATACTGATTATAAGTACTTGACATATATCACAAATGTTTCTAATTAAGGTTGGTGGGATGATTACGCCTATCCTGAAAAAAGACTGTCAAATCATTATACTTTCAAATCAATTACCTATCAATGTATCCCTTGCGAGGGAGAGAAGCCAAACACATAAAGAACATGCACATAAACACAGCAACTGAAAAACTTAAATGGAATACACCAACAAGTACCACATGATGAATGCTCAATTGTTGTAATGGCAAAGCAATATCAGAATCATCCATTTCTAGAACTTGAATTATCTATAGTCCTAATGATTTCTCTTATTTCTTATTTGTGCTTGGTGACAAGATTTTGAACATTATTGACATACTTAAATAGAATACACAATACCAAATGATGAAGAATCAATTGTTGTAATGGCAAAGCATGAAAACCATCCATTTCTAAAATTTTATTTTATTTTTCTATAGTCTTAATTATTTTTCTATAGTCCTAATGATATTGAAAATTGTTGACAAAGAGTGTTTCTTTTTTTTATTATAGTATAAATGATTTTTCTATAGTCATAATGATTTTTCTTATTTCTTGTCTTTTGTCCCTTTTTTATTTCCTATGTTTGTGCTTCATGACAGGATTTGTCACCTTCTTTTGATGGTATATTTCAATCACTCTATGTGGAATACTATTTTGTTCACTATTTTATTTCAGTGTTATATTTCTTTCATTTTTCATATACATAGAGACTACACATGCTGATAAAAAAATGAGCTATTTGATTTAGGTTTACTTTTCATTATTGTAAATGATTAATATTTCTGATGGTACTCCTTGGTGTATTTCATATAAAAATAATCATATAAAAATAATAAATGTAGTAACAATGGTGTGGTGCATTATTAATATAGGCTCGATGACTCTTGTCAATGTGCCAAACTATCAATGTGGTGGTGGGAAATGTGTGTTGAAGACTTCACAGACACTGAACAACCCTGGATGACCATTTTGGTGTTGCCCAAATAGAAAAAAGGTTGCTAATGTGTATATATTTAATGTTTCTAATGTAAATACTATTCATTATAATATAAGAACTAATGTAGACTGGGCATCATAGGGAAATAATGGCTACAGATACTGTAGTTGGGTCGATGACAACTCATTTGCATCTAGCCACCCATCTCCACTTCTCCACAATGAAGGATTTGAGTGCAAAACGTGTCAGGCTAGGGAAAATTCTGAAATTATATTTTTACGATGCCTTCTCTATATTGTAATTGCATATCATTGTTGCAGCCATATGCAGAGATGAACTCATGAATTAGTTTGTTTAGTATTTTCATATTATAACTAATATTTTAATATAGATATGACATAACTTCTATTTGCCTCAAGTGCACATATATATGGTTTACATCTTTTTTTTAGAATAATTCTTCATGTTTATGGCTCAGGTGAGGCCCAATTTGCTATCAATCACATGATTTAACGTATAGTGTTTTCTTGGTTATTCCATTTGTTCCTTGACCTTGACTATGGATTGACTATCATTTTCAAGCTTGAGCGAGGCTTTGTACCATGCACCATCCATAGATTTGTATGCAATGCTGATTTATGAATGTAAATAATGTATTGAACATAATCTATGAATGTTGCGTGGTATGAAGTCTCACTAAAGTTTGAGCATCCTCCCTTTATAATAGTGAGGGATTAGAATGAGTTCATTTTGGATGCAAAGGAGAAAGGGGATACTCAAAGAGGAATTACACCAGAAAATGAGAGAAGAAGGTATAAACATTTTAATAGATTTTTATTATTAAATAATGAAATTTGCATATACTAGTGTTCTAAGCTTCCTCATTACATGATTTAAGGTCTTAGTCCACAGATAAATTAAATTAGACTTACTATCCAAAATACATAAAAAACATGCCATAAACATGATAGCTAAGAAATAGAAATGTAGATTTCATAGTAGCTGAGAAACATAATTATAGGCATCATAGTCACAATCTTTTGGAGACAACGTAATTGAGTTGTGTACCCAAATGATTGAGAGCAATTTTTGCACCCCCGATTCCAAGTTGAATACATCTATTGGAGGACCTTGTATTCATGAGCAACAGATGTAGTCAACTTGGAATCATAGGTGCACGGGTTGCTCTACATTGTCTGGGTATACAACTCAATTACGTTGTCTCCAAAAAATTGTGACCATGATTCCTACAATTATGTTTCTCAGTTATTGTGTCCTAGGACCCCTTATGACCCTTTATGACCATTTACGATCCCTAAGAATACATTTTTGAGGTCTTAAAATGTTGTAAAGGGTCATAAGAGGCTCTTAAGAGGGGCTAGATGGGCTTCCACCTTCATGTGGTTGGCCCTATTAAGTAGAGAATGTTATACTCTTCTCAAAACAAATAGAAGCCCAATAATTTAAGGTCTCAGTCCATAGACAAATTAAATTAGACTTACTACCCAAATTGGTACATTGATGAGAATCAATGATGGGCTGAAGTTTTTCGATTTTGAGAAGATGTATATGCAGTGGAGGCTAGAAGGGATTTTTGGGGAGATTTTCTAGATGTGGAGATTTTCTAGAGTGGCTATATGCGTACAAGGGTTTCCAGATTGAGTACCACTGCAGAGATACTGATTCAGTAACCTACATCTATAAAACCTTCACAAATATCTTTATCTTAGCTTCTATATTAGTATTGAAAAAAATTAGTGGGTTGGACATTAGTGGTGCATCCTATGTGATGATGAATATCACCTTCATGAAATTAAGATCTAATAGCAACAATTGAAAGTAAATACAATGCAAATCTATTTAGAATTGAAACTATAACCTATAACATCTCATGGTTCTCTAGAAAGAAGTGGTAAGTGAAGCTCTCAGCTCAAATCCTCACTAGTGACACCTCTAAAATGAGAAATTATGCTTCTACTATGCTCATTCAATGCTTAATCTAGCTCAAATTGACAAACTGCAATGATAATTGCTCTAAATGCTCTTGAATTGCTCTTAGAATGATCTCAATTGCCTATAATAACAATGCTTTGCAAATGAAATTCCAAGATGATAATTGCTCTCAAAATGCTCTATATTTATAGTAATTTCCCAAGGGTAGGGGGTGGAGTGAAGTAATCATGATTATCCCATGGTTGAGTCAAATACTTTGCATTGTTCATAAATGGGGGGACAATGAGGGGACAATCCTTTAAATGGTCTCAAAGCTTTGGACACTTTAAATGTTTTGAGTGATTTATGTCTTTTTGTTCTCAATTTTCATTGGTTGATCACTTTGTTGAAAGAAATTAGGAATTATTAAATTCAATTAATTAATTAAATTTAGCCATGCAAGGGTAATAGGTTCATTTTGATTTTTGATTAAAACAACTATACAATTAATTGATTAAAATCAATTATATAGTGTTTTTCACCCCTTTAAGCTTTGATTTAATTATTTAACCTCATCATTTGAATTTTCCTTTGCTTTAATTGATTTTGTCCCTTTTTATTTAGTTATTTCCATTTTATTGCATTTTAATGATTCTGAGCCATTTTAATTAATTTTTACAATTTAGAAGCACTTGTCCAATTTTATGTGTCTACAAATGCCCCTCTTTGAATTGATGTGCGAAGAACATTGATTCAAAGATTCTTTTGAGTCCTTATCACTTTTAGGTCCTGATTGCTGGTTCACTGATATGGCTCTTGATACTAATTGATTACTTCCTTTGATATGATATGACATGATTGCTGCCTTTGAAAATGACAAAAAAACAAATTTTTTTGATTCCCTACTGATTCCATGATGTTTGATTGTAACTTTAATTTGATACCCTGATGCCCCCTCAGAAATTAAAACATATTGATTTCTTGATTTGAAAAATTTGATGAATTTGATTTATTTGGATCCAATATGTTTTCATTTCTGAAAAATCTTGATATATGCCAATGGTCAACAAAATGCCCTGGTTTGATTGATATGCTGATATAGAAAAACCATGATTGAGAAAATGTTGTTGATGTTTTTGGATAAATGATTGAACGTCCAAGATAGCTAGGTCTATTGTAGTTAAGCAAACAAGTAATTAGGATATCAGGATAATAGTACCAATGAATGTGATTTGTCAATATGATAGGATAGTAAAACTAATATGGGATAACTAATATGTAGGTCATTGATAATTCATTCTCAGGACATAAAGACATGAACAAATGCTACTAGGTGTGATTGCTCGATACTTTGGTTCTGATTGGTTAATTGATTGTCATAAAATGATTCATTGATATAAAATATTGATATGATTCCCTTGATATGCAAAACAGGCACATTTTTGTAAGTTATACATACGGTCCCTACCTTCTTGGACATTAGATTTATGGATCTTCCTTGTTGTTGATTGTGTATCAGGTTGATGTTTTATTGATCAGGACTTGGATGTATCACTTTGTATGACATTGTATCTTGATATACTGATTGTTGGATCTTTGATGTTATGAACATTGATATGATGATATGGACTTTAATCCTTTGATTCTGCCTTTTTGATTGATCAAGATTGATAACTGAACCCCTTTTCCCTTGGAAAAATAACTACAAATCAATGCACTTAATCTAACATGAAAATGCAATGCAATCAAAAGTGATAATGCAAAGCAATCTAACATGATAATGCAATGCAATGCAACTAAGTGTCACTAGATTTTAGCAAAGAAATGCCATAGAGATATATTTTCATCATTGAGCATTGTGGGACTGGAAAGAAAGTACAACCATCACTGACCACATCATGATGATATGAATACCACTTTTATATCACTTTTGGTAACCTCTTTTTGAACCTAGTACAACCCTCACTAGTTGAATGACCAACTATGGGAGTATGAATACTGGTTTCAATAGATTCAATGTTGCAAAAAAACAAAGGTCAACCCTCCACCTTATATGAGAGTCCTCGATGGTTCTTTGATGACCATGTGGTTAGAAAAATTCACATAAGTTGTTAGATCTCCCTCAAGAGAGTCAATCAAAGGCAAGAAAATATCATGTCTCTATCATCGCAAATCTAGTCAAAAAATCATCAATTACCTAAAAGATGTGATAAAAGTCAATTCAATATAGATTATCAAAAGAAAGCTTCAAGTGTTTAGCAATGTTTCATGATTTTCAAAAAGAATTTCCAAGCATTCTGATCTTTAAGGTTTTTATCAATTTTTAATCCTAAATAATAAAGTCAATGAAGGCTCAAGGATCAAGTTGTAGGCTCAAATACTTGGTATGAACAATGATATCCATCAAAGGTTTACCAAAAATCTCTCTTTTCTGAAGCTCTGATAAGTCCTCTGATGTGGGACTGATCAAATCTGTTTGAGTTTAATGCATTGCATCATGTGAATTGATGCTTGTTTGTTGAAATTTGTTGATTAAGATCCAATGCCTCTAGCTGGATAGGAAAAATGTTGGACTTGAGCAAACTTGCCAAAATATTACAAAATCTTGGTTTATGCAAGATTTAGCTCAGAGAACTTTATGCAAGAAATAACAAACTCTCAAACAAGATCACATTGGCTTGCCCCCAATGTCTAGTAAGATATAGGACATGAAGGATGGATTTGCAAGCTAATGGATTAGAGATGGAAAGACCATGATCAATGAAGCATCTCAATGTGACCCGTAGGACCATCTCCTTAAGAGTACCCAAGTTAAGAAAAAATGATATAGCAATGTGAAGCATGTTTTTGGATAGGCCATGAAAGCCAATGATGCAATGCTAGGTAGCTTATAGGATAACGATCTGCTATCATGAAAATGAGGGATCCAAAAGAAGTGGATATGTCAAGAAGTTCTTGATAACAATTTTGTACTTTAAGTTCTTCATTTTGATCAAGACCACGAGTCACTTTGGGTAAGATGTGGATAGGATACCACAATCAAGATAAAGGGGTGATGGAGGCTATGAAGGGATGTTTTGGGATTATGGAAAGATTGTCAACAAATAATGAAGGTGAATTTGGGATAAGCAAGATCATGATAGGGTAACATGGATGCAACAAGTACATAAGCTGATGGAAAGGATAATGGATGTCAAGATACTTAATGCTCGTGGATGCATTCAACCTTGTCAAGATTAAAGGTGAGAGAGGAAATATGGATGAAACTTGACCCCAAGTGTGGAGTGCAAGAAGGAGGAATTACACATGACACCTGTTTACTAGGTTTTCATCATGGTATATAGATTTGTTTCTCTTCACTTTTGCCACCAAGACACCTATTGCTAGGTTTTTACCAAGGAACTTTTTTTTTCTCTTTTTTTCTTTCTTTTTTTTTCTCTTTTTTTGTAATTTTTCAATATTTTCCCAACATCAAAATCTTTGGAGAATGCTCCTCTAAAAGATATGCTATAATAAACCATGGGTATAACTAGGATGCTCAAAGATATTGATAAGAGGGATGGAAGTACAGAAAGTATGCATTGGAAAATGAATGTGAGGATAAGAAGAAGGTATGTTGCAAATGGGAATGTTGGCAAGATCAACTTTGACACACACTTTGAAAAGTGATGGAATGATGGAGGAACAATAGATGAAGGAGGTAAGGATCTTTTTGAGGTAGTGGGTTTTGGGATATAGGAACCCAAATCAGACTTGGAAAGTGGAAGATGTTTGGAAGGGGATGAAATGGAAGCCTTTGGAAGCTTGAATGTCAATTTTGATTTTTCTTTTGTGTGAAAGTATTTCAAAAGTGACTTGGGAATCCACCTAGTCTTTGATTTTTCTTTCTTTTGTGATGCTTTTGAATGCATTTCTTCAATGAGGGATTTAGAAACCCATATTTTATTTTCTTCTTTTTGCTTGATGGAACTTTGCAACCTTTTGGATATTTCATTTTTCTTTTCATTCACATGTCGATTAGATGGGACATTGTGATTTTTATACCCATATGGATTCTTAGATTTATGATTTTTATGTTGCACATCAACATTGCTTCCAAAAGACTTAGGAATTGTGGATGAATAGGAATAATATGGAGGGTTCATAGGGATTTGTGTTTGGACATTCTTCAAGTATGTGTGCCTTCATTGATCTTGATACATGGTAGAGTAAGTGCATGGAGAGCTAGGGATGATAGGAATGGATAATGGAGGAATATATGGACCTAATATGGATAGAAGGGATGAAGAATTTTGTTGTGGGACATAGGAACCCAAAATGGATTTTGCGAATAGTGGAGGCATATGATTGTGTTTGAATGGAGGGATATAAGGTGTGAAAGGGATATCAATATCTTTGGAAAGAGTTGCATTGCCAAGGTTCTCATCTTTAAGATTTATCTTTATACCAATAGGCTCATGAATAGCTTTGATAGGAACACATTTGATAGGATCAACTGAAGCTTGAAGGGATTTATTATTATGCAAGGTATTTGGAAGAGTGATGTTTTCTTGAGGTGAACATGGAGGAATATGACAAGGAGATGATGGGATACTTTGTTCTTGACAAGGATCTTCAAAGGGTGTAGATAGGGTATGTTGCTCTTGATTTGTAATATGCTCATTGGAAATTGTGGAGGTGATATCTTGATCTTGCTTGGGAAGTGGAGAAAATATGGAACATGGAAGAATATTTTGTTCTTGGAATGGAAGGATATCATCTTGGAAGACATGAAAGGATGCAAGGGGATCATCATAGGGCTCTATAGATATGGGAACTTCATCAAATATGGGAGGGGATTGTATATAATCCTGATCTTGATCTTTATCAACATTTGTTTATTTTCTCTTTGGATTATCCTCTTGACATGGAGCCATTTCTAAGGACAAGGTAGATGTTTGGATATGTGTGGGGGATGTTGGAAGAATAATATAGGATCCTTTTGAATGGGTACAATAGACATTGAAGCACATGAAACTTGGGGTCCAAGATCTTTGAAGCATGGAAATGATCTGTATCAAGATGTAAGTTAGCTTGGGTTTCTTTTAGAGGTAGCCCTTGAGGGTAGACATAGTCAATGTGAAAGTGTCATCATTAGGCTCACTCTTTAATGGAGGAATTTTGGATAGCTGTGAAACTTTGTGAGATGAATGAAAGATGAAAGGAGTACATGCTATGGGAGAAGATGGATGATGGATGAAAGGATTACTCTTCCTATATAGAGGTTCATGCATTACATCTTGCATGAGAGTGATATCTTTCTCTTCATACTCTTTATTATCTTGATCACACATAGGATGATCCTGCAATTTCCTTTGATCCAAGATAGGTTTGTTGCTCTTAAATGTTTCTTTTTGGGAGGAGGATGAAGATATGGATGGCCCATGATCATAAAGAAAAGGACACCTTGATCTTAACGATGATTTTTTAGATGATATTTTTTTTTTTTTCCTCATTCTTCCTCAAGGTTGATGTGTCAAAATTATGAGGAAGCTTATCTACTGATTGAGCTAACTTCATGAAGTATGCTTCTTTATCCCTCTTCAAGATTAATTGCATTGTTCCCATAAATATAGGATCTTGGATTGCTTCTGAAACTTCTTCTTCAGACACCTCATCATTTTGATTCCAATGGAGATTTTGATCTTGATTTCGATAATTATGCTCCATAATAGGATTGATTTATTTCTCAAATAGTTCCATCATTATAAATGTTCTTCAGGAATATGATCTATTTGTTGCACTAATAAGGAGTATCTCCAAAAAGGGTATCCAAAAATGATGTCAAAATCTTTCCAAACCTTCAGGATATGTTCACTATTTTTGTTTCTTTGTTTTTGGGCATCACTAGCCTAAGTGTAGGTGTGTCTGAAATGCTTGTACGCATGAACTGGTATTGACCTAGGTGGCACACTGCAGGTATGCAGGTTACACTTTTCTATTGATAAGTGATTTTTCAATTTTAATAGGCGTAATTCAATATGTTCTAGGCATGACTTCTCTGTTGATACGTGTTTTCATAAAATTCACAGGCGTGACTTTGCCTCTGATAGGCAGTATTGTTTTGTGCACAGGCGGCACTTTGTTGAGTAGTTTGTAAATTTTTGAATTTTTTTAAATGTTTAAGATTAGGTCTTTTGAAATTTTCTTGTTTGAAAATTAAAAAAATCAATCTCAACACACACATCAACTTTTCATCATGTCCCTAAAACAAGCTATTGTGTATATTCTTGATCGTTTCCACATGTATAACACAAGAAAGAATTCCAAGTAGCCTACCTAAAGTCAAATTTGGCTCTTAACATTTTGGCTCTAAAAGGTAGTCTTGCTACTTTATCAAGGGTTTATTGTGGATTCCATTCAAATAGATCTTAAACTTTCATCCCCCAAGTATGTTAAGGGGTTTCCCACATGCACCAAGGTGCGATTTTGCATAATCTATGAGGACTACTAGATGAAATTTGAAAGATTTAAAATCCATTTGTCACACACCCCATTAAGGATGCATGCATTTTGTATTATAGTGGGTTGGATTCCTACAGCAAAAGTGAGCGTATCCCACTTTGGGCTATCCCTCTCACCAACCTTGTTAAGGCAAACTCAGGAGGCGAGCCCACTAAATCTCTATTTTATTTAGCATGTTCATTGAAAGAAAGAAAATGGAATTAAGGTTAAGTTTTTGGGAATTTGGTTCACCTAAAAGGTGAAGAGCATATCCCTAACTTTCCCTTTAGTTCCTCAAACATTCAAGAAATAAGGTTCTTTTTCAATCTTGTAACAAAGAGATTCTTAGAAATGGAAGTGTTTGGTCAAATTCCTTATTTTAATTAAGCTATGTTTTAAAAGAAATGTCACAATCTAATCAAGAGCAAGCTTGAATAGGAGAATACCTTTCCTTGTAGCTAGCCTAAGCTAGGGGCATTTTTGAAAGGTTTCATCATTATTTTTCCACTCACCTTGGCAATATCCTCCACCAAATGTGCTTGTCCACCAGCAAGTTAGTCAACACTAACAATAAAAGTGAGGGGAAACCAAAATTGAATTGACAAAGCAAAGATTTATGTAATGAATTTTAAGCAATCTAATTGCAAATCTTTCAAACAAAAATTTGAATTAAGGACTAAAGATCCAATTTAAAGACACAAATTTCTTTTTATATGCTTCAATCACAACAAGGTATTTCTGATATACCTGATTGTCCTCCTCTTGTGTTGACTTAAGAATGGCTTTTATACGTGCTTTGTTTTCCCTTTTGATATTCTTAGCTAATGCCTTCTCTTCTTGATTGAATCTAGTTTCTAGCTTCTGCACTTTCGGATGCCTATTCATTCATTGTTAAATCACACAAACAAAATGTTAGATGAGTGATTTAATCAATTAAATAGTGAATACAGACAATAGGTAGGAGGTGACATCATCCAACTAATAGGCGGGAACAAACTATTGACAGGCGTAATTTTACTGATAGCAAGCGACACAGTGCAGTGCCACAGGCGATACTAAAAATTACAAAAGCATGTACAGTTTATTCCTAAGTGTGAACAAAACTTCAAATTTGTAGAAAATAATTCTTACAAAGTGACACTTTAAGAAGCTTAAGTGAAACTAGAAAGATACAATGCGTGACTGTTATTCAAAGATACAGAGAAAAGCTTTCAGTAAAGTGGTAACAAAAGTTATAAACACAATACTCCCTGATTCACGGGCATGACTTTAAGATCAAAAGGCTAAATAAGTCACTATCCGTAGGCATGAGCGTATGATTAGCAAGCGACTATGAAGGAAGTAATGCCATAGCAAAGTTTTGTACCAGGCATGAATCTCCAGATAGAAGGCATTTGTACAGAGATTGTAGGTAGTAGTAAAATGACTGCAGGCATGAATAGATCTCCCGTAAGTGTGACTTCACCAATTTCCTGCAAGATATTCACAAAAAATAGAAGATACAAGCATGCAAATTATGGTGAAAATGACAAAATGAGGCTTAGGGCCCCATGGTGGGTGCTATTTGTGTGATGATGAATATCACCTTCATGAAATTAAGATCTAATAGCAACAATTGAAATTAAATACAATGCAAATCTATTTAGAATTGAAACTATAACCTATAACATCTCATGGTTCTCTAGAAAGAAGTGGTAAGTGAAGCTCTCAGCTCAAATCCTCACTAGTGACAACTCTAAAATGAGAAATTATGCTTCTACTATGCTCATTCAATGCTTAATCTAGCTCAAATTGACAAACTGCAATGATAATTGCTCTAGATGCTCTTAAATTGCTCTTAGAATGATCTCAATTGCCTATAGTAACAATGCTTTGCAAATGAAATTCCAAGATGATAATTGCTCTCAAAATGCTCTATATTTATAGTAATTTCCCAAGGGTAGGGGTGGAGTGAAGTAATCATGATTATCCCACGGTTGAGTCAAATACTTTGTATTGTTCATAAATGGGGGGACAATGAGGGGACAATCCTTTAAATGGTCTCAAAGCTTTGGACACTTTAAATGTTTTGAGTGATTTATGTCTTTTTGTTCTCAATTTTCATTGGTTGATCACTTTGTTGAAAGAAATTAGGAATTATTAAATTCAATTAATTAATTAAATTTAGCCATGTAAGGCTAATAGGTTCATTTTGATTTTTGATTAAAACAACTATACAATTAATTGATTAAAATCAATTATATAGTGTTTTTCACCCCTTTAAGCTTTGATTTAATTATTTAACCTCATCATTTGATTTTTCCTTTGCTTTAATTGATTTTGTCCCTTTTTATTTAGTTATGTCCATTTTAATGCATTTTAATGATTCTGAGCCATTTTAATTGATTTTTGCAATTTAGAAGCACTTGTCCAATTTTATGTGTCTACACATCCATTCTCTCTTTTTATTCTTCATAGTCTCATATGTATTGCATGTAGGATTGAGGAAAGAAGATGTACAACTGGAAATGGACAAGGAGCTCTACCTTGTCATAAGCGGTGAGAAGTATCCCCAAGAAATGGGAATGCTAAGGTGAAAATGGTGGGTGGTGGAGAGTGGCAGTCCGAAAAGCCTTTCCCAAATAGTAAAAAACAACGACATAATATTGTTGTGCTTAATTTGATAATCAATATATAATTTTTTATAAAAAATTAAATTTTTGGTTGCTTTTTTGACCAACGAAGAATAGACATATCGACAAGAAAGCTATATAGCTGATATTTATTACGATGATTGTATGTCGCACTTTCAACCAACATTGGTCACAGAGGTAAACGATATAACAAGAAATTATTCCAGGTTGAAGCAATGATTTCAATGTCATCTCCATCGATAATTCAACCATTGTTGACGTTGCAATTTTGATTGACACTTGATATGTTGTATTATCAACTAAAAAAATTTGATGACTATTATAGTCGATTAGCCGACCAATGGGTGTCTAATAATTGACTAAATCATGTTGAAAAACAAGCCAAAATTTACTAGTGGGTGTTTAGTCTCATTACCTAACCAATGTTAAACAAATCTTTTGGCGACTTGGAGAATAAAGGTTTTTGCATAGTCTCTAGTTTTAACCAGAGTTAAAAGAAATGTCTAGCAACTAGGAGATGTCTTTAGTCACATGGTCGCCAGATGATGGTGAGTTAAGAGAAAGGTTAGCAGATAATAATTTATAGTCATTGATGCAATTTTGATTGAGTGGTGGTCACATAGTCTCTGAATCAAGGCATGATTTAGAAGAAGTTCCAGCGACCTAGAGATTTTCTTTGTCACCCAATCCCCAGATCAAACCCAAGTTAAGTAAGATACTCAGTGATTGGGAGACTATCTTCAGTCGTGCAATCACCAAATGGTTAAAAGTTAAGTGTTGACCGTGGATAAAAATTGAAAAAAAAAATTGAGCATCAAGTTGCCAGATTTTGTGATGTGTCTTTCCCTGATTGGTTGACAAGGTAAGAAGGGTAATAAGCAAAGTAAACAAACAAGACTTTAGTCACTGAATCTCCAAAAGAAATAAATCAAATTTTTTATGTCTTTAGTCCCTGAATCTCCAGATGGGTGAGTCGGGAGGTCTCAAGAAAAGGTTTGAAAAGTCAACAAGCTTCAGTGACTAAGAGATTCACTATGGTCACTAGATCTCCAAATGAAAAAAGGGATTGACTATAGTTGCCAAATCTCAAGATCAAATTAATAAGAGATAGATTTTGTAGCAACTAAGAGATTGACTATAGTCGCCAAGTCTCATAATTTAAAAATTAAAGTGATAAAAGGTCACCCAGTCTCTAGATAAATTCAATAAAGTTCAAATCATTCAATAACTGTGATTTCTCACTATAGTCTCTAGGTCTCAAGATATAATTAAGTCATTTAATGACTTAAGTTTCCTTTAGTCACCAGATCTCTAAGAGTATTAAGGAAGCACCAAATCTTTCAGCGATTACGAGAAAGTGTTGTAGTCACTAGGTCGCTAGAAAATTAAATTTTGATTACCTATCATTTTCTCAGCTTACGGCTAGTGAATTGAGTTTGAAGCATGCCATGTAATGGCGGAAGTGACATGGTTTCTAGCTTTTCAATCTAAAATGAGCTGTTGCATTCAATTCTTCAAAATAAATACAGGTTGGCTATCACTCATTCTGAATTATGAAGCATTCTAAAGAGCTAAGGTGATAGAATTTCCAAAGCATTTTCAAAGTTCAATACATTCAAAGTTTTTAGAGGAATTTGAATTTTCAGCAAAGATTAGCCAATTAATAGTTAGTGAAGCTTCTACTAGCAAGGGTGCCAAAGAGAAAGCTAAGGAGAGCTTTTTAGACAAATTCCTTACTTTATTGCCTGGGTTGTCACAGGACAAGAAGGTTAGTGATTATTGTTTTATTGGTGATCTTGTATACTATAGAGATGCTAGAACTCTTGGTGTCACCAGAATGTATTTATTCAAATACTTTTATAAGAATTCTGATAGCCTGGTCCTCATCTCAAACCCTTGGACTTCAAGGTTAGCTAAGTTGATTGTCCCAGATGTTTTCCTAGATGTAGACCTATTAATTATACTAGCTCATAGATATGACCCCCTGTCCAAAACAATTAGGAAGGGTGATGGTTCTCCTCTAGTCACACTTGACAGAAATTCTTTCATGAGGGCCTTTGGCATTCAGATTCCTATGGCTATGGAGATTAACCTACAAGATCAAGCCAATAGATACATTAGAGTGTCTGTCTTGATATCCAAAGAAATTCAAAATCATGTTCCCAAGGAGAATAGGAATTACATTGCAGTAGTAGTCAGGTCAATGCCATATTTCTATAAAGACCTATGTTTCTATATGAAGTACATTGCATATGGATTATGCAGACTTCTAAGAATTGATGGTGGGGCAGAAAGAATCACTTCTGATATCTTGATGATGGTACTAGACTCACAGAGTCCTCATGTGACTAGGGGGTATGATTGCATAGGTTTCATTATCAAAAAAATGCATGAAGGTTTACAAGCATTGAAGAATCATACATCTGGTTCTACACCGAGGTTCATACATTATTCCCTTTTAATGCATCTTATTTTATTTTTCAATTATGATATCATAGACCTAGAGGGCCTTCAACCACAGATGATGTGGAATGGACAACCAAACATAGTGCATTTTTGGATAAGGGCTTGGAGTTATTCTTCCACAAGGTGCGATTTCTATGCATTTCAGAATTGGATGGTACAACCAATTATCCTCAATTTAGAGTTAAATCTCTTAAGGTTGTCAACTAAGGTTTTACAGTTGATAAGGCCCCAACAATTTGTAGACAAGTGGACCAAGGGTCACAATTGGGGAGATATCTATTATGAGAAGGGCTATACAATGATCAGAGACTATGGGTGCCCTCAGCCACCCCACATTTTACCATTCTTTGTTCCACCTAGAATTGCATTTTTAGAATTTATCTAGTAGCTTATGTTGACTGATAAGGAGCACCTAGCTCCACATAGAAAAGGAACTTTCACCCCAAGGCACTTCAAGGTGCATAATTTTACAATTGGAAATAATGCCTTTAATCAGGTAAATGATTGGTTAGGGTAGTTTAAGATGCATGCTACTGGGTGAACCCACAATAGTGGGTTACACTTTTTAGCCTGAACGGACACTGAACTCTACATTTTGAGAAAAACTTTCAAATTCAGATGCATATTGCCATTGAACCGCTTGAAATCAGAGGATGAAGTAAGTTAGAGTTTTTTAGGATTTTCTATCTAGTTTCTAAATATATTTTAAATTTATTTGAATACTTTTTTCTTTCTCTCATGAAAACTTGTATGGTGTTGAAAACTTCATTTTCAAATAGTAACACTATTTTCATACAGCATAACTTTTTTTGTAAAATAGATATGAATGCGATTCTTTTGAATTTAGTTTTGTAACATCCATATGGAGGGCATGCAATTGGTTTGACAACATTATCACTATTATTGCATATTTTATTAATGTTTGAAGTTGACTAAACCAAAATTTTGACCTACCTTGACTACATAGCTTATAACTTATTGTGTATTTATCAAATTTCAATTTTATTTTTTTTTAATAGAAAGTAGCCTCAAATATGAAGGGCACTGTTATTTTTCCAAAAATTTTTTCCTTGTTTTACTATTTTTCATTGAACGTCAAACTTAGAGGTTTATATTTGATAAAAAACCTACATTCATTTAACATCAAAAACCATACACATAATAAATTTAAAAATAGTCAAATATATAACCATTTGAAAGCTAGTTTCGAGTACTTGTTGAATGCAAAAAGATGTCTTCTTATTCATCCATTTGATCAGTGCGCTTGAGGCCCGAAGCCATGAAATTCTTAGAATTTCTAAAAAATTGAAACCATGGCTCAAACCAGGGACTTTCAATCGACAGTATTGACTTTTGATCGAAAGTACTTTGCCCAAAAATGGAAAATTTAGTTAATACTAACCTAGTTTTGATTGAAAGTCATTTAATTTTGATAGAAAGTCAAGTTTGACTTTTGATCAAAAGTAATGTCGGCCTTTTTGGTGGCATTTCTGGTTGATAAGAATTAGGTATAAATAAATACATATTTTTTTAATTTCTCAAATCTGAAAGCTGTAAAATAATTTACATTTAGGAGAAGAAAGACATTTTGGCACAGAATAATTTTCTACGTTGTGATGGGAAATAAAAAGAGAAGGCTAAACAAAAGTACATGACATTATTTAGAAGAGACTGAACAAAGACTACATGAAGAATCACGAGAAATATATCATCATAAAAAACAAGGTATGTCTAAGATGTCTAGATAGATAGATATTTTAAGTTGATGGTCAAGACTTGTCTTAATGTTCATGTAAATGTGATATTGTAGGTCTATTAGACTTAACTAGACCTAACTGTAGACCTATTTGAACTAATAGGACTTATTAGGACTAATTAGGACCTATTCTAGGACTAATAGGACCTATTAGGACCCAATTAGGACCAATTATACCCAATTAGGACCAATTAGAACTAATTAGAACCAAATAGTACCTATTTGGACTAATTAGGACCTAATAGGACCTATTAAGACTAATTAGGACTAATTAGGACCTAATAGGACCTATTAGGACTAATTAGGACCTAATAGGTCCTATTAGGACTAATTAGGACCTAATAGGTCCTATTAGGACTAATTAGGACCTAATAGGTCCTATTAGGACTAATTAGGACCTATTAGAACCTAATTAGGACTAATTAGGACCAACTAGACTCAATTAGGACCTTGAGTAGACTTAATTAGGACCAATTAGGACCTAATTAGGACCTATTAGATTCAATTATGACCTATTACATCTAATTAGACTCAATTAGGACCAATTAGGACCTAATATGGATTAACTAGACTCAATTAGGACCAACTAGACTTAATTAGGACCAATTAGGACCTAATTATGACCTATTAGATTCAATTATGACCTATTACATCTAATTATACTTAATTACAACCAATTAGGACTTAATATGGACCAATTAGGACCTAATATGAACTATTAGACTCAATTAGGGCCACTTAGATTCAATTATGACCTATTAGATCTAATTATATTCAATTAGGACCAATTATGACCTAATATGGACTAACTAGACTCAATTAGGACCAACTAGACTCAATTAGGACCAATTAGGACCAATTAGGACCTAATTATGACCAATTAGATTCAATTATGACCTATTAGATCTAATTATACTCAATTAGGAGCAATTAGGACCTAATATGGACTAACTAGACTCAATTAGGACCAATTAGGATCTAATATGGAGCTATTAGACTCAATTAGGACCAACTAGACTTAATTAGGACCTATTAGATTCAATTAGGACCAACTAGACTCAATTAGGACCTATTAGATTCAATTAGGACCACCTAGACTCAATTAGGACCAATTAGGACCTAATATGGACTAACTAGACTCAATTAGGACCAACTAGACTCAATTAGGATCAATTAGGACCTAATATGGACCAATTAGGACCTATTAGATTCAATTAGGACCAACTAGACTCAATTAGGACCTATTAGATTCAATTAGGACCAACTAGACTCAATTAGGACCAATTAGGACCTAATATGGACTAACTAGATTCAATTAGGACCAACTAGACTCAATTAGGATCAATTAGGACCTAATATGGACCAATTAGGACCTAATATGACCCATTAGACTCAATTAGGGCCACTTAGATTCAATTATGACCTATTAGATCTAATTAGACTCAATTAGAACCAATTAGGACCAATTAGATTCAATTAGGACCAATTAGATTCAATTACGACCAATTAGGACCTATTGGACTCAATTAGGACCAATTAGATTCAATTATGACCTATTAGACTCAATTAGGACCAATTAGGATCTAATATGACCTATTAGATGCAATTAGAACCAATTAGGACCAATTAGGACCTAATATGGACCAATTAAGACCTAATATGACCTATTAGACTCAATTAGAACCAATTAGGACTAATTAGGACCAATTAGGACCTAATATGGACCAATTAAGACCTAATATGACCTATTAGACTCAATTAGGGCCACTTAGATTTAATTATGACCTATTAGATCTAATTAGATGAGCAATTCTAGGACTAATTTATACTTCATACATGTGTAGGAAATGCTCAAGAATCACAAGCTCAATAAGCTGCCCAACCTTCAGAAGTTGGAGAAGGGTCATCACAAGCTCAACAAGCCCAACCTTCAAAAGTTAGAGAAGGGTCATCACAAGCTCAACAAGCCCAACCTTCAGAAGTTGGAGAAGGGTCATTACAAGCTCAACAAGCCCAACCTTCAGAAGTTGGAGAAGGGTCATTAGAAGCTCAATAAGCACAAGTCTCAGAATATCAAATAAGTACACATCTCTCTCTTTCTCTCATAGACTCTCTTGATTTAGTCACTATCTCGATTTAGCCTCTTATTGGTGAATATATATTTTGGGTCTTTCCCCTAAGAAGTTATTGTTTTTGTTGTGTACATGTAGCCTTTGATGATGAAAATGTTGGACAAGGGGCATCCCAAGTTGAATCAACCCAAGGTTAAACAAGTATGTTTTTCTCTTGAATTAATGTATAAATTATTATAGGTAGAACATGTTCAAGAGCTTGTAAATACTTATTTCATGAAGGTCCCCTTAAGGTGAGATATTAAGATTTTTTATTTTATTTTATTTGTAGTGGAAGTGCAAGAAACATATGTGAATGATAATCTACTCCAACAATTGAAGAGAAAAATTAATTGTAAAAGCATAGATCATTTAATTGAAATGGATGTGGAAAAATTGAGAGATTATGCTAAACAACCCATAAATATTACGAAGAGAGCATTGAATAAAAAGTCTAAGAAAATAATGAAACAATTTGAGAATCTTGGTACACTTGAAAAAACTCAACTGTTATCAATTACACTTCTTAAAGATGAGTTAAAAGAGCCATTAAAATTATTGGGTGTAGATGCAAGTTTGAAAAAGTTAAAATCAAGTAACATACAAAAAAATATTGCTGACAGTGTTAAGGAAGGTTTGCATTCCATTGGGAAAACAACTAGATGTATAAATAGTTCCATTTCAAGAAGAGTGATACTGACATTTATTTTAAATAAAAACATGTCCCAAAGAAGACAAATTTCTTCAACTTCATCTCAGATTGGGTATAGTACGAAGACAATGACACACTATTTGAAAAGAAGAATCAATTTGGATGATACTACATTGGAAGGTAATTGGGCACTAATGTGTAGAGCTCCTCGGTTTGATAGAATTAATGAAATAGTTAGGAACTTAGTTATGTCATTTTGGACTGATCATACTCGTCCTTCACCAAATACAAGAGATGTTATCAAGAAGAGGACTGGGCCTAAGGAATATTTCCACCATACAAAACATTGGTTGGACACCACACAACATGAATTGTATCTCTCATTTTGTAACTCAAATCTTGACATTAAGATCAGAAAAACAATGTTTAAAAGATTAAAGCCATTTTTTGTAAAGATAAATACATCTTTTGAAACTTGTTGTTGTTGATATCACATTGAATTTGATCTCTACTACCAAGGGTTTAGAAAGATGATAGAAGAAAGTGGTGGTTCTCAAAATGATTTTCCTAAACATCCAAGTCAATTCATAACATCAATCTTATGTAACAAATCAATTGATCATGAAATACTTGAAATAGATTGCATAAGAGGAACTTGTCAAACATGTGGGGATTTGGCTAAATTTCCTTTAAGGCTTGAAGATACTGACATGGCGAGGATGATAAAATGCAAGAGATACAAGTACATAAAGTCTGAAACAAAAGTCAGGAAAGAATCAACAAGGTTGGAATATGTAGAAGACGAGATACCTATTGCAAAATTTATGGAGTTTTTTTGTAATTCAACCATACATACGACATGTTTTTTTTGCTAAATGGCAAGCAGAACAATTCCAAATACAAAAAGAATCTTTTCCAATTGGAACGATTTTATTAGTTGTTGATTTTGCAGAGAACTACTCATTTGTATCTCAAAAACAACTTCAATTAGAATACTACTATATAGAGTAGGTGACTATCATGGTACATGTGTCTTATCGACATGCACAATTATATTTGGATGGTGTTGAAAGTACATATGAAGCACAAGTCATAAAGAAAGAATATCACTTTTACATTAGTGATGATAAAGAGCATGACATACATTTTGTCGAGCATTTCTTTAAGACATTTTTTGGATATTTGGAAAACAAAGGCATCAAAATTGAAAAGCACTTTGTTTGGTCAGATGGATGTGCAACACAATTTAAATCAGCAAGGCCATTTTATGCACTATGTAGATATCATCGATACCAAAAGATACCACATATTTGGAGTTTCTTTGAGAGTGGACATGGAAAGGGAGAGCATGATGGTGGAGGAGCTTGTATCAAACATGCTTTAAGAAAGTATCAATTGGACTATCAGGGATATCATATAAATAATGCTCATGATGTAGTTGAGTGGTGCAAGATGCATTTTATGGTGCCAAATCATGATAACACATCATCATGATTAGATTGAGTCATACCCTTCTGAGTATTCTGGGAGATAATAGGTACTAATTTTAAATTTATTGATCATTACATTTGAGAACTAACTTATATATATGTCTTTAATTTTTACATGTGACCTCTCTATTGTTTAGGTGTTGACAGAAGATCAATCAATGGATGCAAGAGAGTAGACAAAACAAGATCCCTAAATTTACTTATGAGTACGGATAGTAATGTGTGGTCATTGTACACTAGAGATTATTCATGCTTTTGTTATGACTACATTTTTTAAAACTATGACAAATGTATCAACCAAAAATGTGGATATGTTAGTGAATGGAATTTGGTTCCACTAGATGTTAGAAACACAAATGACGTTCAGGATGAAAGCTTTGATGACATTCCATTGATTTCTATAGATTATGACCATATTTCAGGTTTGATCAAAATTGGTACGTGTGTGCTTATGTACATATTTTTGAAAAGGACTCATACGTTCTCAATTCATTTAAATAAAGT
Organism: Chamaecyparis obtusa; assembly: GCA_027943335.1. Taxonomy (NCBI): domain Eukaryota; kingdom Viridiplantae; phylum Streptophyta; class Pinopsida; order Cupressales; family Cupressaceae; genus Chamaecyparis; species Chamaecyparis obtusa. The sequence continues at coordinate 250,841 of BSBK01005984.1, read as the reverse complement.
TTGTTTAATTTATATTTACAAGTTCCTAAAATTAAAAGTTCACTTTAAATGCAGGACATATTTTTGTAGTAGTAGCAGAGCCTAGAAATGTGGAAGGTGTTAGTTACTATTTATTACATTGCTATAAGGAGAGGATGAAGCTAACACATAGTGAAACAAGTGATGGAATTATGTTTCCCACAGGTTCTAGTACTATATTTAAGTTTGTTTATATGGTTAGTATTTATCACATCTATATATTTAACATTGAGGAACACATTGTGTAGGTTCAGTTGTTGTGCAAGGAACATATTTGAAGAAAACCAAAATAATTAAACAAGGGATTCATTTTATTGATTATCAACCTAACAATAAGGTTTATCAGTATAGTCATCTTGTAATTGCCACTATCCTATCTCTTGTTCCTGTGACGGGACGTGGCATTCATAAGTGGAGACTTGATACTGATGACCATGAGAGAATATTAAATGTTATTCAAGAGAGAGAGATGAACCACTTGATGTGCTACTAGAGGTTTTCTTAGCTCCATTCTTTCCTACTGGTGTCCATAGTGAATGGAGCTTGAATTAAATTAAAAATTAAGAATATATAGATCTCAAATTTATGTCTTACAAGTGGATATGATATATTAATTATCTACCTGAATATGAAGTACTCTAAATTTTAGAATATGAATGTGTGTATGTATTGAATTTTCATGTGTTACATTAGGGCATGCATGTTTTAAATATAAAATCTACTTGAAGTACAACAACATTAAATTAAAAGTATGTGCACACAACTATTATCGAATGTACATTTAAATCAAACACGTGTACAATCAAACATCATTCATGTATGTAATTTCTATTGAATTCAAACATGATTCATGTATGTTTAACCTATTGAAATCAATTTCATCAAATTTAAATTAAACATGTACATGTGTATGTAATCTATTGAAAGTATTGAAAATTTACAAGTTCATCACACACATGCACATGTATCTAGAGTGAAAGTATATGTGTGTGTGTATATATATATATATATATATATATATATATATATAAAATGTATGCATGAAACATCAATCATGTGTGTAGATCAAGTACTATAAATATGAAACATATGAATCAATCATGCACGTCAAACATTCTATCAAAAGCCCGTCTAGAAATGAAATATAACATCAAACACATCATTCAGTCATGTAGAGTCTAGAAATGAAATATAGTTCATCAAACATGAATATATATATATATATATATACATATATATATATATATATATATATATATATATATACATATATATATATATATATATATATACATATATATATATATATATATATATATATATATATATATATATATATATATATATATATATATATATATATACATAATATGAAATATGTCTTTGATCAAATATGAAAGTGCCTAGGAATCATCATGTCGAATCCTCACTAAGCGGTCACACCCAGAGTGACTATCATGCTGTGAAGGATGTGTAGATCCCTACAAAGAAAGAGATATATAAATTAAAACATATAAACATTGTACAAAGATCTCTTAAGTTTGATTTAAAATATTGTACAAGAAAACATGTTATAAAGTGTGTACACATAGATAATAAATTAAAAACTCACCTATCCACTACTGATGTCATCATCAAGTGAGTCTCGACGATGTACATGATCAATACCCAAAGGAGTAACAAGAGGCATATCCTAGTAGACAAAAAATAAATCAATTGATTGAAATTTTGAAAATAAATTTAAGTTTAAAATTGTAACATTAAATACATGTATATAATTTGATTTATACTTGTGTAGGTGGTGGAAATTGATAGTACTCGGATTCACTAGCCTCAATCCTATTAACCAAGGTATCAATATTTTTTTGTGCCTGGTCCAAGCTCAAATCTACATCTGCAACATGAGTAGACTACACATGCCTCTCTAATGATGAATGCAATGGACTAACCATATGAGATGGCATGGAAGTCATATCATCACGTGTCAACAAATCTAGATAACCTGTAGTGGTCATGCTGAACTCAACATCGTCAAGACCAACATCAGAGAACTAATGGCCTGCACTGACTGAAGGGTCTATACGCTATGCCTCTCCCTGTGCAACAATAGAATGATCAGTAGGTAGATCCTCACGAGCACTGCCACTATGGCCATGGTCTAGGTGAGAAGGATGTGACTGAGTGTATTTGATAGTACCCAAATGAGATCTAACCTTTGATATGGGGATATCATGTTCTGCTACTATAAATGCATATGCATCCAATAGATCCTTAGCCAAGCTAGTCAGTGTCACCCATGTCATTTCCCCTGTAAGTCCCTCTAGGCTAGAAAGTGAAGGGATGCCTACTATAGTGTACATGTCATCTGCAGTCCTACTAGCGGATGCTCCACCTGATGATATGGAGTGTCATCGAGACATTAGGTAGTGACCAACCTGATCACTAGATATGAATGTGGTAGCTGCTGCAATGTCCCCCACACTATCAATCGCAGCTCGAAGCTAGGTGCTATGAATAACATCATCTACAACAATCCCCAATGAAGGAGCTATAGCAGGTGCCCTTTGACCAACAATAGCCCTATGTAATGGTCTTTTTTGATTAGCTCAATGATAAGCATCTCTATCAGCAATCCTACCATGCCCCTGTCCTAGATTTTCTAGAAAATTAGTTTAATTAAAAGCATGACCTAAACGAACCTCAACAAAAATTTGTTGTGCAAAGTACAGTGGAATTTGGTCGTTATTCAGATAATGACCATGGGCAGCTAGAAATCTAGGGTATATCAATGTTGATATAGTAGGATCTGAACACCTGGTAACCTAATATCCCTTCACATAATTTTTATCTACATAAGATGGGAAAATTTCCTCTTTCAGGGTGGCTTTAGGCACTAAAGCTTGTACGTCCTTAAGAGAAAGACTAGAGCCAACCTCTTGTCTCTTCCTCTCAAGCATGGACTCTATCATATTTGGGGCATATGGAGTGGTACCATGAATGTCATCCCTAATTATAATCAAGCTATTAAGGATGGACTGACACATGCTCTTATAGACAGTAGAGCTAGATGGATTATTTATAGATTCTTGCAGCTGTTGAATCTCTATTAGTGCGTGAAAATAGTTCTGTAGGGGGAATCGATGCATCTGCCATGTGTGATGTGTAATAATGTCTGATAGAGAGACAATATGTATGTACCTAAAAGATTTTATTTACTATCAAATAAAGTCTACATATACATACATACGTTTTCCTAATTTAAATAAAAATAAAATTAAATACTATGCATGCATTTCACTACATTATTTGAAAGTAAAATCAATTACATAAATTACATGTTTAAATGTAAATCACATTTTAATACCTATCTAATGGAGTTTTAAAGGGTCATATAACCTATCATAGGTCCTAATAGGTCCAATTACCTATATGTAATAGGTTAAATTAGGTATAATTAGGTCTAATTGGGGTGTGGTTAGGTCCCAATTGATCTAATTGGGTCTAATTAGGTGAAGCACTAATAAGTCTTAAGGGGGACATAACACTCATAGTGGGTCTAATTCGGTATTAAATGGGTCATATAATAGGTATTATAAGTCCTAATAGGTCTAATTAGGTACTAATAGGTCTAATTAGGTGCTTTAATATAGGTCTTAAGGGGTCATGTTACTCATAGTGGGTCTAATGGGGTCATATAACCTATCAAAGGTCCTTATAGGTTTAATTAGGACATAATTGGTTTAATTTCCTGTATTAAATTAGGTCCTAATAGGTCTTATTTGGTCGAATCAAGTCCTAATAGGTCTAATTGGATCTATTTACATGCTAATTAGGTCTAATTCTGTTGTAATAGGTCTTATCTAGGTCTAATTAGGTCGTAATACATCTAATTAGGTCTAATTAGGTGAACTAATAGGTCTACTTTGGTCTTAAGAGCTCATATTAAGCATGTATTAAGTCTAATTAGGTCTTAAAGGGTCATGTAGTACTAGAGTATATTAGGTGTTAATTAGTCTTTAAATTCGATCTAATTACAAGGTTAGAAGGGGTCCTATTACTCATATTGTACATAGATAATTAGGGCAAGCTATTATGACTAATTTGGTCTAAGGGGTCCTATTAAGCTCATAAATATGTCCCTAAGTAGGCATTATTACTATTCAATATTAGTTCCTATTACTTATATTAGGTATGTATTACTCACATGTATTTAAAGGTAAATTAAATAGTATAAAATTAGGTATAATTTAAAGGTCTTGTTATGGGTTAATAAGTCTAATTATTCCTAAGGGATCATATTGCTCATATTAGGTGTACTAGTAGGTCCTATTACTCATGATATTAGGTGTTAATTAGTCTTAATTAAAGGTCTAATTAGGTCTAATTAAAGGTCTAATTAGGTCTTATGGGGTCCTCAAACTCATATTAGGTATACTTGAGACTAGTTACACATGTCTTATTAGGTGTTAATTGGTCAAGTATTAGGTCTAATTATGTCTTTAAAGCCCATCTTATTAATGATATTAGGTCCTAATTTGGGTCTTATTACTCATATTAGGTCAAGTAATAGGTTAAAAATTAGGTCTTAATGGGTCACAATTTACTCAAGGGGTCTAAATTTAAGTATATTTAATTATGTCTTCTTAGTCAAGTATTAGGTCTAATTAGTCTTAATTAGTCTTATGTCTAGGTCTTATTAGGTACATAATTAGTCTTATCTAGGTCTTATGTACATACACAATGTATACACAAAAATCTATCTATACACATGTACATGTATGTATACATACATATATACATGCACATGTGTGTGTGTGTCTATATATATATATATACACACACACACACACACACACACACACACATGTGCATACACATGCACATACATATATATACATACATATACATGCACATGCACACATGCACATGCATACATGCACACACACACACATATACACACACATACACATGTGCATGTATATAAATATACATATATATATACATACATATATGCACATGTGTGTATATATATATATATATATATTGTATGCATATATATATATATATATATATATATATATAATAATAATAATAATAATGAAAAATCTATATATTTAATCAATACACACATGTATATCACAAACTTTAAATAAAGAAAAATCTATATAATTATATATACATATGTGCATATATATACACATATACATGTGCATATATATACACATATACATGTGCATATATATACACATATACATGTGTATATAAATGTATATACATGTGTATATATGCATATATACACATATATATACATTTATATATATATATATGTATATATACACATGCATACATGTATATATATACATATATATACACATGTATACATGTATATATATACATATATATACACATGTTATACATGTATATATACATATATACACATGTATATATATGCATATACATGTGTATATATGCATATATACACATGTATATATATGCATATACATGTGTATATATGCATATATACACATGTATATATGCATATATACTATTTATGCATCTATAAAAAATTGAAAATAATAAAAACACACAATAAAAATACCTCAAAATTGTGTTTGATAATTCGGAAGCCGTTTCACTACTCCACTATTTCACTGTCGCCAAAAGTGATAGTGAAACTCAACTTTCAGTGGATATAAACTTCTGCCAAAAAAACCCCTAAATACATGACTTTCGATTGAAAGTCATCCCTAAGGGACTTTCGATCGAAAGTTACTTACGATCGACAGTCCTTTGTTTAAGGACTTTCAATCATAAGTTTAGCACTTACGATCGAAAGTTGAAGCTAGTTTCTATCAAAAGTGGATAAATGTTATTTTGCCAAAAATTATTTTCGGGATGGATTCCTTCCTCTGAAAAATTGTAACCCAGTATTGTGGGTTCACCCCTTCATACATATATGTTGACATAGAAGGTTTTATGGTTGCTGCTAGAAAATATTATACCCCTAGCATCCCATTCAGTAGAAGGCATGAGGAATATCCTGAAGAGGATGTTATAAGAAATATTATAGAGGAAGAGGAAGTGGTAATAAGAGCTGAGCAGATCAATGAGTTGTATGCCATGGAGAAATAGATAAAAGGAAAAGGATTGGCATTTGGAGGTTTCTTCCCCACATTGCCTTATATCCAAAGATTGGAGTAGATGATGATCCAATTTAATACTTTAATGAGGTCTTTTGAAGACAAAATTGATGAGAAGGAGAGAGGGAAAGAAGTGCACTCAGAATCATATTGTGACAAAGATAGTGATGGTGGCTTCTTAGTACATAGTATCCCTCCTCTAGAACAGATAATAACTGAAAAACATGAGGTTGGTGAGAATGTAGTTGTTGATTTAACTGAGCTTCATAGTTCTCAAGATACAAGTGAGCCTCCTTCAAAAAAGAAAAGGTTGCTAATTGGAGAATCTTCCTAGATGAGGACTATAGAGAAGAAAAAGGATAGAGTGGGAGCCCTATTCCCTGGAACAGGTGTCCATGACCACCAATTGAGGAGGAAGATAAGAGAGGAGAAGAAAAAGAAAAAAACTTGAGGATTACGATATTGAGTTTCCCTTGGCTCTTGGCCAAGATGAAAGAATTTTGGAACACGATGCTTTCTTGAAGGATGATGATTTTATTAAGTCAGATGAATTCAAGAAATTCTTGGTATGGCTTAAGCAACAACAGGTTGCATCAATTGTCTATATTTTAGAAGAAGGTCAAGTGTCTGATGAGGCAGTTCAAACTTTGAGAGATTATGACCCTGAATCTTAAATGATCACCCCAGAGGAAGCTAGACATCTGGTCAAAGCTAGCAACATGCTACTTATACCTAGATGGGACTTGTACTCAGCCTTCATCATTGATCAAATAAGGAGGTAGGATGATATAACATTGTCCTCTTAGAGAAACAAGTGGGAGAGATTATCAAAGGATTTGGGTATAGCCCAAAAAATGAGGCATTGGCTCTATGGAACCTATATCCCAAAGATAAAAAGGCCCAAATTTTGAATGTAAAAGAGAGAATGGATGGTGACAAGATTGTGTGGTCAATCCATAATACAAGGGATTTGGAAATATCTCAGGTACTTGCTCATTTTGCAAGGCTAAATGAGGATAAAACCAAATAGCTATTAGAGAGATATGGTGCCCTTTTGGATGATTACAGTGCACTTCTAAAGGACAAGGATGTTTGCATAATGAAGGAAGGGCATTAGAAAAAATTGTAGAGGACCTAACTCAACAAGTCCTAAGTGCACCTATAGTTACCCCTATACCACCAGACCAACCTGCATTACCAAAGAATAAAGATATAAATGAAGAAGAGGCTACTGAGAAAATAAGATTAGAAAAGAATGAGCCTATCCTACAAGCCCTTTTGAATATTCTGTAGCATATAATTAATGCATTAAAGGATAAGGTAGATACTATTTTTGTTGCTTACAATAAATTGCTTGATTTGTAGGTAGAAGTGAATAATTATGTTTCAGTTCTAAATTCTTATTATGAAACTTGGTCAATAAGGGCACCACTTTTTGAAAGATTAGAAGCTGTGTAATCATTGAGAAAAGATATTCCAGAGATAGTTTTACAAGTAGGTGAAGAGATAGATCGAATCAAGGCCATTTTACCATTGTTTAAAGGGAAATAAAATTAGATTGAGGCCAGATAGCTATGTTCAATACAAATTTTAATAGGTTTATTCCTCCAATTAAAGATGGAGATAATGTAATAAAGAGTTTGGACCAGAGGAGATTGGATTTTGATCCTCTATTGCCTAGGAAAGAGGCATTTCTTAATGAGAATAATGAATTAGATATGGAGAGGTTTAATGTCACTATGGATGAAGCCATAAAAGTTGAGATGGAGCTCACCAAATTCATAACAGATGTCAAGCTAATAACACACGCCAGGTGGGAAAGACAAAAGACACAATTAAAGAATGTTTATAACTATAAATGACCAACAAAGGAGGAAGTAACTACATGGGATGAACTCACAAGGCCCAAGAAGGTTAAATCTACTGTAGTTGACTTCGATATCTTGGATGATGAATGAGGACGACACCTGGAGTACTTGACACCTAACCTTAGACCATAGGGATGATAAGCTATCAATTGAGAATGGTGTAAGTTAGTTGGAATGGTAGTTACCATATCTTGCAATGACTCAAAGAAGCTATCATGAATATCGACAGACAAAGGTGTCAGTTATCTACGAGCAAGGAGCTGAATAGTCCAAAGTATTTTTGTCTTTCCACCATCTGAGGGTATTTCTTGTAATTTGTCTTTTATGCTTTCTAGGTTTAGGGTTCCAACCGTTCGAAGCTTGTTGCATTCTCATTGATAAGAGAATTCCAAGATGGTTGGGCTATATGTATAAGTTGTAACCTCATTTTGAGGGGCTGGTTGAAAGATAATAGAAGAAAACTGAATACAATTTTCTACAGAGAAGACTTCTGAATTCTATGTCTGACCTTCTGAGCATTATATTTTTTATGTAGTTGATAGCTTTTATTTTAATACAAATACACTACAATTTCTACCTTATATTATTGTTGTCTCTTTTCTTTTCATGTTTTTACTCTTGTATGCTTTATATGTAAGGCATTTAAAATATACTAGTTGTTAAGAAACTTGTTTAATTGACTATGAGTTTCTTTCAAGGAGATAATTAAAATCCTCATTGTCAATTTCAAAGAGTAAACATACTTGTAGAGATTTTGATAATAATAATATTTGGTTAACAGAATAGTTTGTAAGGCATTCTATTCAAATTGCAGATAGTGTGTAAGGCATGCTGTTGTATTTCTTTTTAAAATATCCCTATGAATTTACATTTAGACTCTTTTAGCCCATCAAGGATTAGGCACTGGTTTAGTGTTTGTTTCTTATAAGTTATCTTTCATAGTCTTTGAAACACTAAAGTTCATTTCATTACTAGTACTTTTACTTTTAAGAGTTTTCTGCATAGGATCTATATCTAGATGTTATAGTTCATATTGTTGATTCCTTCAAGAGAGATTCAAAAGGTTACCCTTCCTTGAGTTAAACTAAGAAAAAGAAGAAGGATGAACATCCTTAGTCCACTCTTTCATGATATCACATTTATAGTTTCTATTGTTATACTCTGTATTAGGATCTTCTAGGCTATTTGCAGAGTAGTTATGTTTTATTGAAATAATTTGAAGAAAAGATAACATAGTAGTGAAGAAATCAATCCACCATCAAAATTTTACTTGCAAGATAGTAACTTATATAGTAAACACCCACCTGAGTCTTGTAGAGATCGAAGCAGAAGGAGGATCTTATCCAATCCTCATCAATTAGACTCTTTCTTGCAAACTTGAGAGTTCATCAATCTAAGAATCCAATACATATATTTATCAAGTTTGGTCCTACAAGAAAAAGCTCTAACAGAGGTAACCATTGTAGGATGGATTTCCTCAATGATCACATTCCTATGAGTATCTTTCGGGGGGGAAGGGGGAGGGGTAGGGTTAGGGTTGTTGTCAGCAGGGTTCTTGATAGGGGGCGGGGACATATCCCTCTTCAGAGTGTCAAAGACATGGTAAGAGGATCCGTTCTTTGACTCTTATTCACTATTGCCTTCCAATTCATCAGAATTAGTAGCATTAGTGTTTTTCATTTCCCTTTTGTATTTATCCTTTCCAATATGATTAGAGTGATGGGGAGTTTCAGTATACTCAGCCTCTGAGTCCACAGTATACACTAGCCTCTTTGTCTTTTTTTGGGTTTTGGAATCCTTCGGGGGACTTTCATCTTTTTTCTTCCCTTTTACCACATGGGTCTCAGAGATAGCGGAATCCTCTTGCTCTCCGTAGACCTAAAAGGGTTTTCCACACACTGCTTACATATTGAGCTACATGGGGGCATAATATTTTTCTCATGAGTGGACCCTGATAGAGAGGGGGCATTGTTTTGTAACACAACCTGAACAAGAATATTAAGAAGAGGAAAAAGAGCTAAGTAGAACTTATACAACCTAAACATGAGACCCTAATGCAAAATAGTATAGTTTTTTCCATGATCCTTAGCCTTGGTAATAGATGTAATATTTATATATGACACATGTTACTACATACTAAATGCAAACTTTAACTTAATTAGTTTGTCTTTCATTTGACACTTGGAGATATGTTATATTACAAATTTTATCTTGAAATTTTTTAATCACCTAAATTTATATATCAATAGTATCCCCTCCATAACTTCTCTCCCTACATCTCCATACCATCCCCAAATTTAGACCTTTACTCTCCCATCTCCAAAACCCATTCCACATCTTCGCATTCCCCTTCAAGAAACTCCATAGAACTATAATAAAAATACTGCTATTATATCTTTAAAAAGAAAAGAAAAAAAATAGAAAAATGAAAAAGAACAATAGACATTGTCACTTAGATCCTATCCCCTCTTAGCTTAACATTTATGAATTCATGATGACAGTCTTTTATTGTCAATCTATGTTTTGTTGAAGTGTCCCTATTTTCATCCATCCATGCATTGATTATTTCATCCATATTAGAGCTTTAATAACTATAGTTCACTGAAGAGATTCAATTTCAAGAAATGACAGATAACAAAAGCTTCTTCCTTAATATTTCTTATAAAAAAAGATTCTTTCTTATAACAAAAAAATATTCTCTAATCTTTTGTAGTCTGAGCTTAGTCTCTCTTTCTTCAAGTACAATTATTTTCAAAGTAGTTTGGCTTTTGGGATAAACATATCTAGGGGAGAGGAGTTAGTACATGCTCACCCTAACTTCATGCTTCTAAAAATCCTATGTGGAAAATTTAAATCACTCTCAATTTTTTACAACAACTTATTCATCAAGTCCCCCATTAAAAAAAAATTCAAGTCCACATGGTCAAATATGATGCCACATCAACATATTTTTTGTGAAAGTGTCCAAAATGGTCCCAAAAAGTGATAATACCCATATGTATGGACTAAATCATGTTTAATAGTGTGCTGATGTGGCACCACATGAGTGGTTTTTAAAAAAATTTAGAGGCATCTTTTTGGGAATATGCATTGATGAGGCAATTTTAGTGCACCACTATTGGTCTATTTTGTTCACCTGCTGGTCTAATATATTCACCTAGCATATCACCTATTGGATCCCGCTCATGTATTGGCTCCTCTCCCCTATGTGAAATTAGATTATTGTTCTCTTTTAAATAAAGCCATGTTCAAAAGCACAAGGGAGGACACATGTGGGTGATACATGAAGGGAATAATGTTGGTAATTGTGACTAAAATGAGTTGATTATAAAGTGAATTCCTTGGAGGCAAAGGAAGCTTTTTTTATTTCTACTAAGATTTTTGGCTCACATGGTTTGTATATGAATTTTATATTAATTCTTATTTTTATTGGATATGATGGTTTTTTTTTTATACAATCAGTCATGATGACAACCAATGAGGATGTTAAACTTAACAATTTTAGTTTTTAATGATGGAGGTTTTTTTTTATCTACATGTGTGTTTAATGAGCTTCTCCCACCAAAACCTTAGTTTTCTTTCACATCATGATTATCAATTTGGCTTAGAGAGAATAATAAAGCATCACCAACTAGCATTAGCATTTATATTCTTCATGTTTGTTAGAGTAAATAAGTTTTGACCTATTTACGATTTTAAGTCTAACTTAGGCACATAGTATTATTATGTTTTTCTACATGAGTAGGTAAATGTTTTTATTATTATTTAATTTCCAATGCATTTAGCAAATTATTTTAGGTAGTTGTACCTAGCCTCACACCTCATTGGTATTTTCCTTCTTACTCATGTCTTTGTAAGAAGGGCTCATTGTACATTTGTAGATATATCACCTTAGAATTATATTTTTCTCTCTTTGTAAAAGTTATTGCATTTGTGATCTTGTCTTGGGAGAATTGCTCCAAGAATGACAAGAATCAAATAGTCACATTGATGGTTTCTTAGCACGTCTTTGATCATTATTCAAATTTATAAATTGGCACTATAAAGGTAGGACTACTGAAAGTAATCCTTGAACATAAAACTTCAACAACAATCATGAATACAAAGAAGTTGTAGAAATGGGTTTATATACTTAAGGAAATAAAAGTTCTAACGATTAAGGGTGTGTAGACCAGTTTTTAAGTGTGGATTGAATTTGTAGACCAAAGATTATTTTATAGGCAGGAATACTATTCCACAATGAAGAAGTATACTAAAAGACATAATGAGTCATTCTAGATTCTACTAAGTATCATGGTGTAAAACATGATTATAGAACATTGAAAAGAATCACCCCATAATGATAGTTGGCAAGCTAGACATGAAGTTAAATTTCTTGATCCTATTTTGAATTTAAGATAAACATGATTGTATTTGGCTACTATATCAATTGAACTATTACATAGTAATTTTAGTATTATTTGATTTCTTTTGTTTAATAACATTATTTTATTTCTTTTCATTTAGATGATGCCATCTAATTATAAAACCTCAATTTTTGAATTTGACATTGGTGCTTCTACTTTTGGGATCTATTTTCTCTTATTCTTAAACCATATTCAAATTTTTTAATATATTTCCCTTTCCTTTTTTGGTTTTTGTGGGGTATATGCATGCCTAGATCTCATCCCCCTAAATTTTATTTGAGAGCACGTCTACATCATAATTTCATATTAGACACAAGCTAACTTATATCAATTATTATTTAAAATATTAATATTAATTTTCATATGTATGGGAAAGAAATATTTTATTATAATGCACAGATTGAACTAATGAATATGAACTACATATTTTTTTATCATGTGCAACTAACTAGCATTAGTTAACAAAATAATATAAGTCAAACAAACAACTTGTTAAACATTTGTTGTCATTGATGTCAAAGGAGTGATGGAAAAGGAATGTAAAGAAGTGTCTTGACAAGCAATAGTTATTGATGGAAAGGTTTGTGGATGGAAGTAAGTTACTTGTCATGTCAAATTTTTTTCAAGCTGCATTTTGAGTTGCAACAACACTATAAGATGCTACGATCATAGATTCAACTAGATAATATATAGTATCTTTATATAGGGTATACAGAAAAGCGGTCACTCATAAAAAATAAACAAAAAATTATATACTTTTTAAAAATTCAAAAATGACATGTTTTATGGCTCAAAAAAATAAGACGTGGCTATCCTCTCGACAAAATGCACCACCATACAAATGTGAAAAATCCGAAAACACCATGGATTTTTATGAAATTTTCAGGCTTTGTTCTTCATGATCTGTAGATTTTGAATTGAAAACACCAAAAAAAATTTGAAAACAAATGACTGTGTTTTCGTAAATCTGGAAAAAAAATAATTTGTCTGTAGGTGCATTTTGTCGAGAGGATAGCCAATGCCCAAAAAAATTGAGCCAAAACGCATGCATGTTATTTAAAATAAAAACACACATGTGAAGTGTTCTGGATGAAACATGCCATTAATTATTCTACTCGACTATTTAATGCTTAGGTTTGGCTGACACGATACATGTTTGAAATTGGTATATATATGATTAGTGTATCTTCTTTTGTGATAGAAGAAATGAGATATGTTAATGTGTGCCGGCGAAAGTATATCAATATTATACAAATTGGTGAAGGAAAAATGAAGGGTATCAAGTTTGTGCTTTGAAATTCAAAGGAATTGATTTATGCATACATTAGATATAATTGTAATAATTCATTTTGTAAACTCATTTTGGTGGTGAACCTCTTTTTCTCTTGGGTAGTGAGCCCTTTGGCAATGAACCATATAGTGAACATTGTAATATTCTATAATTAGTTATGTAATATTATGAGCTAACCATCTTTGTAGTTTTTACCATTTGGGTTGTCTATGATAAAAATATGGTTTTATCTTGTTCTCATGTTTCTTATGTTCTAGTTGTTTATTTAGTTTCTATTTCAATGAATGAAAAAAGTAATTTATGATTTAGAATTAAAGATTTAGGTAATACTAATTCACCCCCTTCTTAGTATTTTAGTTGTTAAAAAAAAGTATTTCTTTTTTCATCATCATATCCTTGAATTCTTCTTGATAAGGATACTTGCAACAATTTAAGCATTTTAAAAGAGAACAAACCTTTGTATTTTTTCATTCCTCCCACCATCCTTTTTTCAAAGTTTTTTTCAATTTCATTCATGTCTTCTTCAACTCCATATTTAGACTTGATAGATGCTTTGAATGCTACTTGCTTCCTATTTTTATTTATTTTATTCATTCCAATGATGTCAAAGGAAGATAGTGAACCAAGTTGTTCCAAGGTGTAGGAATTCAAATCATGAAGCTCTTTAATTGTAGGTTTCTTTGACATGTAAGGTTTAGGTAGAGTCGTCAATAGTTTTCTCACTAAATTTTTTCTATATTTTCCACCAACACTCTTGATGGCATAATTTAGAGTCTCATTTATCCTATGCACATAATATTAAATGAACTCATCATCAACCATCTTTAGATTTTTAAATTTTTTGTTTAGATTTGTTATCTTGGCATCCTTTGTTCTCAGATCTCCTTTATAGAAAATGCTTAGTTTCTCCTAGATTTCTTTTTTTGTCTTTAATCCAATGACTTTACCAAATAACTCATCACTCAAACAACTTACATTAGCCCCCTTGTTGGAATTAAGGAACAATGAGAGGGGCGGGGGGGTGTTGGTTCCCAAATCAAAAAATTGGAAAGCACCAGAAGGATGCCAAGCTTTATCTTCGAACTCTCCAACTAATTTGGCCAATTGACAAAATTCAACCAAGGTGTGTTTGTAATACTTTGATCTTTAGGCTTTGTAGAACTTAGGCGGGTAAACTGTTTCTTTAAGATCCTTCTAAATTATATATTTTTATAGCATATTCAACCCAAAGTTCTATGACAATTTTCTTAATTACAAGGTGCCAAAACTTATAATGTAAGAAAAAGAACTCCCTACTACTCTTATTGAATTATTCCTATTTGATCACTCCTTAAGAATACCTTTGCTTAACAATAATAAAATGAAATGACTTATCAGTTTTAGACATTCCTTACTCCTTTCAATAGATGAAGATGAGTCCCTTATCCAATTAGGCATAGAGTCAATCTTGTTGAACCCTTCATGTACTCCTCTGATAGACAATACTCCAAAGGATGAACAACATCATCAATCACCCAATCCTATCAACATGATTAAATTGAATTTATAATATGAACATGTCTAGTTGTATTTAATCCTTGCAAAAGAACTAATCAGATAGAAAGCAATAGGACAACACTTCACAATTTTTTCTATTTCCTAGATCAATATCACAGATTTGTAATCTAATCACATGAGTTTTAAAGGTGACAATAAATCCTTGAATTTATTATAACAGATAAATTGAATTAAAAAAAAATATAATATGCTAATTGGACAAGGAAACAAGGTATATTGTATTGATATCAAAAAGAGTAAGTACAATTGATAGGTCTTTTACTTTTAGTTGACACTAATTCATACAGAATGGTTGTGGTTTCCCTCCAAAATGGGAAGCAAAAAGATTCTAACTATTTACATTTCATGCCTTTTCAATCCTAACTAATTCCAATCAACTGAAAGCAGACAAAAATATTACAATCATAAAAAAATAAACAAAAAAATAAAACTACAAAATGTCATTAAAGTGGAGCATCTTTATGCTTTGTTGTCTTCTTCTCTCCCTTGGAAGTGCTCACTACCGATACAAGATATTCCTTAACCCAAATTTTGAAACCTTCACAAATGATGGCCATTGATAGTTCAATATGTCAGACACATCAAGTAGGTATTCTGTCCATTTGTTCCATGTGATTTCCCAAGCTTTGATTATGAATTTGGATAATTTTCCTTCAAGTGCAATGACATTATCCAAGAAAATGTTGAACTTGTCAACTAAGAAACTGTAGTCTTTTCAAAACTCAACCCAAGCATGGATTTATATTTTCTTTGGAGTCATAGATGCTCTTTTAACAAGTTACAGTCTTCATACATCATAAGGAACTCTACCATATGTTTTTCAATCTTTATTTACATCTTCATGTTCCATATCCTTCAAAACTTCCATATCATTATGTGAAATGTAATGGCTCGCTAGGGAACAAAGGAGATTTTGACCAAAAATTTCTACTAAGTTTACAAAATATTTTTTTGTAAGAGTTTACAAAAAAACAATGTTTAACAATGCAAATCAATACAATATAATTAAAACTCAAACATAGATTACAAATCTCAAGGGTTCCTTGATGTAGATTACATGAATATTAATTAATCTACTTAATACAACAACCATATAGAGTTTCCACATAATATAAATGTGAGTACTATGAACCTAACTTTTCAAAAGCATGCTAAGACAAAAAAACATTAGTTCTAATATAGCATACAAGATATATTGTAAAACTTTCATGAACACCTCCTCATATTGAGCCAAAATGAGAGCACCTGAGCCCTGTTTGATTTTATCATTTGAGGGGAATGTGGGTGTGCTCTCTAAAAATGATGAGGATATCCAAAATGCATATCTAAGATGATCAAGACCACATACAAGCCATGGAGACCCCCAAAAGTGGCACAAAACCTAGTATGGGAACTATTTTTGCCCCTAGGGTTCCAAGGGATGCAATGGATGAAAATGAGATTTTAGGCTATGGATGAGATGGAAGATTCATTTTACTTTAAGCATGGATATGATATGAATTTAAAATTAAATAAAATGCTCAAAAGAAACTACGATTTATTTATTAAGCTATGCTATGATGATTTAAGAACTCAAAATGAGAAAGGAAAGCTAACAATGCTAAAATATGCTATGAGATCTTAGAGATAAATGGACAGAATAAAAATGCTTAAATATAAAAGAGTGAGTAATTATTTTTAGGAGTGGGAATACTAAGAGGGGGGGGGGGGTGAATCAATGTTCACTATATTTAATCTTTTTACTTTACTCTTGAAAATTAACTTGATTCCTTAAGTACTAAAATAAAATTTAATGTATATAAGATAAACAATCACAACACATAACACCAATATGGTTATGGGGAATCCAAAATAGGTAAAAACCCTAGTGGGAATTGACACCCGCTAAGAACTACACTAGTGTCTTATGATCCTTGTTAGAAGATCTGCAACCCTGTTAGGAGTTGTTCTTTACAATGCATTTAGTATAGTGATCTTGTCAAGGGTTGGACCTTGTTAGAATTATTTTACAATAACCCTATTAGGAGTGGGGACACATTTTCCTAGAGCTCACTGCTCAACTGGTGAAGGCTACAACCTTCTGATCTTAGATACATACTATATCTGCTGGATGAACTGGTGTTGTGACACTGCTTGTCTGATCAGTTCTTTTGATGTGTTGATTCTTTGACCTCTTAAAAATCTCTAATACATTCTAACTACTCTTCGCATACTTTTTTTCTACTTATCTTGACTCTATATCAACTTCCATACTTTATTACAATGGCACATCTCATATTCATATGCGCTTATCAAAACAATTAACTAGGTCGGCCTATAACTGATTACTTACAACACTTCCATGTGAATTGGCTCAAGTGTGTTTACAAAAAAACATAATTACATGTCTAAAACTTAATTACAATAGGTTCATAGCCTTTACAAAACAATAATATCATCGCTAATCAAATTACCAATAGTTGGTTGCATACTCTATTTTGTTCTGGCATTCACTGTTTGTGCTACTTCAACTGTCTGTATCTTCTCCATGCTGTATCTTCTAATCACGCACTCTTAGACTTAGCATGAATACACTCTTACCAACTTATCTTCTAGGGTGCATACCATAACTCTATCTTACACACGTGTGTTGATGCTCTGATCTATTGGTGCTTTGTTAACTATCCAGTCTTCTGTACTTAACCAAATTCTTATCTTTTAACAATGTACGTTGACTCCAAAACACTATATGACTTTGTTGCCATAATGAAAACACTAAATCTAGTCATGTACAATAGTGTAGTCAACTTTCCAACATTCCCCCCCTTTTTCATTTAATGGCAACAAAGGAATATGGCAAAGTTACTAATTGTTCCCTTATACAAAAACTCTTTAACATACTCTAACTTATATCTCCCTTATACTCTTTACTATACATATTTTTTACATATATAAGACTCCATATTCTATACAAAATACTCCCCCTTTGACATTAATGTCAAAGGTCTGAAAAAGGTGTATCTACAAGTACTTACAAAGAAAGTACATCCAGATATGCAACCTGCAGGTTTTGGATCTCTTGTTTCCAAAATTTAATAAGTGCATTAACAATTTGTAAATGGGCACATAAGGAATATTGTAGCTTATCCATATTCTCCAAGTGTGTACTTGGACCTTGATCACATGTCACCATAGTGGCATCAATCTCTTTCATGTTCTAATTTAGTATATCTAGAGAGGGCACAAGAGAATTCCTGAGCTATGTTTGCCTTGCCCTTATCTTAGACATCTCTTTCTCAGCCTTTTCTATCTTGTCTATCTGCCCCTAGTATACATTATTACACATGTTCACATAAGTGGAGGGGTCTTCTACTAATTTTCTTACATTGTCAATCATTGCTTCTGCCTCTTGGATTCTCTTGTAGTGATCAACAATTAGCTTGTCTTGATTCATACAATTTGCAATGATCTTCCTTCCCTTTGTAGCAAACTCCTTCAAAGATGCTTGACCAACCTTTAATGAACTTAGGTCAAGTGCAAAGTTACTAACCAGTTCACTCAATCTCTTTTTCATGTATTTCTCTTCTACTACTTGAGATGTAGATTCTTCTGAGCTAAAGAATTTAGTCTTGAAGGCTGTAAGAATGGTACTAACATCATCAACTGTATGGACCTTAGACACTTTCTTGTCTGAAGGTAATAGGCTATTCAAAATGTTGACTGATTCAACAAAAAATGGGTTCCTCATTACATGTTTCTCTTTTTCTTTTTCCATAGCTAAGACACTGAGCTTGATCAAATCTTCTTCTCCCCAAGAGTCCAAACTAGTGGTGTCTGGCATCAAACTTGACAACAATAATGCTAAGGGTAATGGAGTGATAGGAGTGTTGTCCATCACTTCTTTCTTTACTTTGATTGGTATCTCAACATATGGCTCATCTATTGGTTCACTTCCTTTTACCTCTTCTTCTCTTTCTGTCTCTTTTTTTTCTTCTTTACCTGTTAGATCTTCTATTAGTAATTCTTCTTGTAGCTTGGGTGAATTGTCACTGCATAGAGTTTCAACCTCTTGTGTTCTCACAAAGGCTTCCTCAAACTTATCCAGGTCTCTATTTGTGGCTGCCATATCTATCTCTACATCATCAATGAAGATTGTATCATCCTTATGTGTCTCAATCATGGGCGTAGACTTTACTACCTTTGTATGTGTTAAAACTGTAGGCACTGGGTCTTGAGGATTTTTCACTGGTACATTTGTGGTCTCTACCACCTTGAATTGCTTATAGGGAACTTGTGTTGTGGGTGCAGTGGGTGGATACATGTGCCTATTCAATAAAAATTTCTCAAAAGCTTTCTCTATCTTTTTGGTTGTCAGCTCGAAGTTCTTGTCCATTATGTGAAGTGTTCTTAGCTTTGTTCTTAGATGAAACTTCACCAGCTCTAGTAATAGTGTTTTCTCTTCTAAGGAACACATCGGTAGACTTTCATCTAGAATCTTTTCCCTTATTTAAAGATCTTCTTCAATAGCCTGTTTCTTCAAGGATTCCAAGATATTGCAAACACTATTTGGAATCACTGTCTTCAGTTCTAGGACTATCTTTTTGAACTTTAGTATATGTTTGATAATCATTCCATGAATTTATAATTTGTATATTTCACTGTACTTCTCATAAAAATTTCCTATTTTATCTAATCTATCTTCATCAATAATCCTATTTCTCAAAACTTGAAGACTAGGTCTGAAACCTACCTCTGGAGGTACTTGAGCATTTTTATTACTTCTAGTTGCCCACAAGGATGGGTGACTAGTGCTAGTTTCCTTCTTCCTCTTGGCCATTGGCTTATACTCAAGAGGTGATGTTAGATCAATTTTTTCCTTGGGCATAGGAGGGATAACATCTGTTTTACCCCGCTTATCCTTTTGATCATCAGTCTTCTCAATCTTGACCTTCTTCATCTTGGGATCATCAAACTTAGCATCCACTTTGGATGCACTCTCAATTTCCAATGCTATCTTTTGTTCTCTTTCTTTATCAAGATCTTCCTATGTTACTCCATGAATTCTAAGTATCTCAGATGTGATCTTTGAGGCTTTCCTCTTAGGTGTTGTGCTGTTCAGAACTGCATCAACTTCTATTGTCTTTTCTTCATAAGTACCCCACCTAGGCTCATTAGGGTCCTTAGGTGCTGAAAGAAGTACTTGTGCATATGCTTCCAAGATTGGTTTCTCACCCTCATATCCAAGTGGATGGATCCACTTTTTTCTAGGTTCAACTGCTAGCAAAAAGGCTCTAGGATATCCTCCGTCGACTGATTAACCTATCTCAGAATGAAATTTTTCAAAGGTTTCTACATCTTGGAGTATTTTTTTCACTTTTTGGAAGCCATGTGAATTGGACCATAGACTCAAATCAATAAGTGTGCATGATTCTAGTAGATTATGAAAAAGCCTATGATAGAATAAAGTGGAAGTTCATTTTCATGATTTTAGAGCATTTTATTTTCCCTAAGCTATTTTGTAAGATGATTCAAACTTTGATGAATGATGCCAAGGTATGGGTGTAATTAGTTAGTATTAGATCAAAATATTTTGTCCTATCTAGGTCTATTAGGAAAAGATGCCCGCTTTCCCTATCATTTTTTTATGATTTATACTGATGCTCTTTTTACCTACTGAGGGATAACTCACTCTCTCCTGGAGTTTTAAAGGAGTAAGACTATCCAATGGGGATGACCTATCAAAATTATAGTTTTTTGATGATACAAATATTCTAATTATGCTGGAAGAAAATAATGTCTACAATTTAATGCACAAATTATCTAATTATTATGTGTTGCCTCAGGGAGTAAAGTTTTACTCCCCAAATCTATCATGTTGGGATGGAATGAACACCCTCATGGTTGGTGTCACATATTTTCACTAGCCTTGGGAGGACCCAACCACCAAGTTAGGTACTTAGACATTCCATTCTTAGTTAATCTAGACCTAAAGCGGATGGGGGGTATATAAAATGTATGATCGAGAGGAAGATTGGTAAATGGAATACTCACTAATTCACCTTAGATGGGAGATTTCTAGTTTATTATAAGATTTAGTCCTCTTATGAAATTACTATGACTATGCATGGCTTTTTAATCAAGAACGATTTAACTACATTTATAAAAAATCAAGGAGTTCCTCTAGTTAGAAAGAAAAGGGAACAAAAAGTGGTATGATGTTAATTGTAAATGGTGTAACATGAGAAAGGATAAAGGTGGTTTAGGTTTGAAGGATTTGAGAACTTAATGAATGGCTCTTGTAGCTAAATGGATAACTAAGGCCTCTCAAGGTGAGTAGTGCTAGAAGATCTTAGTTAGACATAAAATTGTAAGAGTTGTCACATCTATAAGTTCTTCATAGAAAGGATTGCATATGAGTGACATTGTGGTAGGTTTTTTCCTAGCTAAAGTTGCATAATCCAATGTGTTCAAGGCCATATGGAAAGGATGATAAAATGTTTGACTTTTAATAACTAATAATAGAATTATAAATGAGGATAATATGATAAGTGAGGAAAGGTTTATCTAGTGGAATATAAAGCATGGTGACAAGCCTTTGGCACTACTCCAAGGCTATTCTTCCCATAGTTGGGCAACCAAAAGCATTAATCAGTTTGCTAATATAATTAAAGAGGGTAAGTTTTTGAGTTGGCAGAAGGAGTGACATAAGTTTGATGTACCATAGCCTTAGTAGAGGACCTACTCAATGTTGAGAGGTATTTAGCTCTCTCTCTCTCTCTCTAGATGATTCTAGGATGTCCTAGGATAGGTGGCCTGATGGTACTCTTCTCCCCAACACTAAATCCAAATATATTTATAGTCTCCTCACTGATAGTTATAAGATCTTTGACCATCTAAACTCTTGCTGGAATTCTCATAATGATCTCTTGGAATAAAAATATTTATTTTATATGGAGACTCCTCCTACACATATTGTCGATCAAGAAGCCAAATTGAGAACCTAATATTTGACCCTCCTATAAATATTGTGATTACATAAACCATGTCTTTTTTAATTGTCTCTTTGATATATAAGGCTTAGTTGGACTATCTTTGAATGAGAACATAACTATTCTGAATGTGTTTTCTAGATGTTTCTTTAGCCTTAAGAAGAATTGTAATGTTTCTAGGTCTATATTATCTATTGAAATACCATGGATCATTTGGAATATTTATAATGATAATATATTTTATGGAAAAGATAGGCACCTTACTAAGTCTCTATGGAGACTCATATTTTACAATTTTGTTGTATAGGTGATAGTTGTTATGAGGCTAGATGAGAAAAATTTCATTGAGAAATCCCTTTGAAATTTCACAAGAGAACTTCATGACAGAGATGAGTGAGAAAAGAGAGATGGAGAGGCAAGAAAAATCAATAATTCCAATAGTAGTAGAACCACTTGCTTCTATTATAGGTCTTCTAGTAGCTAATATTATTGATCACCCTTACAGTTAGTACATCCAAGAAGATAAGGTACTAAGGTGGATGGAGGGAACATTAGGGTGGGTAGCATTGGTGGACATGAAACATAATGATAGGAACTGGGAAACTTATTCTCATTATTGTAATTTTAAATATTTTATATAGAGAGAAAATGCAACAATATATTGTAGTTGATTAGAGATTAAAATTCATAGTAGTTTGTTACTTTTTTTCTATTGAGGGCTCTCTTATACTTTGATATGTAATTGATGTTATGGCTAGTTGGTTGTATTTGGTAAACATTCTCATATGGTTTTTTAAGTTTCATAAAACAAATTCTAGCATAAATAAATTATGTTTGTATGAATATTGAATATGGATCTGCTAGATAAGGGTGGACTTAAATGATTACCTATCTTCCAAACACAACTTAAAATGATACATTGGTTGAAGCTTGCAAACCATGACTCTCTCTCTCTCTCTCTCTCTCTCTCTCTCTCTCTCTCTCTCTCTCTCTCTCTCTGACACAAGGAAGGATATAGAGAGGGGCCAAAGGTGCACCCTAACTAGATCCACCCTGTAGAACAACACAAAAGAAAAAACACAAAAGAGTGAGAGAGAGAATGTAGATCACTTTCATATATTATTCTTCAAATTGATTCATACATGTTGGGCTACAAGGTCTTCCCAGTTTAGGCCATATATTACAATGAAGTATAGAAGTCCTCAAAACATGTAAGGATCTGTCAACAATCTCTAATTTTCTATCTTCTCCCTTCTAACAAAACTCACTGCCAAAAACTAACTCCGTAAACTCTAACCAAACAACTACATTTATACAAGAGGCTACCGAACTGAGTCGGCTTTCAGATCCACAATCAATAAAAGGGATGACTAGATCTAGGTCCACATGCTTCCCAATGATGGATACCAACATTAAATCTGTAACCCAAATTAATTGCATAGGTTGGCCTAAAAAAATTTCCAAAATAAACAACTTAGTAAGAAAAGAAAACCAAGCACCAAAAAGCATCACCGAGCGCCAAGGAAATTACTGAGTACAAGAGAGATAATCGACCAACTTAGTCAACAAAGGAAACTGAGAAACACCTAACCAACTTGATTAAAGAAGGAACCAAGTAACATAGACAAAACTTCAAATATATTTTTGGTGACACAGGATTGCCAAGGACCCCAAATGCTCTTGCATCAGACACCTAGGGTTATTTTGAAATGATTCTCTGAATCATTAAGTAGGTACAATCTAAGCTATATCCAACTCAGATTGTGAAATCCATGAACTATCTTCAATCAGTTTATTCTTCCACTTTACCAGATATTCCATATACTGTTTACCTCTTGTACTTCTACCAATTCTTTCCTCCGAAATTTGCTCAACTTATTATGTCCGCTTCTTAGGATATTCCATCGGTATTGTCACTTCTTCATCAGGCTCATGATACTCATACAAATCAAGAATGTTGAAAATAGGTGATATATCCATGTCATCAGGAAACTTAATCTCATATGCATTTCCACTATCAAATTTCTTCAAAATCTTGCAAGGTCCAAACTTCTTCATTTTCAACTTCCCATATGTTCCAACAGGAAATCTGCCTCTCTTTAAATGAATCATCACTTCATCACCAACATCAAAAGTCTTATGTCTTCTTGATCTTTTAGCTCTGTCTTTGTATTTATGATTACACTTTTCTAGCTTATATTTCACATGTTCATGTAATGTCTTCACGTACTCAAAAAATTTAGCTCCTTTAGCACTTCTCTTTCTTTCATCAACAATGTCCCTCAAATCAAATATACCTCTTAGTTGTAAGCCATTTACAATCCCAAAAGGTGTTTTTCCAATACTCCTATTCACTGAATTATTGTATGCAAACTCTTCTTGTGCCAATACAGAATCCCAATTACTTGGTGTGTCTCCAACTAAACATCTCAAAAGATTTCCCAAACTTCTTTTCACAACTTTTGTCTATCCATTGGTTTGTGGGTGAAATGTAGAACTATATTTCAACTCAGTGCCAAACTTTCTCCAAAGAGTCTTCCAAAAGTATCCAACAAATTTACTGTCTCAGTTAGAGATAATACTCCTTGCTAATCAATGCAATCTGACAATTTCCTTAAAGAAAAGATCTTCTACATGTACTACATCTATTGCCTTTCTACAAGGTATAAAATGTACTATTTTAGAAAATCTATCCACAATAGCAAATATAGAATCATTACCTCTTACTATCTTGGGTAAGCCAAGAAAAAAATCCATATTGATGCCAATCCAAGGATTCTCAGGAACATAAATTAGTGTATACAATCCAATATTCTGACTTACTTCTTTTGCAACTTGACAAACTCCACAACTTTTCACAAATTTATGAACATCTTTATACAATTGTGGCCAAAATTGTTTCTCCTTAAGAAAATTCAATGTCTTATCAATTCCAAAATGTCCATCCAAACCACTACTATGTTTCTCCTTTATTAAATTAGTTCTCATTGGTCCTCTCGGTATACAAAACTAAATACCTTTGAACAACATACCTTCTTGAATGAAATATTCTTCCCATTTAGTACTCAGTTGATCTTGAATAGGTGTTCTACACTTTCTCCATAGCTTAGAAAATCAGGATCAACTTCATAAGAATCTCTCATATCATCAAAACCAAGAACTTGAATTTTTATCTCAGTCATCAAATATCTCCTTCTACTCAATGCATCAACAACTCAGTTAGTGACTCCAATCTTATGCTTTATAAAAAATGTATAACTCTACAAATACTCAACCCATTTCATATGTCTCTGATTCAACTTATTTTGACTACCCAAATACTGTAAAGCCTTATGATCGATATACAACACAAATTCACTCAACATCAAATAATGTCTCCATTTCTTCAGGGCTTAAACAATAGCATAAAATTATTGATCATACACATAATATTTTCTTCTTGCATCATTCAAATTTTCACTAAGGAAAGAATAGGTTTACCTTCTTCACTCAACACAGCTCCAATTGCACTTCCACTTGCATCACATTCCACTTGAAATACCTTATTGAAATCAGGCAATGCCAAAATAGGCAATTCAACAATCGTTTGCATTAGAGTCTCAAAAATTTTATCAGCTCCATGTGTCCACTTGAATTCTCTTTTGTCTCCTCTCATAGTCACAGTCATAACATTACAAATTGAACTAAAATTCCTGATGAACTTTTAGTAAAAAATTTCCAATCCATGAAATGATCTTACCTCACTCACATTCTCAGGTTTAGGCCAATTCAAAATAGCTTCAACCTTTTTAGGATCCATCTTCAAACCATTAGCTGAAATAACAAATCCTAAATACACTATCTCCTCTTTCATGAATGAACACTTTTTCAGATTTATTAGCAAATTTTATTCTTTCAACCTCTACAAAACTTGTCTAACATGCAAAAAATGTTCTTCTCTGGTCTTACTAAATATTAGAATATCATCAAGATATACAATCACAAACTTACCCAAGAATTTCTTCAGAACTTCATTCATCAACCTCATAAATGTACTCGGTGCATTAGTTAAACCAAAAGGCATAACCAACCACTCATACAAACCTTCTTTTGTCTTGAAAGAAGTCTTCCATTCATCACCTTCTCTGATTCTGATATGATGATACTCACTTTTCAAATCAATTTTGGTAAAATACTTTGTTCCAGTCAAACTATCCATGATGTCATCCATTCTCGATATAGGAAACCTATACTTCACTATTATCTTATTGATTTCTCTAGAATCAGTACACATTCTCCATTCTCCATTATTCTTAGGTTCCAATACAAAAATTACTACATAAGGACTCAAACTTTCTAATGATCAAACCTTTCTCCAACAATTCTTGAATTTGTCATTTCAATTCCTGATTCTTGCGAGGTGTCAACCGATGAGGTGCCTTATTCAGTAAACTAGCTCTAGGGATTAGATCCATACAATGATCAATACTTCTTTTTGGTGGAAAACCATTAGGTACATTATCAAAAATGATATCTTTGTACTTGATGAGTAACTTATCAATCTCCTCAAGAACACTATCCTCTATTTTCTTACTCGGTTTATTAGGAATCACAACTAAACATACATAATTCTTTTTCAAATCCTTAAAAAAATTTCTTCCTTCCATCAAGAAAACTTTCGCAGATGTACAAACATTACAAACAGGTTCTTCCATCAAAGGTAACAAGATCTGTCTTCTTCCATCAGCCCAAATAGTATACTTATACAATCTCCCATCATATATAGCATGCCTATTATATTGCCAAGGTCTACCCAACAAAATATGACAACAATCCATAGGCATGATATCACACAATGCCTTATCATAGTATTTCCCAATTTTTAAATTCACATAACATTGTTCACTTACCAAGAGTGTATGCTCATCTTTGATCCATGAAATCTGATAGGGCTTCAGATGTTCCAACCTTTTCAACTACAACATTTTGACCATCTCCTTAGATGCTAGATTCTCTAAGCTACCACTGTTAATGAGTACCTTCCAAACTTTATCAGAAACTCTACATCTAGTCTTGAACAAACTTTTCCTTACTGGATCTTCCTTTTTACCTTCATTCCAAAGTGCTCTCCTTACCATCAAGTTATTTTCCTTGTCAGGCTCATTTGGTGATTCTTCTTGCACCAAAGAATTACAATTTTTACCAGCCTTCTTACTTGCATGTGTAAACTCAAATGATCTATGCCCTTCTTCTCCACAATTATAACAAGTTCCTCGAAAACCACCTCTGTTATAACCACCTCGATAGTTACTGCCTCTACCTCTAGATGAACATTCACCTTTCCACTCGGTCTTGCCTTTATCTAGATTTGACATTTCAAGTTCAAATCTACTATTTTTACCATAAGATCTACCTCTTCCTCTAGAGAATCTACCACCTCTACCTCTTTGTCTTTGCTCATGTCTTTTGTTTAGTTTATCCTCATCTTTCAATGCAAATTGATAAGCCTCTTCAATGTTCTCCAATTTAACCATAGTGATTTCTTCTTGGATGGAAACTCTCAAACCATTCAGGTATCTAGAAATTCTTTCCACATTATTTTCATCATGTCCAGATCTGATATCTAATCTATAGACTTCCTCAATATATTCTTTTACTAGGTTATCTTTTTGCCTCAAACTTTGCATTCACCTAACTAGGTTAATCTGATAATCACAAGGTAAGAACTTTCCTTTCAATTGATTCACCATTTTATTCTATACCTTGATTTTGTCTTTGCCTTTCCTCTTTCTGTCTAGCTGCAGATGTTCCCACCACAAGGATGCATGAATTTTCAACTTTGTGCTTGCAATTTTCACCTTTTTTTCCTTAGGTACATTTTCATATTCAAAATACATTTTCATCTCTATGCTCCAATCTACCAATTCATCAGAATCTAATTTTCCACCATACTAAGGAGGATTAAAGTGTGGTGCATACTTTAGACTTGTCAAAGCCTTCAAGAATATTTCCTCACCATGATCCATCATAGGTGTAGGTTCTACATCACCTTGTTCTACCTCAATTTCATCATCACTAACATCTTCAAGATGTCTTCCTCTTCTCTGAGTTGTTTCAACAGCTTCTAACCTATCATCAAGTTTTCTCAACATGTCTGCCAATCTTGGATTTGCATCTCGCCTCCCACAAACCATCTTGAAAACCCTCTACAATTGTAGGTCAAATCAAAATCTGCTACCCCACAACAAATCAACTAGGGCTTCATAAGAAGGAACCTTCAAACCTAGATTCACAAACCTAGATCTAGATCTAACCTCCCTCTGATACCACCTGATGCAAGGAAGGATATAGAGAGGGGCCAAAGGCACACCCTAACTAGATCCACCCTATAGAACAACACACATAAGCAACAACACAATAGAGCGAGAGAGAGAATGCTTATCACTTTCATATATTATTCTTAAAATTGATTCATACATGCTGGGCTATAAGGCCTTCCTAGTTTAGGCCAAATATTACAATGAAGTACAGAAGTCCTCAAAACATGCGAGGATCTGCCAATAATCTCTGATTTTCTATCTTCTCTCTTCTAACAAAACTCACTGCCAAAAACTGACTCCCTAAACTCTAACCAAAAAACTATATTTATACAAGAGGCTATCAAACTAAGTCGGCCTTTAGATCCACAATCAACGGAAGGGATGACTAGATCTAGGTCCACACGCTTCCCAATGATGGATACCAACATTAAATCTACAACCCAAATTAATTTCATAAGTCAGCCTCAAAAGAAATCTAAAACAAACAACTCGGTAAGCAAGGATAACCAAGCGCCAGAAAGCATTGTCAAGCACCAAGGAAATTACTGAGCGCCAGAGAGATAACCAACCAACTCGGTCAACAAAGGAAACCAAGCAACACTGAACCAACTCGGTCAAAGAAGGAACTACGGAACACATACAAAACTTCAAATATGTTTTTGGTGACACGGGATTGCCAAGGACCCAAGATGCTCTTGCATCTCTCTCTCTCTCTCTCTCTCTCTCTCTCTCTCTCTCTCTCTCTCTCTCTCTCTCTCTCTCTCTCTCTCTCACACACACACACACACATAATATAAAAATTTGATTTATCTTATTAATTTTTTTTCATTTCATATTAAAATACATCTTAATTATTATGTATATATGACAGATTTATCTCATCTTATGTTTTTAATTTATAAGAAGATAAAAATAATTAAATTTATCATTTATAAATTGAGTTTGAAAAATTTAAAGAGAGGTTTTATGTAAATTTTATGCTTTTAGAGAGAAAATTAAGAAGAAGAGTTATTTGAAGTGTAGATTAATTGACCATTAAGCGAGACACTAATTTAGTGGTAGTGCTTTAATAGTGAATGGGCTGTCCTATGTTTTGTTTCTATTTTGTATAAGTCAAATATTGTCATGGTAGTAGAGCTATTGCAGAATAGGATACCAAAATTCTATAATGTGGTTTAAAAATGGTAATGGAAGCTGAACAAAAATAATATCATCTTTATAATATAGATGCTATCTTTTAGAAATAGCAAAAATAAAAATTTATTACTAGAAATAGTCTACCATAAATATATGTTCATAATTAAACATATATATTTAATATTAAATAAAATTAAACTTCTATATAGCTATTAAAAATAATTTTACATAAAAGACATTGAATATTTTTAAAAATGTATTAAATTGAAAAATTCATAAATTAAAAATATAAATGTGACCTCAAATTTTTGGTAATGCCACAATTTCAAACTTGTGTGGTCATCTATCGAAGTTATGATGCAAACAAAAGAATAAAAATATGGGGATATAACATACCCCTTTCAACTCCCTTAAGGAAGAAAATTGGAAAGCACAATGTTTGCATAAACAACTAGTGCCATGTAGTGGCTAGTACTTGCCTTTAATTATGTAATTAATTGTAGTTTTAAACTATATAATTAGTTGTAGTTTTAATTCTATTATATATAAAATTATTTTTTTAAATTTATCTAATATAATATTATAAGTAAGTTTATAGGTCAATTGAAATTTATGGTAAAGTTAGAAATATGTTTAAAATCAATTTTTCAATATTTTCAATTAACATTGATTTTTTAAAGTTAAAAAATGAATTCTCATAATATCTTTTTTTACATAAATAATTTTTTAATATATAATTAAGATATAATAAAATTTTGATAACAATTTTTTTTTAAAAAAAAATTATGAAATATCAATAAATATATAATAATATAATATTTATTATATAACAATTTTTTAATATATGATTAAAATAGAATAAAATTTAAAATAAATAATTGTGAAATATGAATAAATATATAATAATATAATATTTATAAATATATAACAATTTTTTAATATATAATTAAGATATAATAAAATTTAAAATAAATATTTTTGAAATATGAATAAATATATAATAATATATTATTTATAAAAATATAATATTATTATATTATATATATAATATGTTTATATTATATATATAATATGTTTATATTTATACTATAATATTTTGAAAAGAAAAAGGTGACACTTATGAACTAAAATAAGTACATAGAATATAATTTTTAATTTAAAAATTATATTAATATATAACTAATATAAAAAAATGTTAAAAACTCTAATGAAAGTATTTAAAAGAATAAAAAAATATTAACTCAAATATACATTCAAAATATTAAAACATTAGCAGTAAATGTTTCACATAAGTACTAAACTAGCTAATATATAATCTATATTTAAATACACCGAGATGTAAGGAGGCGTTTAATTTTTTCAACTTAAATTTTATTTAAGGTGAATGATGAAAAAATTAAACACCTTGATACATCTCGGCGTATTTAAATATAGAGTATATATTAGCTAGTAGCAGCCGCAGCATGGTAGCACATAGAATAAAATAATAAATAATTATATAATATTTTTTTATTAAATACAATTTAATATAATATTATTGTAAAAGTTGAGAAATCCAACTTCACAGAATGCCAAGAACACCTGCATGCAAATAACATGTTGCTAAAAGAAAACCAAGAAGACAAAAAGCAAGGGCTTGGAAAATCTCAGCGGTGTGAGAGAAATTATATTCCAAGATAATGAAAAAGTATTTACAAGGTTCAACCTATAAAGGTGAACAAAACCCTAAAACCTAAAAAAGCTAGGTTGTGTAATATAATTAATATAAAATATTAATTATATGCACCTAAGAGAAAGCTTAAGTGAAAATAGAGTACATAGACAACTTAATAATTAAATCAACATGATCTAATTAATAAGTGAAGATAAACAGATACTCTAAAACCCCCCCTTAAGCGAAACTTAGGAGGTAAGCTAACCTAGCACAGCTATGAAAGCAGGAAATGGGTCCCGACAACAAGGCCTGATCAGGTACCCAATACAAGGAAATCTCTATAAACCGGAGACAAAGGAGAAAACCCAGTGGGAAAAACTCCTCTCCAAAAAGAGATATAAAAGAAAGCAAAAGAAAAAAAAATGACTTCAAGAGACTCTCTCAAAGCCATAAGTGCAATGCGTGCTGCCAACCTCCCCGTGAGAGAGGGTCAAGGCTCCAAAGCCCCCCCAGAATGAAAGAACCCATAGAACAATGAACGAACCACTGAGACTCCAATACAAAGGAGTGAAAGGTAGTGAGTACTGAAAAGGTAGCCTTGAAAGATGAGGTATCACTGGAAGGCTGAGCTGATGCTCAAAGGAGTAGACATGAAGATCCTGAAAGGGAATCCCCAATGAAGGTGGTAAGACAGGTGTGCTGACACTGTCAGGAGAGAGGAGATGAGTGTCCTATGTAGAATTCTCAACAACTGCACCTGGTGGCTCGATGAATGGAGCTGGAGGGTCTGGCAGTGCTGAATAATAGTCCTGCTGAAGAGAAGAAACACCAACAAGATGAGGTGAGGCAGTCACAGAAGTGGTCTCAAGAAAAACACAAAGGTTCAAGTGACCTGATTGTCCCACATGATGCTCTCACGGAAGAGGAGAGCTGTGCTCCGATAATGGAGATGGTGGACCAAAGTGTGAGAAGGAGTAGAGATGGGTGGAATGATCAACCGTCCCTATAGAAAAAATGCCACTTGTTGCACTATCTCAGATGAAGACTGAATCTGGCATGAACTCAACTGTCTTCCTTGACCCACTGAGTGTAATCTGATAAATCGAGAGAAGGTTTGCAGATAGAGATGGAACATACAATACATCATTGAATGTGCCATCCTGAATGCTAATAGAACCTTTCCCGCAGACTATCATGATAGTATTATTCCCCATGAGAATGTGAGGAATAGGAGAAACCTCAAAAGAAGAGAAGATCTCCAGAGAAGATGCCATATGGTGAGAAGCACCAAAATCTAGTATCCAAGGGACCTGTGAAGGAGATGCAATGAAAGCTTGTAATGCATGACCCTATCCAAGATCTTGTCTAAATGTTGAAGATGAGGCAGAAGACTAAAAAGAAGACCCCTGTGAGGTGGAAGAGGATGGAGAGGAAATAGTGGTCTTCTGAAGGAGAGCTTGCAAATCTACAATCTATTTCTCATAGCCATCAAATCTCTTCTAAAAACAATGTGACTCATCATGAGGTCCCTTCTGACAATAGGAACAAGTATGGCTCTCAGTCTTCTATTTCTCTTTCTTAGAAGAAGATGGTGGGCCAGTAGAGTGCTGAGAAGAGGAATCAGATATCTACTTCAGCTTCTACTTTTATGAATCCTAAGGTGTCTTGGCAAGCAATGCTTGTGACTATGAACTTGCAAGTGAATCCATCTAAATGAGCTTGGACTGATCACGAGTCAACCTATCACAGAAAGTCTCAAAAGAGGGCATAACATGTCTAGTACCCAAAGCATCCATGGTGGAGTAGAAAGTGGAAGAAAAGATCTAATACTATCCTCACAACTTTGAGAGTATTAGATAGATACACTCATCATCTATTTTGATTTTCCCACATCCCTGCAAAACTATACGCAAATACTTGAACTTCATCAAGAAGTCCTCTATAGTGGAGAAATCAGAAGGAGTCAAAGAGGTCAACTCTACATCAAGCTGAAGTGCTCGAAATGTGTTCACTATACCAAACAAGGCTGAAAACTTGCCCCAAATAGCTCTAGAAGTGGTCAAACCATCTAGGTGAAATAGGAGACTGTCGAATATGTTCAGTGCAATCAAACCCATGGCTTCATCCATTTTGTTTCTGTGCTGAAGAATCTCAAAGGGATGCTGTAGGATAGGTTGGTGTTCATCCAGACATGACCATAAGCCATGTGACATAAGTGGCCTGGTCATGTGTGCTTTCCAAGTGTGATAATTGTGAGTTGTCAACCGGGCCACAGATGGGTCTGATATTGATAGAAGAAGACAAAAGTAGAAGGGTTTTTTCTATAGAAAATGATAGAACTAAAGAGCATCACCCCACAATGTATAAATCTAGCCCCCGTACAACAAGTAAACAATTATGGAAAGCAGAAAAAATTGAGAAGAAAACCTAGATGCCAGATGCAGAGAGGGAGGAAACTTAAGCCTCTACTTCAACACAAAAATTGAGAGCTCAAATAGATGAGTCAGAAAACCAAACTAGCATCATTGTGTCTGTCTCGAAAAGACCTTTCCAATGATATTTTGTTTTCAAAAAATGGACACTGTATGCCCAAGTTACGGCCAAAAAACTAACTGCACCTCCAAAATTGAACTCTCTGGAAAAAACCAGTCAGGTGAAAAAATTTGACGGCCGTATTCCCATCACGGGGCTGTCTCACCGAAAAAATGTGGTTACCAGAAAAACTGACCGAAAAATTTGAAAAAGCCCGTGGGAAAATTTTTCTAGCAGGGGACATTAGGGTGACGTCACCTGTTGTGTCGGCTGGTGACACGGTGGTGGCCGACGGGTGGCGCGGCGGCTGGTGGGTGGTGGTGCGGTGACTGCGGGAGGTGCAAAGGTAGAGTGGCGGTGGTGCTGGGGTGGCGTGTTGGTAGCACCCCGTAAAACACCAAAAAATTGCACGAAAATAGAGATTTTTAATTTTTTTTTTCTCATTTTTCGTGTCGTATGGCCCAAATGGGCTAGAAAATTCACCTAGAACCCTCGGAGGCCAAATAGGTTGAATTTTATATGGAAATAGGGGTTTTTGGGCCTTATGGATGCAACCATGAGGTCATTTTTTGCCCAAAGTGCTCCAAAAAAAGAGACCTCCCTAGATCCAATAAAAAACTCTGAAAGAACTGCAGCGCCTGGATCTGAAAAAGCTTGAAACCCTTAACCTCAAAAAACACTTCAAAGTCACTAGAATAGGCAGTAGTAGGGGAGCTCTGATACCATGTAAAAGTTGAGAAATCTAACTTCACAGAATGCCAAGAACACCTGGATGCAAATAACCTGTTGTTGAAAGAAAACCAAGCAGACAAAAAGCAAGGGCTTGGAAAATCTCAACGGTGTGAGAGAAATTGTATTCCAAGATAATGAAGAAGTATTTACAAGGTTCAACCTATAAAGGTGAACAAAACCCTAAAACCTAAAAAAGCTAGGTTGACCAATATAATTAATATAAAATATTAATTATATGCACCTAAGAGAAAGCTTAAGTGAAAATAGAGTACATAGACAACATAATAATTAAATCAACATGATCTAATTAATAAGTGAAGATAAATAGATACTCTAACAATTATTATAATATAATTACTTTTTCTAACCCGAACTGTATTACGCACCGATTAGTAATCTTAAGATATATTTGGGTTATGGTTAGGGTTAGACTTTAGGTTATGGTTATGGTTAAAGTTAGGATAATAGTTAGAGTTAGGTTTAGTATTAGGGTTTATATTATGTTTAGGATTAGGGTTCAAGTTAGTTCTTGGATTAAGTTTTGGTTAGGGTTCATATTAGGGTTTTGTTAGGGTTAAGGTTAGAGTGAGGGTTAGGATAAAAATTACAGTTGAGGTTAGGGTTTGTTTCATAATTAGGGTTAAGATTAGGTTTTGGGTTGATGATATAGTTAGATCTAGGGTGATTCTTAAGCTAGAGATATAGTTATAGTTAGGGTTTAAGGTATGGTAAAATTAAAGTTACAATTAGGGATAAGTTTTGGGTTAATGGTACATTTAGTTTTATGGTTTGGGGTATGGCTAGGGTGAGTGTTAGGATTAGGATTAGGGTTATAGATAAGGTTAGCTCATTTGCATCATGGTTAGAGTTTGGGTCAGGTTTTGGGTTAGTGATATAGTTAGGTTTAGCATCACTCTCAGGTTAGAGAAATTGTTAAGATTAGGGTTAGGGTTAGGGTTAAGTTTTAGTTAGAATTAGTATTATAGTTAGGTTTATGGTTAGTGTTAGGGTTGATATAAATTTTAGGGTCAGTGTTAAGGTTACAGTTAGAGTTCTAATTATGGTTAAGGTTAGTATTTATATTACGTTTTATTTACGGTTTAAATAAATTGTCAATTAGTTTTAGGAAAAATTCAAAACTAAAATTTACATAAAAATTACACATGGCCTAGGATCATGGTTCAGATTAGGGTTTACCTAGGGTTATGGTTATAATTAGAATTATGTTTAGGTTTGATATTTTCATCATGGTTGTAAGTTTTTAAGACTATATAATAGATACGGTTAGGTTTCAGGGTAGGTTTAGAATTAGGGTTGGGATTATGGTTAGGGTTATGATTTTGGATTACAGTTAGGGTTAGGGTTTGGAATTATGGTTAAGGATTATATTATATTAGTTTTATGTTGATAGTAAGCATTGAAATTAGGTTTGTGACTTGGGTTATGGTCAAGTTTAGGGCTAGGATAATGTTTAGAGTTTAGAGTTATTGTTAAGGTTATGATTTACATCATGAATATGCTTAGGGTTAAGTTTTCTAGGTTTAATCTGTAATTGTATGTAATTGTATTCTCGTCTCTTGTAGTAATATAATTTGTGAAAGTGGGTTATGATAGGATTAAATTGAAGGTTAGAGAACTAATTTTCAAAGATACAATTTAATTTGATTTAGTTTTACTAGAGAACCCTAACCTAAATTCAAATCCTACTTATTTTAAAAGATAACTAAGAACTTGCCATAATCCTAACTCTAGGCCTAGTTCAATTCTTATTAATCCCCAATCCTTACTAAATCCTTATCTTATTAACAAATTTAATTAAAAATTAACCCTAAAATCATTTAATAGTAACCCTATCTAATTAAAATTTCACTAAAATATAAAAAATAATAAAATTCAACATTTATATTAACTCTCATCATAATTGAATCCTAACCCTAATTGATATAATAACTTTATCTAAATTGAACCTTAATTAGACCCTAACTATAATTTCAACCTCAATTTGAGTAATGCCAAAGAGTAATTTGAAATTTTTATTTTTTATTATACTTATTTATATAAAATATATTATTAATAATCTTTTATTGAAGATAAATTAATATGTGTAGGCCTTATTAGAAGATAGAGTATCTTTTTAGTTGTAAATTTGAAAAAAAAAAATAGAAATTAATCTAGATATCTAAGAAAAAATACTATTCTATTTTTCCTTTTAGAATTTTCTATTTTTATTTTATTTTAAATGAATCAACAATTAGTTTCACAATAAATTTAAAACTAAAATCTAATATGAATAGAACCTTTCTAAATTTTTTCCAGATACATAAGAAACATTTCTATTCTATTTTAATAGATTTTAAATATTTAAACAACAATACCTAAATCAATTCAAACTAAATTCTAGATTTTCATAAAAGCTTTCTAATTTATTTTTAGCTATTTAAGAAATATTTCTATTCTATTTTATTTTTTTCATGTAAATCATTTTAAATTATCTAATGAAACTGAATCTCATTTATGTATCGATCACGAGCAATAAATTTCACTCGACTAGGAATGGGTAGCACTCTGTTTGATTTACTTCTTCCTTCAAGATATTCAGAGTAGACCGTCCCCAAAATTTGAGGATTTTCTTCTTTCAGACGAAGCTTTAGAAGAGGAAAATAATGGTTATAAATGCTTCAATGGTCATCCATCCCGTTGAGATAATTGGGACCGTTGATTGGTATAAAAAACTCCTACGACATAATAAATTATTTTTCCAATACTACTGGTATCTATGCCAGTAAGAGTATTAAATTTTCTTTTGACCTCTGAATGTAAGAGCTGTATTTTTCACAATAAGAAGTAGTAATTCATTATCTGATTTGTGAAAATGAGAATATTTAACTATATAACCTGTAAATGTGAAATTAATTTTGTGTTCAAATCTTGCAAATACAACAGGCTTGAAGTAAACTATTCATTATATGATTGGTGAATTTGATAAAATTTAAATTATCTGACATGTGAATGTGAGTTGAGTTTCTTCAAAGCCTAAGTAATGCATTCCCCCATCTCCTTAAGGACCATGACATTATCAAACTTTTTTATTTAATTTTTCCAAATTAAGTTTTATCATTTTATACTTAAGTCCCTTTTCCAGGCATAGAACTCAATGCATTTCCAATTGCTGATAATTTAACTACAACATCCCAAGTGTTTAAACACCTCTCTAATAAAATCTATGCTTAAGTAGATGAGAAAAAAGAAAAAGAGAGGGCCTGAACAAAACATTGCAATTACAACAAAGAACCACCACAGTTACAGTCTTATTATATATAGAGAATCACAACATACATACTATGTATGCACTTCACACCAGAAGATGCTAAACACACACAACTTAATATAAGATGAAACAACCTAGAAAAATAAAACCAATTTCTCTTCAATGCCCCTTTTCCTCCTCTTTGTGGTGTCCAGGAAGCTTCTCTTTGATCTTTTCCATCACCCCTTTCTTCTCGCCTCCTTTCTTCAGCCTTTTCATGACCATCTTCTCCCTCTTTCAAATGTCCACCAAGCTTTAACTTCTCCTTCAATGCCTCCTCCTCCTTTTTCTTATTCTTCTTCTTATTCTCTCCTTTATCATCTTCTTTGTTGCTAGACTGTAAACACATTCATTTCATCAGATCACAGACTTTTCAGGAAACTAAACAGTGAGATCATTTCATTATATCCAAATGAATAAAATGCCACCAAAGAAAAACTAAAAGATGAAGTGATCTTGATCTGTTGGTCAAATTTAATGGCACTTCCAAAAGCTAATGAAAAAAATCAAAGATCAACACTTATTAACACAATACCTTACACCGTATCAAAAAATAGAGACCATAACACCTCAACAATAAAAAAGAAAATTGAGGGCATGGATACCCTGAATCACAGGAGCTGCATAATTCAATCATCTATATAGGCTAATCGATTGAAATGAATTCTATCCACTAACATATTATATATTGTTATTTCATTCGCTATGTACCCAATAATAGTGCCAGAGGCGGCCCGGGGAAGGTGAACTGGGGTTGGTAATTTCTTTTGGTACTATGTTTGGTGGCAATAGTGTGGAGGCAGCTCGACCACATTTACTGGAAAGACCATAATAAATCTGCAGACGGGGCTACGATTTTAATAGAAACAAATAACGTTTCCACTACTGTGTGTTTCGGCTTCTCTACTGCATGCTTACCACATCTTCAAAAAAATAAACCCATGCCGCTAAAAAAATAGAAGAGTGCATTTGAATTGAAATGAAGAAACTGAATATGAAATGAAATTCCTCCCGTCTCATGCATTATATGCCCTTTGTTTATATCAGTTATTTTTGAATCTTTTTTCATTATCATTTGAATCGTTTCATTACTCATCAGTTAGTTTTTAGGCTTATTATTTAATGAATAATGCATAATTCTATCCGCATCCAGCGAACACCTTTTAAACTTTCTTTTTTAAGCTGCAGTGCTGTGGTTAGAAAATGCGTTGTCAATTGTTGTAGTTGTGATAAAAAATTTGAAAAGCCACTGTCTGCATATCCACATGTAATAATTTAAATTAATTTAAATAGTTGTTCAGAAATTTGAAAAGACACTGTCCGCATGTAATATTTTAAATTAATTACCTTTTTATAGTGAGAGGCGTAAATCTACAATGGCATCACACTCCTCCTTATAGGGGGTCATCCAAAATAACGGTGTAAGAAAAAAGAAACACTTTGTATTCCAATGCGAGCTCACAATTTCTTAAATAAATGTTTGATGAGTTACCATCGTCACATGAAAAAAAACTAGGAAAAATGGGGTTCATTTAGAATACGAATGACAACTATTTAAAAGGTAATTAATTTAAAATATTACATGCAGACATGCGGGCAGTGGCTTTTCAAAATTTCAAACAACTATTTAAATTAATTTAAAATATTACCCAAAACCTAACCCAAACTCTAACCATGATGCAAATGAACTAACCTTAGCTATAACCCTAATCCTAATCCTAACAATCACCCTAGCCATACCCCAAACCATAAAACTAAATATACCATTAACCCAAAACTTATCCCTAATCGTAACTTTAATTTTACCATACCTTAAACCCTACCCTTATCCCTAACTATAACTATATCTCTAGTCTAAGAATGACCCTAGATCTAACTATATCATCAACTCAAAACTTAATCTTAACCCTAATCATGAAACAAACCCTAACCTAAATTGTAATTTTTATCCTAACCCTCACTCTAACCTTAACCCTAACAAAACCCTAAATGAACCCTAACCAAAACCTAATCCAAGAACTAACTTGAACCCTAACCCTAAACATAATATAAACCCTAATACTAAACCTAACTCTAACTATAATCCTAACTTTCACCATAACCATAACCTAAAGTCTAACCCTAACCATAACCCAAATATATCTTATAATTACTAATCGGTGCGTAATAGAGTTTGGGTTAGAAAAAGTAATTATATTATAATAATATTATATTAAATTGTATTTAATAAAAAATATTATATAATTATTTATTAATTTATTCTATGTGCTATAGCTCTGTGGCTGCTACTAGCTAATATATACTCTATATTTAAATACGCCGAGATGTATCGAGGTGTTTAATTTTTTCCGCGTGTCTGCATGTAATATTTTAAATTAATTACCTTTTAAATAGTTGTCATTCATATTCTAAATGAACCCCATTTTTTCTGGCTTTTTTCCATGTGATGGTGGCAACTCATCAAACATTTATTTTCAGAATTGCGAGCTGGCATTAGAATACAAAGTGTTTCTTTTTTCTTACACTGTTATTTTGGATGACCTCCTATAGGGAGGGGTGTGATGCCATTGTAGGGTTACGCCTCTCGGCGTAACGAGCTGGCATTGGAATAAAAAGTATTCTTTTTTTCTTATACCGTTATTTTGGATGACCTCCTATAGGGAGGGTGTGATGCCATTGTAGGGTTATGCCTCTCGGCGTAAAAATAGCATTTATATGATAGAAAATACATAACTTATAACTACATATAGAATATGGTGAATTGTAATTGGTGAAAAAAGCTATTTAATCACTAATTAATAGTAAGAATTCATAAAATAATACAATAGTACTTAGTCTAGCAACTAGTAATAAAAGCAATAAAGAAATTTGATTCGTTAAAAAGAAAAAGAAAAGAATTCTTTCCATTATAGATATTGCATTAAAGCAATGAATATAGGGTGACGTAATTCCAATAACGTAATGCTTATGCAGTTGCCTGCAATTTACGCTGAAAATTTTAGAGTAGCCTCACAAAAGATTAAAAAAAAATATAAAAATAAAAGATCCTCGGTGAAAGAAAACCAGTGGACGGCTACGATACTTATTCCCGTCCACAATATCTGTGAGTTTCAAAACAATATTTAAAAACATTTAAAAAAAACAAAGAAAGACTATTGTTAAAATTGGATATGTGGTTGGCAGGTCAGTATTCCCATGAATTCTTATCTTCAGAAGAAACAACTATGGATCTTCTTCTTTTAGCTTTGATTGGAAAGGAAACACGTCATTTATCTGTAGAGATAAGATTCCTTTACATGGGTGAAGAATCTATGTTTTGTGACTAAATCCACTGTAGGAGGAAATTGTTGTTGTCTATTTAAAGAACAAGCGGAAAAGAGTTAGATAAGGCAGTGGGATTCAGCATTGCGAGCATCAGAAGTGCAATGGCTAACAAGAATGGCATAGATGTAACAGAGTTTGCCCATTTTGCAAATCCCGACTGGTAAGATTTTTTACTTTGTTTAAATTTGATTTTGCTATATTCTTTTTCATGGTAATTGCCTATGTTATATTTTCTTAATTATATCACTGAGTCGTCCAGAATGTACCCATCTATTAATTCCAAAGGAATTTTATTTTTTGATTTCTTTTACTAGAACTGTTATAACCATTACTTTATGTTTAGAGTAATTCTACTCTTTTACTATCAGTATTCCTTTAATTATGTTCTACGAATTTTTTTAATCGATACATGTATAATGGTATGCAACTGAGGTTACGTAGATTAATATAATGCGATGGGTGATTGTAGGGAAGATCCGGTGCACAGGAGATGCATCGCTGCAAGCCTAGTGAATGTTGTGTACCTCCTTGAAACCCACGAAAACCAGGCAAATGAATTGTGTTGCTTGCTTCAATTTGAAGAAGTGGAAAAGATTACCGACCAAAAAGATGGGTCTACATTTGGGGCTGTTTTTCAGTGGCGTGGAGAAAGCAAAGCAGGCGCAGGTGGACCTCCTTCTCAAGTAGTTGCGTTCAGAGGTACACTTCTTCGACCAAGAAATATTCTTCATGACTTGGTGGAAGATTTGAGGGTAGCTGTTGGGCACTATGATTCCATAAGCAGGGTTGAAAAGGGCTCACAATACCTAAGAACGAGCCTGTATAAGAACGGGTACGACAATATTTGGCTTGCGGGGCATTCGTTGGGAGCTGCGATTGCATTGGGAACAGCAGTGAATCTGAAGAGGGAAGAACGTCATAATCTTGAAGCACATCTCTTCAATCCTCCGTTTCTTTGTCCTAGTGTTCCACAATTGAAAGTAGTTGAAAAGGGTGGAAACTTTGAAGCGTTGAACAAGGTGTTCAGAGATGATCAAAGATCGCTTGAGATGTACGCTAAGTTCGTTGGTATCAGCGATTGGGTACCCAACATTTATGTGAACCAAAAGGATCCCATTTGTCAGACTTACGTTCCTTATTTTGAGGTGTTGACGGGTATATATAGACATAAAAGTCATTTGCTTTATGAAAGTATGAAGTATCTCTTTTCTTTTGATCTGGTAAAAAAGAAAAGCCCTTGGCATTTACTTCCCTCTGCTACGGTGATTGTGGCAAATAAACATTTCTTTCACAACCATCATACTATTCGTCAATGGTGGCTTAAGGATCTTCATATCAATAGTATTGAATATATTCCTTCAGATGAAGTCATTCAAAGCATTAAATCTACTCTTCCAGTTGAAATGATTGAGTAGAATTCCAATACTTTGGACCAGAGTGCAGCTTCTCAT
This sequence comes from Chamaecyparis obtusa, assembly GCA_027943335.1. Classification (NCBI taxonomy): domain Eukaryota; kingdom Viridiplantae; phylum Streptophyta; class Pinopsida; order Cupressales; family Cupressaceae; genus Chamaecyparis; species Chamaecyparis obtusa. Next base: position 208,157 of record BSBK01005984.1, on the reverse strand, counting down.
CTTATTGAGAAAAGGAGGGCGTAGTACAATAGTGGTAGCACTATTCACCTAGAGTGATGCAAGTGCATGTTTCACATATGAATAGTATAGATATATTAAATGGGGAAGATGGAAAATGGAAAATGCAAGTAATATGTTTCACCTAGAGTGATGCAAGTGCATGTTTCTCATCCTTTTCTTTTATATATACTATAGATATATTGACACATTTGAATGGGGAAGATGGAAAAGATTATGTGATTTGGAGTATTTGTCATTTTAGGGTAGTGTATATTATGTGGAGTATATTATGTTTAGAAGTCCGGAAGTTGCAAAATGATCTTGAGAGTTTGGAAAAGTCTGTTCATTTCTTTATCGCAGAGTTATTAGTTGCTTTTTCTCAAGTCTTAATTTGTGAACACAATGAATTTAAGCTTTCAAAGTGAATTGTTTATTTCTATGGACCATATCAGTTAAAGAAGGCAGAATTATAATACAGATTGCACAAAGCAAGAATAACGTGGATAATAAAATCAAACAAAATACGGGGATCTATAATATCTTGATATGCGTAAAGCGATTTATGTGATCACTAAGTGAAAAGCTGCAATAGAAATATGCTTGCAAAGCCCACAAAATGAAAATGGTCTCCATACTCATTAGCTGTCTACTTCTCCCCGTAGTTCCCACAGTGAAACTCGCCCCGGAAATTACTTATTTCAAAACCGAGAATTACTGTAATTTAAACTTCTACAGGGGGCTTAGAAATGAAACTACTTGAGATAGATATTTACTAGGTTAAGGGACAAAAATCAGTGGATTAAGGAGGGTAATAGAAGCTCTAAGTTTTTCTTTAATTATTTAAACAAAAATTAGAATGTATCAAATTTTTATTTTACAATTTCTATGAAAAATTACTTAAAGAGGGCTTCATTGTAAGGATGCACAATTAATTTCCTAGGTTATTCTTAATTATTTCATACCAACTAAAGTGAATTGGGATTATAATAGATTCATTGATAGGGAGCTTTCTAAGATGACCTAGAAAATGTTGTGGTTTCTTTAGGTCTAACAAAAGGTTCAAGTTTTGATGGATAATAAGTTAAAAATTATCAAGTAATGTGACTTGATATTAAGGATGATTTTTACACAGTTTATCTTGAAGCTTTGCAACAAGGTTCGTTAGGGGTTGATATTAATAAAGATGTTATCAAACTACTTCAAAAAGTAAAAATATAAATTCTATATCTAGATGGTGGCCTATCACCCTTAATACTTCTTATAAATCAATTGCTAAAACATCAGCCACTAGGATCAAAATTGGCCGAAGGGATTGTTCATTTTGGGCAAACTGGGTTTAAGGTGGACGATATATTTTGGACAACTCAATTTTTACATGGATCACTTTTGAATGGACTCAACAAATAGGAAAATAGGTTTTGCTACTAAATTTAGATTTTGTCAAAGTTACGAGAGAATGAGATGGAGATTTATTATTAAAATATTAAAAAGTTTGGGGTTTATCTCCAGATTATGCAATGACACACAAAATCTATTTAAAGATGCCAATACTCAATTGGTGGTCAAGAATTCCTTGACCAAATATTTTAATATGTAATGCCTGATCAAGCAAGGTTATCTTCTTTGCCAATTTATTTATGACTTGGTTGTTGATGCTATGGACTATATGTGATAAAAATATAATTAGATGAATCTAATTATAAGCCAACACTAGGGTAAAAAATAAAATACATTCAACTTGGTCTAAGTGTCAATCTAGTGATCATAAGGTTCTGAAAGGTGTTATGGCTATTTGCACAAGGGTTGTAGGCAAAAAGCTGAGTGAAGATGACAATGCATGTAAAAAAGAAACAAGAAATACATTAATGAAAATCTAATTTAACTTCCTATTCTAATTTCTTATGTAGGAACTATGACATGACCTATTGTAGGGACTGTCACAACCTGCAATAGTAATAGTAGCAATTGCATGCATATATCCTAGATTATAAGCTTGTTTTTAAATTATTTTGACTATTAAATCATAAAACATCAAAATACAAGTAAAGGATTTAACAATTTCACTCAAACATAAATAACGCTTAATCAGATTGCAATTGCACTCACACATCAACAATTATACTTAGTGACAAACTCCAAATAAAACACTATGCTAAGAAATCAAATACATGTTACTATAACTATGATTCTATAAAGCATGAGACATTCCAAGAGGTTGTCCCCCTCCTTAGTCCACACTGCGGTGAGATGAAAGTTCCATCTTTCTGATTTGATCTATAGAGTGTTATTTTATTTCTCAAAGATACTAGAGAAAAGCATCCCCCTAGAAAGATTGCCTTACGCTGCTTATATATATGCAAACCACGAGTCTCTCTCTCTCTCTCTCTCTCTCAATTATTTTCATTTCATATTAAAATACATCTTAATCATTATGTATGTATGACAAGTTTATCTCATAGATAATGTTTCTCATTTTAAGAAGATATAAATAATTAAATTTATCATTTATAAATTGAGTTTGAAAAATTTAAAGACAGGTTTTATGTAAATGTTATACTTTTAGAGAGAAAATTAAGGAGATGAGTTATTTGAGTGTAGATTGATTGACCATCAAGTGGGACACTAATTTAGTAGTAGTGCTTTAATAGTGAATGGACTGTTCTATGTTTTATTTCTAGTTTGTCTAAGTGAAATATTGTCATGGCAGTAGAGCTAGAGTAAAATCAGGTACCAAACTTCTATAATGTGGTTTAAAAATGGTAATGGAAGCAAAACAAAAATAATATCATCTTTATAAAATACTTGCTATCTTTTAGAAATAGCAAAAATAAAAAATTATCACTAGAAATAGTATAACATAAATATATGTTCATAATTAAAAATATATTTAATAGCAAATAAAATTATAATTCTATATAGCTATTAAAAATAATTTTTCATGAAAGACATTGGATATTGTTTCAAATGTATTAAATTGAAAAATTCATTAAAAATATATATGTGACCTCAAATATTTATAACCTCAAATTTCTGTTAATGCAAGAATTTCAAACCTGGGTGGTCATCTATCGAAAGTTTGAAGGAAACAAAAGAATAAAAATATGCGGATATAACATACCACTTTCGACTCCCTTTATGGAAGAAAAATGGAATGCACAATATTTGCATAAACAATAAAAGCAATAAGGAGGTTTGAATCGTTAAAAAGGAAAAGAAAAGAATTCATTCCATTATAGATATTGCATTAAAGCATTGAATATAGGGTGACGTAATTCCAATAACGTAATGCTTAAGCGGTTGCTTGCAATTTACGCTGAAAATCTTAGAATAGCATGACAAAAGGTTTTTAAAAAAAAAAGCTTAAAGAGGTTTCCTCTTAATTAAGGTGAAACCAGTGGACGACGACGATACTTATTCCCATCGACAATATCTGGTGCGTGACCCATTTCTGTGACTTTCAACTATATTTAATTTTTTTTTTTTTAAAACAAAGAAAGACTACTGTTAAAAGTGGATATGTGGTTGGCAGGTCAGTATTCCCATGAATTCTTATCTTTAGAAGAAACAACTACGAATCTTCTTCTTTTAGCTTTGATTGGTAGGAAACACGTCATATTCTATCTTAGGCTTGTGTAAGGAATGTTCCATGATTTATCTGTAGAGATAAGATTCCTTTACATGGGTGAAGAATCTATGTTTTGTGAGTAAATCCATTGTAGGAAGACATTTTTGTTGTCTATTTAAAGAAAAAGCGGAAAAGAGGTAGATAAGGCAGTGGGTGTCAGCATTGCGAGCATCAGAAGTGCAATGGCTAACAAGAATGGCATAGATGTAACAGAGTTTGCCCATTTTGCAAATCCCGACTGATAAGATTTTTTACTTTGTTTAATTTTGATTTTGCTATATTCTTTTTCATGACAATTGCGTATGTTATATTTTCTTAATTATATCACTGAATCGTCCAGAATGTACTCATCTATTAATTCCAAATGAATTTTATATTTTGATTGATTTTATTGCAACTGTTATAAGTATTACTTTATGTTTAGAGTAATTCTACTCTTTTACTATCAGCATTGCATTATGTTCTACGATTTTTTTTAATCGCTACAAGGCTATGGCGTGCGACTGATGCTACGTACATTGATATAATGCGATGGGTGATTGCAGGGAAGATCCGGTGCACAGGAGATGCATCGCTGCAAGCCTTGAATGTTGTGTACCTCCTTGAAACCCACGAAAACCAGGCAAATGAATTGTGCTGCTTACTTCAATTTGAAGTAGTGGAAAGGATTACCGACGGCCAGAAAGATGGGTTTACATTTGGGGCTGTTTTTCAGTGGCGTAGAGAAAGCAAAACAGGCGCAGGTGGGCCTCCTTCTCAAGTAGTTGCGTTCAGAGGTATACTTCTTCGGCCAAGAAATATTCTTCATGACTTGGTGGAAGATTTGAGGGTAGCTGCTGGGCACTATGATTCCATAAGCAGGGTCGAAAAGGGCTCACAATACCTAAGAACGAGCCTCTTATATAAGAACGGGTACAACAATATTTGGCTCGCAATAGTGGCTTAAGGATCTTTATATCAATGGTATTGAATATATTCCTTCAGATGAAGTCATTCAAAGTATAAAATCTACTCTTCCAGTTGAAATGATTGAGTAGAATTCCATACTTTGTACAAGAATGCAGCTTCTCATCTTATTGAGAAAAGAAGGGTGTAGTACAATAGTGGTAGCACTACTCACCTAGAGTGATGCAAGTGCATGTTTCACATACGAATATCAATGCATTAATATATTTTTCTTTTACATATACTATAGATACATTGACAGATATTTGAATAGCGGAGATGGAAAAGACTGTGATTTGGAGTATTTGTCATCATAGGGTAGTGTATATTATGTGGAGTATATTATCTTTAGAAGTCCGGAAGCTGCAAAATGATCTTGAAAGTCCGCAAAAGTCTGTCGATTTCTTTGACGCAGAATTACTACTGGATTTTACTGAAGTCTTTTTTGTGACAGCAATGGATAAAGTGAAGTTTAGCATTCAAAAGTGAATCGTATATTTCTAATGACCATTGTTGAAATAAATTAATTACTCCAACCAACCTTGGTCGGCACAGACCACCGATAAGACTCTGGAAACGTATGTGTTCCACATGCAGCCGCACACAGCCGTCCACAGCCGCCCATGCCAACTACTTCCATCTAGAGTCTTCTCTTCATTAATGTAAGATTGGTTATAAATAAAATTCTTGAGCCTGCAATTCGTGTGCTCAATTTTGCAGAAGAGCTGTGTTAAATTTTAGTGTGTGTTCTGTTTTTTCTCAGTTCCCAAGGCTACAGGGTATGCAGTATTTGGAGAAAGTAGAATTTAGTGTGTGCGAAAAAGTGGAGGGATCCCTCGACTGTAGAGATTGTGTGGAGCTTCAAAGTGTTGTCCTCATCCTTTGCTGCCAGATGGCTGCCTCACCGCTCCTCGCTGGATGTAAGAAAGTATTTGAGCTCATTTTATGAGTTTCTCCTCTGTTTCCTGGCTTTTTAACTTGGTATCAAAGGCCACAAAATGAAGGGAGAAGTTACATAAATAATTTTAAAGGAGAAAGTGCTATCATATGTTATAACTATGGACAAGAAGGACATAAAAATGATCAATATTTTAAAAAATCACAAAGGAGACTTAATCAAAGAAGGCAATCAAATTTTGTTCAAGAAGAGGGTGATCATCATATAATGATAGCTTCTTTAGCTACTCAAGGTGATCCAAGTAATGCATGGTATATTGATTCAGGAGCTAGCCAACATATGACTTACAACAAAAATGTCTTTAGCTCTTTAGAGGAGACAAAAGGTGCCAAAGTATTTCTTGGTGATGATACTTCACATAACATTGAAGGAATGGGCACAATTTCAATGAAAGGAACTAATGGTAAACAATTAGAAATAACTAATGTGAATCTTGTACCTAAGTTGGCCAAAAGTCTTCTTTCAATGAGTCAAATAACTCAACATGGTTATAAGGTGGAGTTTTATTCAGATAAGTGTTTAATCAAGAATATTAATGATGGATACAAGATTGTGGCCACAAGAGTTGAGAATGATGGAATATATAAATTTCTAGCATCTGTTGATAAGAAAGCTTATATTGCTACAAGGTCATCCTTAAGTGAGCTATGGCATCAAAGATATGGCCACTTAAACTATCAAAGTTTGGCTATACATTCAAAGATGGATATGGTTGATGGAATACCATGGATAAAGGTAAACACAAATGTGTGTGAGGGATGCATGGTTGGTAAACAACACAGAGACACTTTTGAAAGGTCTACATGGAGGGAAAGTAAAAGCCTTGAACTTGTCCATAGTGATTTGTGTGGTCCTATGAATCCCACATCAAAGGGAGGAGCTAGGTACATTTTGACATTCATTGATGATTTTTCAAGGAAAGTTTGGGTTTACTTCCTAAAGCAAAAGGATGAGGTATTTAACAAATTTGAAATGTTTAAAGCTCTTATGGAAAATGAAAGTGGGAATAAGATCAAGTGATTAAGATCAGATAATGGTGGAGAATATATAAACAATAGGTTCAAATCATTTTGTGAGTATCATAGGATCAAGAGAGAAATGACTATTAGATATACCCCTCAACAAAATGGTGTTGCTGAGAGGAAGAATAGGACTTTAGTAGAAATGGCACGTTGTATGATACAATCCAGGGATCTTCCTTTGTTTCTATGGGCCGAGGCTGTTAATATTGCATCTCATGTCTTAAATAGATTTCCCACAAGTTGTTTGAAAAATATTACTCCTGAAGAAGCATGGAGTGGAAGGAAACCAAATGTTAAGTATTTTAGGGTGTTTGGATGTGAAGCATATACTCATATACCAGATGAGATTAGAGAAATGAAATTTGATAAGAAAAGTATTAAGTGCATCTTTGTGGGCTATGATGATCAAAGAAAAGGATATAGGTTGTGTTGCCCAAAAAATTGCCCTGTCATCCTTTTTTGGCCGCATCCTGTTTGTTCTAAGAAGTGCTCAAGTGTCAAAAAACCCTCTATGTTTTTTGCCTTTTAGTGTCGAAATTCCAGTGTGTTTTCTACCTTTTGGCTTGAAAACCCAGTGTGTTTTCGACCTTCTCCTTGAAATCCCAGTGTGTTTTCGACCCTAATTGTGCAACTCCGACCAGGTGGGTCCCAGTTCGTCATAGCCGTGCAGGTTCGTTGGGGATCTAACAGCTGTCACATAATCTCATGGGATCTTTCGAGCCCATGAGATCATGTGACAACGGTCATATTAGAATCTTAGTGGGTTTTCGGCTTTCATGAGATACCAGTGTGTTTTTGACCGACTGTGTGTTCCTTTTCCTTCTCTGGCATTGCTCTGCCAAGTGCGAAACTCTGATGGTGGGTCCCAGAAGTGTCACTCCCTGCAAGCTGTGGTTCCGGTTAACAAACTACCGGCACTCAAAAGTTAGCATCAACACAATTTGTCACATGATCGCATGGGCTCTTCCACAGCCCAGCGACCATGTGAGAAACCGCCAGTGGTTTGCGGTCGGTGGTGGGCCCTTAGCGGTGATGTGTCCTTTCCCTCGGTGGTAAGTGGTGTGTGGTGGGGCCAGTGATCTATGGCAACCATTGGTGCAAGATCCAACGGTTGTCGCAAGATCGCATGGGATCTTCTGATCGCATGTGATCATGTGACAACCGTTTGATGGGGCTTTGGTGGGTCATCGGGTGGTGACATGTTTGGTGAAGGTTGCAGCGGGCCCGGTAGCATGTGGCCCCTTAGATTCAAGATCTACATTGGTCACATGTTCACATGGGATCTTCCGATCCCATGTGATCATGCGACGATCATTGGATTCTCAGGTGTTTCTTATGGTGCGGTTGTGGGATTGACTGAGTTGGCATTTTTTTGTGGACCCAGGTGTCTATGTGGTAGCGGAGATAGTTTTAAGTGGCTACTCACATGATCGCATGAAGCTTTTTGAGCTCATGCGATCATGCGACCAGTGCTATTTCAAAGTGGTGCGACTTGTTTTGGTGAGCTTTCTTCTGAGGGAGATGTTGCAAGTGTGCGGTTACGTGGTTAAAGATTTCATGTAGTCGCTGGATGAAGCTGGGGTTACAGAAAAGTTCAAGCGACCTGGCGACTAAGAAGAAATAAACCCGAGGTGAAGCTGGGGTTAAAATTTGTAGTGCGATCTTGAGCCTAAGGTGTCTTGCATGGCAGACTGGCAGATTCTAAAGGCTTGTTGCATGATCACATGAAGCCTTTTGGGCTCATGCGATCATGTGACCAATGTTTAAATTCAAGTAGTGCGACTTTTGATGGGCTTTCTTCTATAGAGGGCGTTGCAAAGTGGTAGGGTAGCTCGAAATTGATTTTTAAGGACATTTTCTAGTTGCGAGGTGATAATGGATGATCTAGTCGATGGTGCCATGGATTTTGTAGGGTACAGTGTGGTGTGCTTATACCGATGAAGCATTGAAGAGTTGGCACCATCTATACTTTCAAATTGAATTCTTGCGAGGATCAAATCTGGAGCCTTAATGGCTTAGTGGGCTTGCAGGTGAGTTGATGGATCTAAGTTGCTTGCTCATGATGATTGCAGTACAGAGATGGGCACGTTTGAGGTCTAATCAGCCATACTATTGTAGAGTTACATTTATGATCAGACTTCTGAGTAGCTAGGGTGGGTTATCCAATTGCAAAATCTGTAACCCTAGTTAGGTTTTGTTCCTGCCCGCGTGCAGTGATGTATATAGTGTTTTTTGGAGTTCTCAGAACTCAGAGTTTACATTTTGTAAAAAGAGTTTTTCTCTTTCTAGGAGTTATCTGTGGCATTCTTTCTTCCCTCTGACTTTTACAGTTTGTAACCTTTCATTGAAGTTTCAGGTTCAATAGAGGCTATCTGTGGCATTTGTTCTGCCCTCTGGTCTTTCACTTGTCTGAATTTATCTTATTTGAATGTAATATAATGGCTTTATTGGAGAAGTCTTGGAGTTCCAGAGCCCTTCTTTCTTTTAGCTTATATGTGTACTACTGTGTATGATCTGATTTGAGTGAGTTTGTGGGTATTCTTCAGCCCCATGTTATTCTATCTCATTCCTGTGCCCTTTTGCTGAAGAGAACATTTGCTTGTAGGTCACAGTCCATGTCATTTGTCCTGACCTCTCTGTGAAATACTTATGCAAGCCTATTTAGAGAGATTGTGTTCTATTAGATTTGAGAGCCTTCATGCTGATTTGCCCAGTGTATCGTATTCATTTCATTTCGGTGTATCACCTAGTAGGTAGTTTGCTTTCACTTATTTCCCTTTCCATGCACTCCTTCTATCCCTTTCCCTCAAAAGTTTACTTTCCTATTTAAGAGCAAGCTAAGGTGATTAACCAAGAGGAACCAGCCTAGAATTTGGAGGTCTCATGTCATGAGCCCTAATCAGTGTATGGAATACAAATATATTCCTAAATACATACTAATTAATATTACTAATTAATTAATATGATATTAATCGCTAATATTGATGTTAATATATTAAAATTAATAAGTATACAAATGATATGTCAATATAATAGTATTAAGCAATATATGATTGATCAATATAATATTAATATTATCAATTTATGGTATTAATATAAGATCATTTACACTAATCAAATTAGTAGTTGTTAAAGATAATGTTGATATTAATTAGTGTCGATTAATATTTATTAATGTTACCAATTAATAATAATAATAATAATAATAATAATAATAATAATAATAATAATAATAATATTAACAATAATCGATTATCATAACCTATTAATCAAGTATATAATTAATATTGCTGATTAATTAAATCCATCACAAGTCAACTAAATAGAATAATCATTATAATATATATAATCAATCATCTAAATCTATTAATGAATTATTAATAGATTACTAATATTAAATCATATTAATATTAATCAAAATAATATAATGTCAAATAAACTCCTTTGGAATCTTGATTAGGAATTCTTTAGGTATAATCAATCCTCATCGAATTATACCAAACGGGAGAGTGATCATAGCATTCGATGAATAAACAAAGACTCGCGTATGGTTAGAAGAGTATATTAGCCATCAAACGGGACAATTAGATAATAGTCTAAAAGAATAAGCCGCCACGTACAATTAACATATGAGGCTACAAACATATGATTCCATATTATAATGATGGTTGACGTGAAGATAGTATGGAAAGAGTAAATAGGATCAAAAAGAAGAAAATGCGATTAGGATGCACGTTCTCATACTTTACGAAATAATATTCAAAATTGTATTGACTGAGAAGTTGCTAACAAACCAAACAATGATGCTGTTAGTGATAACCGGTCATCAACTAAACAAGTAATTAAGACTGCAATTATCATTATCGAAGAGGTGCAATGTGAATAGGTACAATAACTTCCAAGTAATGAATGGATGTGATCCATTCACCCACAAGAATATAAGAAGACAGTCGATGCGTCTTCCAAAAAAACATAAAAAAAAGGGATATACACGGCAGTCAAAAAGGAAAAGAAAAGGATCAGACAGCGCAGAAAATATGGAGGTCACCAATGTACTAGATACACGGTCCCGTCAATGTGCAAGGTACGTTGAATACAACATTATACATGACTGTAAGCAATGTCTTACACATCAGTCATATTTTATTTATTAAATAAACAAAGCATATACATAATTAGCATTTGAAAGTAATATGATTATTAACAGCCCATATATATATATATATATATATATATATATATATATATATATATATATATATATATATATATATATATATTATGAATTCCCAAGGTATAAGAAAATAAGGGAATAAGTTGCAATTAAAAATAAGATTCTTTCTTTTTAAGTATTTAAATTATAGAATATAAGGGTTCATCCCTCTTTTCCCTATTACGATACTTTAGGGTAGGGAGCCCGATGGAAGGGAGAGGTGGAGTAATTTCGAGCACATGTCGGGCTGTCCCAATACTAGGGTTAGGCCTTGAGGGAAGCCGCTTGTAGTCTGTTTCACGCGCCTGGAGCACGATAAGTCTTCCGACCCATAGTGATCTTAGTATTTGAATAAGGGAGAACCCTATATCCTAAGGATCTAAATACTAATTTAATCTTAGGCTTTAATAGATATGTTTCTTATGATGGTTAACATAGAATATATTCATAATTATAAGATGACTTCCTAATTTACTCCTCTCATGTATTAATTCATGGAACTCAATTAAGTGATAGAAAAAGGGGTCATTACAAGTGGTATTAGAGCATGATCCTGCCATCCTGCAGGGTAAAGGATGAAACAAGGAAACATTCTAGTCAATAATAGGAATCTACTAATGCGTGTATTGTGTGTATACTTTGTATCTTCTTACATTCATGTGTATACTTCATATTTTCAAATTTATTCTTCGGTCGATCTAGAATGAGAAAGCAACTAGAGAAAATATTAATTTATCGACAAATGTGAACAATCCCATGTACATAAACTACATGCTTACTTTGATTGTATTTTATGCATACTCTTCGTATATATATAATTGATGTTTGCTTCGCAACTAATAAACTTCATGCATGATTACTTTGTGTATTGCCTCATGATGTGTAACTATTGTGTGCTTCATGCCTTACATACCTGATGTATTTATTTCTTCATGTCTAATGTATCTGATGTATGCCTATGCAATGCTTCATATTTATGTAATGCTTCAGACATGTAATTTAGTATATTGCACCATGCTTACCTGTTTGGCATGTAATTAGGTTTATTGCTTCACGCATTGAGTGTCTGATGTGTATTTATTTGACAGGTATACTCCATGCTTTATGTATATGCATATGTGTTTTCCAACTTAATGTGTATGCTCCATGTGCTATGTGTATTCATGACTTCAATGTATTTATATGAATACTTCATGTGCTACGTATATGCATCATGACTTGAATAATATCTTGCTTATGTGCTGTGTATATTTACATGTTTTCTCATAGGTGTGCATTCATGTATCCATGTGCATGCTTCGTGTCTTCAATGTGTATGCTCTGTGTATTCATGTATCAATGTGTATACTTGGTGTATGCTTTATGTCCTTATACATTTTTACATATACTTCATATTTTCAAGCGTATTTTTTTATTTTTCTAAAAAAAAGAAAATAATTTGAATTTATGAGTAAACATTGAGGGTTTGAACTATATGCTTACTCTTAGTGTATTGGATATATATGTGTACTTGTGCTTGCTCACACCCTTAAATATTTAATGTGTATTTATTGCTCCACTTTGGGTGTGTATTTATGTGCTTCTTTATGTCTTTATGTTTGTGATGTAATTAAGTGTGCTACCTCATCCTTTGAGTGTCTAACATATATTTATTGCCTTGTGTACATGTGTATGGCTTCATGCCCTATTTGTATTTACACTTCACACATTATGTGAGTAATTTATATAATGCTTTGTGTGTACCTGTGTATATTGTTGCTTCATGGTTCACATGCTACATTTATGTTTCATGCCTTATGTGTATCCTTCATGTGCTATATGTATATGTATTTATATGTATACTTCTTGACTTAATGAATTCATGTGGAAACTTCTTGCGTTATGTGATATGTGTGCTTCTTAACTTAAGTAAACTCGTGTATTCACGTGTATGCTTCGTGCCTTGAGTGAATTTGTGTGAACACCTTATGTGTATTCATGTATGACTTGTGCTTTATGTGTATTCATAACTTAAATAGATGCTTCATGTCCAGAGTGTATATTACAGGCTTTGTGTAGGTTTCATGTACATTCATATGATGATTTTTACGTTCTCTCCATGCTTGAGGTGGTTTTCAACATGTTTACTTGTAAGTATACATACCTTATGTCTGAACTATTTTATGTATGAATACTTATGTCTTAATTCTTAAGAAGATGAAAGAAAATTTATCTTAAGTTAAAACAACAAATTGCTTGGGGACAAGCAATTTTGGGAGGGTAGGACTGTGATATTCCCTGTTTTGTAATAAGAAATTTTATAAATAAATAAATCGTTAAATAATTGATTAACAAATATATATTTTTGCTTGAGGACAAGCAAATTTGGGAGGGACGGACTGTCATGAGCCCTAATCAGTGTATGGAATACAAATATATTCTTAAATACATACTAATTAATATAGTCCTAATTAATATTACTAATTAATTTATATGATATTAATCGCTAATATTGATGTTAATATATTAAAATTAATAAGTATACAAATGATATGTCAATATAATAGTATTAAGCAATATATGATTGATCAATATAATATTAATATTATCAATTTATGGTATTAATATAAGATCATTCACATTGATCAAATTGTGATGCCCAAAAGTTGGGACAAAACACAACCAACAAATTTTTTTAAAAAGTGATAAAGTTCCTACAAACAGGATGCGGGTTAAAGAGTTCAACGACGAGGCTACAATGATTCAGGTAAACAACCTCGACAATGTGGTCTATAAAGGATGCTATAGGAACATTAATTAAGGTCAAGTATAAAGAATGTCTAATGTTTACGTTAAGTCCAATCTGTTCATGGAGCTTAATTGGTTTGATTGGAAATACAAGATATTCATGAATGCTTCGTCAAACTTATTATTAAATTAGTATATGAAAGCTATAAGTCTTAATCACTAATTATATTTATTTATTATATAATACTAATTAATAATTATAAAATATTAATTAAATAATATAGATATTATTTAATTAATAAATTATAATTTATTATCTAATATTTAATGCATGTTTGAAAATATCATTATAGAACAAAATGGAAATTTCCACTAACTATAAATTTCCTTGCATCACTTAATATCTTCCTATACTAATATTAAATCCAAAAGCAAAATAACAAAATAACATAAATTATTTCATAACTTTATTACCCACTAAACAATCTTATTAACTATCTAAGCATCTAAAAAACTTCTAACTAAACTAACTAAATTAATCCATCTTTATTCACCAAAATATCCTAAACTATCTACTACCCTATCTACCTTAATAACTACCATCCTTTCCTAAATATCTAACCTTCTAAACTAGCCCTCCCACTAGCCTCTAAACCTCCTCTACTCACGTGCCATGAGGAGATTGAAATTCAAATAAAGCAAGTGGGGCGCAATTCAAGGTAGAGATGATGTGTATTGAAAGAAGGTTTAAAATAATGCCAAGACATGACAACCCACCTACCCTTTTCAAGCTTCAACAAGGAAACTTTTAAACAAGATTATCATCCTCCAAATATCAGCGTGGATTTAGGAGACAAGGCATTTTACAAAGCTTAACCAAACTTGCTTAGGTGGCACTTAGTACACCATCCCATCATCCAAAAGGATTGGGATTAATTACAAAACCTTAGCCTTCATCCACCTGTGCCTAGGGGAAAGGCTTGTCAAAAAGGTGAGTAAGTGATATTTGTTAAAAGTTTTATTTTATTTATTGCTTTGACAAAGGTGGCAGCATTTATATTAAAATAAGACTGTGGTAGGAATTTTGTATGGGAATTCATTCCCATACAAAATCCAGAGAGCTATTTGCTCTTTAAAAATTTCTGGGTAGTGTTATTTTGTTTTAGCACTACTTAGTTCATCATTTTTTTTTGAAACTCATTAAGCATAGCAATGAAATTTTAATGGTTCCTAATATGGAATGAAGAGATTAAGTTATTGCATTTAAATAGTATTTCAACAAGGTTTATCATAGTTTGTTTGATAATCAAATAAGGTCTTTCTAAAGACTAAATGCTCAAAGTTTTCATAGTTTTTTTTTGAAATCTTCATTACAATATATGAGCAGAGCAAGAAATTGAAAGTCTAATGATTTCTTAGATGGAATTTAGGAGTTTATAAGACTAAATAGGATAGTGTTCTTCTATGAATAACATAGTCAATTTTGTAAGCCAAATTAGAGCACTACAAAATGACAAATTTGTTCAAAGTTTCAAAGTAGTTTCTTGACATTTTCAAAGGACTAAGGAGTGATTCAAGCATAAATTTAGAGTTTGTTTGTATAGTCCTTAGCCAATTTAAAACATCAATGAGACTACAAACTACTCAATTCATCCAAATAAGTGATGATAACATATCAATATAGATTCAATCAACTTGGTGATCTTATTGCAATAATTTAGAGAGTAAATTCAATGGCCAAGAGAGAATGAAGGTCTTTTAAGAATCATGCAAGGATTCAACTTCCATAATATGAACTACATAATCCTCTCATTATCTTTGTTCCCATTGAAATTTACATCATTCCTAGGTTACAAAGTAACATTGCAATATTCAAATGAAGCTTGCTTTTCTTTACATGAATCTCATAATGAAAACATCTTCTAAAATATAAATTTGGCAATGATAGATCAATATAGCAACATGTTTTTCTTTCTAAATACATTATACAAGAGCTCCAAAGGGAGATTGAATACATCATTCCAAATTTACAAGGATGAATCAAATATGGAGTGAATTCCTCTTTCAAACATAGAGTGAATTCCTCATTCAAACACATCAAAGCAAAAGTCTTTATCTTCTTTAGCATCATGCTTCCATACTTCAAAATCTGCAAATGCAAACAAAACAAGGAAAAGACCATGGGAGCTCACCTCTCATCCAAGGTCTCTCATGAGACCACCCCCGAGCTTGGGGAGAACACATTGAACAGGTTACAAACAAACACACACAATCACAACATGATTTAACAAACATGGACAAAATTCCCAAATTCCCTCAAGAAGTAAACTAAGGAATTCCCATGAATTTCCTTTGTAGGGTGTGGTAGACAAAACCATGGAGAATACCATTGCATAATATACAAGGCCACACATGGACCAATTTTCTCAAATACATACAAGGCACACAAGGCCAATTTTCCCTCCTTATACCCCCATTGCCTCAAAGGCTACATGCAAGGTCTCTTGGGGAAAATCACTCACCCAAGGTTCATCCTTCCCCACACATGGAGGAGACTCTACACATGGAGTTGCCTCCATTTCCACACCCCCTCTTGATTTCTCTTCCCTCCCAAGGGTGAGAGAATCTAAGAGTAAACAACCCAAAAATTCAATTAGATGATAAACACATATGCAAGCTTGCTCTCACCATGACCAACCATGGGGAGCTAAAACACAACACTAAACAAAACAAACCTCCACCATGACCAACCATGGGCAGCCAAGAACATGATCATAATAACAACATCTCAAACAAACAGAAAGAGCACATGAATTCCTACATCAAATCCAAGCTATGGTAGAATGTTGTTGAGCCCTAATCCAAGCTTCAAGCCTTTTTTTCTCTAACTTTCTGAAGACTCTCTAAAAATAGAGAATGGGTGAATGAATCACCCTAAGCCAAAATTTCCTCTAAAAAGGGCTTCTACACCTAACCTCATAAATGAGGTTCCAACATGCAAGTTGCAATTTTCGCTCAAGAAGGAAAATGAATTTTTAAAAGGGTCCTAAAGTCACTTTTTGGCTTCTAAAGAGGTGAAAATACCCCTAACGCATGGGTACATGGAATGGGTTAACAAAATTTGCATAAAACTATCTCCTAAGGCCATTATAAACCCTCTAAACCCATGTCGAGAAATAACATCGGAAATGGGGAATGAGACTGCAAAAAGATTCCTATGGCAGAAAGGAGTGCTAAGATATCCCTAAAACTCCTAGCAAGTGCTCTCTCACAACACACGACGTACCTTTATAACATTTAACAATAGTGTCAAGCGACACTTAACAAAATAACATTTCACGAAAGGTACATCCAGATAACAACACATAACATACAAACATTCAAATTACTGTTACGAAATAAATTACTTAACAACGAGGCCTCAGGTCTCTTAATAGACGGGGCCTTGGTTTAACTGGTTACCCTATGTTCAATGTGTTTTCCCCGAATGTGTTTCCATGGTCCTTCCACCTGCAATACCTAAATGCAGCATCAGTAATTCAAGGAAGAAAACCATTACAATAACATATAAGATATAGCGAAATTTAATCATTAAATTACATAATTCAACTCATACGTCAATTGCATATAATATTCATGATTTGATTGCACATTTCAAATGAAATTCCATAACGTAATTTAAATATCAAGATCATTAGGATCACAAAACATCATATAAAAACAAACATAAACCAAATCTACACATCATGGATCCCATATGCAGAATCATCAAAAGAACAGTCCAACAAGTCCAAACATAATATAACAGTAGTCGACAAAGTCCAAGTATCTCTGAAAGGTACATAATCAAAAAGATAGCTAATATGTACAACACAGGATCACTATGTGGGCCGAAAGTGGACCTCACACAAATTAGTAGTTGTTAAAGATAATGTTGATATTAATTAGTGTTGATTAATATTTATTAATGTTACCAATTAATAATAATAATAATAATAATACAATACTAATAATAATATTAACAATAATCGATTATCATAACCTATTAATCAAGTATATAATTAATATTGCTGATTAATTAAATCCATCACAAGTCAACTAAATAGAATAATCATTATAATATATATAATCAATCATCTAAATCTATTAATGAATTATTAATAGATTACTAATATTAAATCATATTAATATTAATCAAAATAATATAATGTCAAATAAACTCCTTTGGAATCTTGATTAGGAATTCTTTAGGTATAATCAATCCTCATCGAATTATACCAAACGGGAGAGTGATCATATCATTCGATGAATAAACAAAGACTCGCGTATGGTTAGAAGAGTATATTAGCCATCAAATGGGACAATTAGATAATAGTCTAAAAGAATAAGCCGCCACGTACAATTAACATATGAGGCTACAAACATATGATTCCATATTATAATGACGGTTGACGTGAAGATAGTATGGAAAGAGTAAATAGGATCAAAAAGAAGAAAATGCGATTAGGATGCACGTTCTCATACTTTACGAAATAATATTCAAAATTGTATTGACTGAGAAGTTGCTAACAAACCAAACAATGATGCTGTTAGTGATAACCGGTCATCAACTAAACAAGTAATTAAGACTGCAATTATCATTATCTAAGAGGTGCAATGTGAATAGGCACAATAACTTCCAAGTAATGAATGGATGCGATCCATTCACCCACATGAATATAAGAAGACAGTCGATGGGTCTTCCAAAAAAACATAAAAAAAAGGGATATACACGGCAGTCAAAAAGGAAAAGAAAAGGATCAGACAGCGCAGAAAATATGGAGGTCACCAATGTACTAGATACACAGTCCCGTCAATGTGCAAGGTACGTTGAATACAACATTATACATGACCGTAAGCGATGTCTTACACATCAGTCATATTTTATTTATTAAATAAACAAAGCATATACATAATTAGCATTTGAAAGTAATATGATTATTAACAGCCCATATATATATATAATATGAATTCCCAAGGTATAAGAAAATAAGGGAATAAGTTGCAATTAAAAATAAGATTCTTTCTTTTTAAGTATTTAAATTATAGAATATAAGGGTTCATCCCTCTTTTCCCTATTACGATACTTTAGGGTAGGGAGCCCGATGGAAGGGAGAGGCGGAGTAATTTCGAGCATATGTCGGGCTTTCCCAATACTAGGGTTAGGCCTTGAGGGAAGCAGCTTGTAGCCTGTTTCACGCGCCCGGAGCACGATAAGTCTTCCGACCCATAGTGATCTTAGTATTTGAATAAGGGAGAACCCTATATCCTAAGGATCTAAATACTAATTTAATCTTAGGCTTTAATAGATATGTTTCTTATGATGGTTAACATAGAATATATTCATAATTATAAGATGACTTCCTAATTTACTCCTCTCATGTATTAATTCATGGAACTCAATTAAGTGATAGAAAAAGGGGTCATTACATCTCATCTCAGTTAGCAAAGGTCCCACAACCTTGAGATGATTCCCTTGTTATACTGGATTATCAAGACCAAGAGAGCTTGAGATCAGAGGTGCAAATCCAGTGTATAACAGGTTGTATTATCCTAGTGTGAAAGATGTGTTCACAAGTAGGGATGTCAGGTTCAATGAAGGGTTTGATGATATGGAAAAATCCTCTCCCATTCCACAAGTGGCTATAGATAATCATGAATCTTCAAATAATTTTGACATTGGTGAAAGTTCCAAGGAAATCTCTGATATAGTTGAGGAATCTAGTCCTCCCCTAAAGACCAAGAGTATTCAAGATATCTATCAAAGGACTCAAAAAATTAGTTATGCTTTAATAACCACCATAATGAAGACCAATGATCCTCAAACATATGATGATGCTAAAGGAAAAAATGAATGGGAACAAGCTATGCAAAGTGAGTATGATTCTTTGATAAAGAATAAAACTTGGCACTTGGTGGACTTGCCCAAGGGTAAGAATGTGGTTAACAATAAATGGGTGTATAAAACAAAGTTTAAGTCAGATGGGAGTATTGAAAAATACAAGGCAAGACTAGTGGCCAAAGGGTATTCACAAAAAGAGGAAATTGATTACACGGAAACATTTTCCCCAGTAGCAAAGATTAGTACTGTCGGGACTATTATAGCATTGGTAGCACATTTCAAGTGGCCTCTTCACCAAATGGATATTAAACATGCATTTTTGAATGGTGAAATTGATGAAGAAATCTATATGACTCAGCCTCAAGGATATGAAATTTTAGAAAAAGAACACTTAGTTTGTAAATTAAGGAAGTCTTTATATGGTTTGAAACAAGCTCCAAGGGCTTGGTATGCTAAAATTGATGAATATTTCCAAAGTCAAGGCTTCTATAATAGTCCTCATGATCCAAATTTGTATGTGAAAGATTTTGATGATGGTGGCATCATAATTATTGTGCTTTATGTTGATGATCTTATCATTACAGGGCATAACATGAATCAAATAAGTGACATAAAGTTAAAATTGCAAGATACATTTGAGATAATAGATCTTGGTTTTTTACATTACTTTCTTGGAATACAAGTATGGCATAAGGATGATGGTATTTATCTCTCTCAAACTATGTATGCTCTAGACATGTTGAAAAAGTTTAGAATGGAAGATTGCAAGAGTGTGTCTACTCCAGTTGCTCCAGGACTAAAGGTAAGAAAAGATATGGAAGGTGAAGATGTTGATCCTACCTTATATAGGCAATTGGTTGGTAGTCTTGTATACTTGACTCATAGTCGACCAAATATTTCTTTTGTAGTCAGTGTTGTTTCCAGATTTTTGAGTTCTCCTAAGGTCCCACATTGGATGGCTGCTAAATGAATATTAAGATATGTGCAAAGGACTTTGACAAAGGGTATCTTTTATTCATCTCATGGAGATCTTTCACTTGTTGGTTATATAGATTCAGATTGGGTAGGATGTGCAGATGACCATAAATCAACTATAGGCTATGTTGTCTATCTTGGTTCAGGTCCTATTTCATGGTGTAGCAAAAAGAAATCTACTATTGCTCTATCTACTACAGAGGCTGAATATATTGCAACAAATGAAGAAGCTAAAGAAATTACTTGGCTATATGCTATTCTATCACTCCTCAAGCAACATCATGCAGGGCCCGCTCGACTTCATTGTGGCAAACAAAGTGCCATCTCATTGTCCAAGAATCTAGTGTTTCATGCTCGCACAAAACATATTGAGGTCTATCATCATTATATCAGACATCTTATCTAGCAATAGGTGATTCATCTTCAATATTGCAAGATAGAGGACCATATTGCTGATATATTCACCAAGGCATTATGTGAAACTAAGTTTGTATTTCTTAGACATCTTTTAGGCTTACGAGCAGTCACTTGACTATCTCATGGTTGTCATTTAGAGGGGATTCTAGTGAATTCCAACCATTGTATTTAGAGAATAATGCATAATGATTGTAAATGGGTACCTAACAAGGCTTTAGGCTGGGACCCATCATTTCTAGATTATGGGGGGATATTTAGATCTAGTTAGTGTAATTAATTTAGGGGGGATGTTGAAATAAACTAATTACTCCAACCAACCTTGGTCGGCACAGACCACTAAGAAGGCTTTGGAAATGCATGTGTTCCACATGTAGCCACACACAGCCACCCATGCCAACTATTTCCATCTAGAGTCTTCTCTTCATTAATGTAAGATTGGTTATAAATATAATTCTTGAGCTTGCAATTCATGTGCTCAATTTTACAGAAGAGCTATGTTATATTTTAGTGTCTGTGTTCTATTTTTTCTTCAACCATATCATTTGAAGAAGGTGACATTATTATATAGATTGCAGAAAGCAAGAATAATGTGGATGATAAAATTAGACAAAATATGGGGCTCATTAATATCTGGATATGCATAGAGTTAGTTATGTGATCCCTTAATGAAACACTACACTAGAAATATGATTGCAAATCCCAAAAAATGAAAATGGTCTCCATACTCATTAGCGGAGACTTCTCTCCCCATAGTTCCCATGGTGAAACTCTACCCCAAAATTACTTATTTCAAAATGGATAGTTAATGCAATTTAAACTTCTACAGGGGCCTTAGAAACCCAACTACATGAGATAGATATTTACTAGGTTAAGGGACAAAAATTAGTGGATTGAGGAGGGTAATAGGGGCTCTAAGCTTTATTTTATTTATCTAAATTATAAATATAAAATAAA
Organism: Chamaecyparis obtusa; assembly: GCA_027943335.1. Classification (NCBI taxonomy): domain Eukaryota; kingdom Viridiplantae; phylum Streptophyta; class Pinopsida; order Cupressales; family Cupressaceae; genus Chamaecyparis; species Chamaecyparis obtusa. The sequence goes on along the minus strand of BSBK01005984.1, from coordinate 186,440 downwards.
GATTTTGAATCTGTTAAAAATTAAACTAGGAAAAGTTCACAAAAATTTAGAATGTTTCAAATTACTCAATTGTAAAATTATTTGAAGTTGAATTCATTGGGAGGATGCACAATTTATTTCATAGGTTATTCTTAATGATTTCATACCAATTAAAGTGAATTAAGATTATAAAGTTTCATTGATAGGAAGCTTTCTAAGATGACCTAGAACATGCTATGTTTTCTTTAGCCCTAACAAAAGTTTAGGTTTGTGTTGGCGTATGTGGACTGACATGGACCTCTAGCTAGTCTTTTATTTTAATCTCCCATGCCATTTACACCACCTACTCCATCCACCATAATTAATTCATTTCATTTATGACACATCTAGACTCTTCCTTTAGGGTTAATCTCAAAGCTTCTTTCACCGCTGAAAATGTTTTTTGGTTTGTTAAAAAGTAGAATATACTATTTTGAGATTGATCAATACTTTTATGAGCACCGACGACCCTATAAATCAGAAGGGTATTAATATATGTTAGAAGTTTCTAGTAATTTATACCATAATTTTGTCCTTTATGCTGGAATGTTCTAGAAAAGTAATTATTTAGTAGTTTCCATAAATTTAAATTTTCTAGAATTGTTTCCAGAAATTTTTCAAATTATAACTAGTATCTTCCAGAAATTTTTCCAATGCCTATATAAAGGTGTCTTGTAAATCATTTTGTGTGTACAGAGTGATACAAAATCTATGTTATATTGTGCCGTAGCACTCTGTGTCATTATCCTCATTCTACCCCTGCCCACATCAAAGTGGTATTAGAGCCAAATTATGGGAGATTGGGAGATCTTTGTTAGCAAGAGTCAATTAAAATAATCCAGTGTTAAAGTAGTTGAGGATATTGCTGGAAGAAGACATAGGATCACTGTTTTGGTTTTGAAGAAAGGATAGCTCTGTAAAAGAGGAAGTTTGACCAAATCATATTTTTGGGAAATTAATTTCCTATGGTAACATTATTAGCCATTGAAAAGAGGAAAGGAGCTGCAACTGTGTTGAATGTGGAAGTTTGAAGGAGTTGTTGAAAAATTGTTAAAGAAAGATATAGGGTCCATTGCAATTTAGTTCGTGCCTTTGGTTGCCACTGAAGAAGTTCTCTGAGATCGTGGGAAACATATATTTCCATAGCTTAAATAAAAATTTATCAGTTTGTAAGTTTTTTTTTTGAAATTTTTTGTGTGGAGAAAATTACTTTTTGAAGTATGGCATCAAGCAGTTTTCAACCTATAATACCATTATTTTCTGGCAAGAATTATGAATATTGGTCTTATAGAATGAGAGTTATACTTAGTTCATTAAAGTTATTAGATATGGTTGAAAAAGGCTACATAGAACCACAAGATGAGTCTACTTTAAATGCTAATGAAAAGAAGAAGCTTGAAGAAAATAGGGAAAAGAATTTAAGTGCCTTGCAAATAATTGGACATGGATTGAATGACTCTGTTGTTGGAAAACTTATGCCAGCCACTACAACTAAGGAATCATTGGAGATCCTTGAGAAGGCATATGAAGGTACAAGTAAGGTAAAAGTTTCTAAACTACAAGCCTTAAGGAGAGATTTTGAATTGTTGCAAATGAAGGATTTTGATTTTGTAGACTAGTTTTCAAATCGTATTATGGACTTGGTTAGAAAAATAAGAATGAATGGTGATGAATTAACAGATAAGTGGGGTTGTAGAGAAGATCTTAAGAAGTTTTCCTAGTAAGTTTGATTCTATTGTGGTGAAAATTGAGGAAACTAAGGATTTGTCAACATTATCTATAGATGAGTTGTTTGGATCACTACAAAATCATGAAGACATGTTGAACAAATGAAATAATACTTCATTAGAGAATGCATTCAAAACACAAATAACATTCTGCAAAGGCAAAGGAAGAAGAAATCCAAGCTTTAGAGGAAGAGGAAGATGAAGAAATAATTATCAAAGAGAGGAAAGGAGTCCAGAGCCAAGAAGAAGGAGAAATCAAAGCTTCAACTCAAGGGGTCACAATAATAATCAGCCATCACAAATGTATGATAAATAAAATGTCCAATGTTATTATTGAAAGAATTTTGGTCACTTTGCAAATGATTGTCAAAAGAAGAAAGCTGATATAGACAAGAAAAATGCAAATTTTACTAAAAGTAGTTCAAAGACTTTATTCATTAAATGTAATGTGGCTTAAGAGAGTTCAAGTGATTTTTGGTTTCTAGATAGTGGTTGTAATAACCATATGATAGGAAATAAAGATTTTAAAAGGTACAATAAATGTGGCAATAAAAATTGGTAAGAAATCTATCCCTGATATTTATTTTGTACCTAGATTGAAGCATAATCTTATAAGTGTGGGACAACTTAGTCAAAAAGGTAATAAAGTTACTTTTGAAAAGAATGTGTGCACTATATTTGATATTCCTCCTAATAACATGGTGATTGCAAAAGTTTATATGAAAAATAACATAATATTCCCACTTCAAATAAAGAGTAAGATGGTAGAGAAAATTCAAGAAAATTTTAAGGCAACATGTTAAGATCAAGGATGGATATGGCACTTGAGGTATGGGCATCTAAATTTCAAAGGATTGTGTTTTTTGTAGAAAAAGGAAATGGTAAGACATTTACCTCCTATTAAAGTACCATCAAATTTATGTGAAAGTTGTATTTTGGCTAAACATCATAGAGAAAGTTTTTCAAAGGGAATGTCATATAGAGCATGTGCACCTTTAGAAATTGTGCATATAGATATATGTGGTCCAATGAAAACTCCATCATTAGGGGGAAGCCTTTATTTTCTAGCATTTATTGATGATTTTAGTAGAAATACATGGGTTTACTTTCTCAAATACAAATTTGAAACATATGGAAAGTTTAAACAATTCAAAACATTGGTTGAGAAACAAAGTAGCCTATCAATCAAGGTATTAAGATCCGATAGAGGTGGAGGATACAAGTCAAATGAATTTTTGGATTATTGCATGTATCATGGAATAAAGAAGAACTTCACTACAAGTTACACACCACAACAAAATGATGTTGTAGAAATAAAGAATCAAACAATAATGGAGATGGAAAGAAGCATTTTGAAAGGTAAGAATCTTCTTGATGGGTATTGGGCTGAAGCAGTTGCTTGTGCAGTTTATATATTGAATAGGATTACAAAAAAAATTGTGAGGGATATGATTCCACAAAAAGCATGGAGTGGTAACCATCATAGCATTTCTCATTTAAGAATATTTGGTTGTATTACATATGCACATGTACCTAAGGAAACTAGAAGTAAATTGGATGATAAGAGTTAAATATATATTTTTATTGGTTATGATGAGCAATCTAAGGCATATAAGTTGTATAATTTGATAAATAAGAAAGTCATTGTGAGTAGAGATGTTATTAAAAAAGAAGAAGAATCTTGGGATTGAAACATAGACAAAACAATAACAGGTGAAGTAGCAATACCTATTAATGGTCAAGGAAGTAAAGATCAAGAAAATCAAGAGGATCAAGAAGGAGGAACTCCATTAATAAGTCCACAAGAAGATCATCCACAATTGGAATTTTAAGAAGGAGAATCTTCAAGCCCACAAGTAAGTAATGAATCAAATCCTACACTTACATAGTTAAGATCAAGAATTACAATTAAGAAAACTAGAAACTTGAAAGATATCTATGATCAAGAAAGTAATATAGATTTGCAAACAAATTTTTCTTTATTTGCTCAAGATCCTATATACTTTGAAGATGCAATTAAGGAAGAAAATTGGATCAATGCAATGAATAATGAAATGAAATCTATTGAGAAGAATGATACATGGGAAATAGTTGATTTTCCTATAGAAAAAGATTGTATTGGTGTGAAATGGGCTTATAAGACTAAGTTCAAAGAAAATGGAGAAGTAGACAAATTTAAGGAAAGGTTAGTTTATAAGGGGTTTGCACAAGAATATGGAGTTGATTATAATGAAAAATTTTCACCTATAGAAATACTTGATACTATTAGGATGGTTCTAGCCATTGCAACTCAAAAAAATTGGATGATATATCAAATGGATGTTAAATCAGCCTTCTTGAATGGATATTTGGAAGAAGAGGTCTATGTGCAACAGCCACCAAGGTATGAAATAAAAGGATATGAAGAAAACATTTATAGACCTTGAAGAAGGCACTCCATGGATTGAAGCAAGCACCAAGGGCATGGTACAATAGGATAGATTCATACATGATAGAGAATGGATTCAACATAAGCACTAGTGAGCCTACATTATACACCAAAGTCAATGAACAAGGTTAGCTTTTGATTGTATGCTTGTATGCTGATGATCTGATCTTTACAAGTAATCTCTCTATTGATATGTTCAAGTCTGCAATGAAAAAGGAATTTGATATCACATATTTGGGTTTGATGAAATATTTTATGGGTATAGAAGTTACACAAAATGATAAAGGTATTTTCATTTATCAAAGTAAGTATGCAAAGGATATTTTGAAAATGTTTAGAATGATTAATTGTAGTCCATTTTCTACACCTATAGTGGTGAGCACAAAACTAAGTAGAGAAGATAACGAGAAAGACTTTGATTCAACTCTATTCATAAAATTGGTTGGTAGTTTGATGTATCTCACATCAACTTGACTAGATTTGATGTATGGAGTGAGTTTGATTTCTAGATTCATGGATTCACCTAAGAACTCATCTTGGAAAGAAGGAAAGAGAATTTTGAGGTATATTGCAGGAACTATAAATCATGGCATATTGTATTCTACTTCAAATGATTTTCAATTGGTTGGATATACAGATAGTGACTTTGCAGGAAATATTGATGATAAAAGAAGCACATCTGGATATGCATTTCATCTAGGAATAGGTGTTGTGGCATGGGCATCCAAGAAGAAGCTCCTATAGTGACTATCTCATCATCTAAAGCTGATTATGTAGTAGGTACATCAACATCATGTCAAGCAGGATGGATGCATAGAATCTTGAAGGATCTAAAGCATAAGCAAGAGGAACCTACTATAATCTACTATGACAATAAGTCCACAATCGCACTTTCAAAGAATCATGTATTGCATAAGAGGATAAAGCACATTGATACTAGATATTACTTCATTCAAGAGTTGGTCAACAACAAATAAATCAATCTTCAGCATTGCAGATCAGAGGAGCAACTTGCAGATATATTCACAAAGGCATTAGCACAAGGACAATTTGAATTTTTGAGAGAACTTTTGGGCATTGTAAATATTAATGTAATGAGTAATTAGTGGTAGAAATTAGGGGGAGTGTTAGAAGTTTCTAGTAATTTCTACCATAATTTTTTCCTTTATGCTAGAATTTTTTAGAAAAGCAATTATTTAGTAGTTTCTAGGAATTTACATTTTCTAGAATTGTTTCTAGAAATTTCCAAAATTGTAACTAGTAGCTTCCATAAATTATTTGAATGCCTATATAAAGGCATCTTGTAAATCATTTTGTGTGTATAGAGTAATACAAAATCTACATTACATTGTGCTGCAACACTTTGTGTCTTCATTATCATTCTTCCCCTACCCACATCAATATAAAGATTTGTTTGCTAAATCATCCAAGAATATTTTTTGTTTTTGTTTATGTGATTTGTGTTCTACTTATACTCTGAAATCTCTAGTTTTGCTCTATCTCTATTTTGAACAAACTCGTATCAGAGTCCAAGAGGATTAGTTCTTTTGAAGAGAGGATTATTGGCAGTATTAAATAGAAGATGCAGATCACTATTCTGAAGGAATAAAGGAGATTTTTGTTAGAAGATTTCTGAGTTTGACCGCCCGTTAGAAGGAAACCACCAAAAGTGTTGAAGATTGCAATATTAGGGCAGCATTGAAGGATTTAATGTTGATAAAACTATGTTGTAGAGAAAGTGTTGATCAAGGAAGACTGTGAAGATCCCATGAAATCATATCAAGTTCTTTTAAGCTAGGTCGATTAGGAAGATTACAGTCACATAAAACATAAGACAAATCATTCCTACTGTAGACAAGCTGAATGAGGATTGTTTCCAAGGTAAATAAGATTTGATATAGATTTGAAGTAGGTTATTGATTTATTATCAAGTATTTTAAGCTAGGTCGATTAGGAAGATTGCAATCACATAAAACAAAAGACAAATTATTGGTACTATAGACACGTTGAATGGGGATTGTTGCCAAAGTAAAGAAGATTTGATACATATTTGAAGCAGATTATTGGTGTATTGTTTGAGAGAAAAAAATTTTATTATGAAAATTATGGCAGGAACAAGTGGAAGTATTTCATAGTCCTAGATTTTAAATTTTAATGAAAAAAATTATGACTTTTGGAACATTAAAATTAAAACATTTTTTGTTCTCAAGATGTTTGGGATTTGGTTGAAAATGGGTTTCCTGAACTAGCAGACCAAGAAGCATATCAAGTTCTTTCACAAGCTGAGAAGGAAAATAAGAAGAAAGATGCTAAAGCACTATTTTTTAGTCAACAAAGAATCGAGGATTCAATATTTCCACAGGTAGAAGCTACCACAAGATCAATGCAGGCTTGAAAAAATTTACAAACACACCAAGGCATGGGGAATGTGAAAACAATAAAATTACAAATTCTTAGAAGAGATTTTGAAAGTTTGCAAATGAAAGACTTAGATTCAATAGATTCATTATTCACTCATGCATTGGGCATAGTAAATCATATTCAATTTTATGGAGAAACCTTTGGGGATCAACAAGTTGTAGAGAAAATACATAAAATTTTACCTACAAAGTTTGATTCAGTTGTAGGAGCTATTGGGGATGTTAGAGTAATAAAGTATTTTCTTATTAATTAAATCATGTTTGATTTAATTACTAAGTCACTTATTATCTTTTTCTACTTAAGCTAAACTTTAGACATATAATAATTGATTTTTTATTAATTATTATTGTACAACTTAGGTTTTACCTTTTTAGGGTTTCAAATATCCTTTATAAGGATTGATCTTCTCTTGTTTCTATAACAGAGAATAACAGATTATTCATTATTGAATTGCAACCTTTTTTTTGGTACATCAAAGGTTTCTCCTCTCTCATGGATCCATGCATTTTGACTTTTCTAGCTTCTTGCTTCTCTCTCTTTCTATGACAGATGTTTGTGTGCAAGTCTTCTTGAGAGTTGTGGGTTGTTTATGTTACAAGTAGTAGTTACCGTTGCACCAAAAGATCAACCTGTTAATGCCCGATACAACCACTAGACTTATAGAAGATACAGGAGGCTGTTAAACCATGTCATGAATCCTGAGGGGAGCGCTGACCATTTTTCCAACAATCTCCCCCTTAGCGTTACTTGAGGGATTAAGGATTTGAACATGTGACCAAGCTCTGATACCACTTGTTACAAGTAGTAGTTGTCGTTGCACCAAAAGATCAACCTGTTAATGCCCAATACAACCACTAGACTTATAGAAGACACATGAAGCTGTTAAACCATGTCACAAATCTTGAGGGGAGCGCTAACCATTTTTCCAATAGTTTACTCATCAACTTCAATATGGTATCAGAGCTTTTGATCTATTTGCCCCTGTCTTCTTTCTGAGAGATTTAGTCATGTTCATTAGATCTACGTTTAAGAGGATTTTCTATTGAATCTAGAGGGCTCTATTTTTTATTATCTTGGATTCCAATGGACCTCATGGTTTTTTGAAGCATTTTTGGCTCAAACAAACCCCATTGCTAATCTCACAGTAGGAAAGAACCCCCATTTCCATATAAAGTACGTCCAATTTGGGTGACGTTGCAAATTGTGGAAATTCTTTTTTGTGTGTACTAGAGCCATACAACTCTAGCTTGAATCTTGAGGCTGTATGGTGAAAGTCAAAGATAAAAAATAAATTTTTATGGGTGCCACCACTAGCGGTGTTCATGGTGGTGTCCACTATAGATGTCACCGCAGGAACAACAATGATCATTGGTGACATCTAATGCTATGGTGACTGTCGGTTTGACTGCCAACAATCACATGATATCCGTGGTTAGCTATAGTAGTAACTACCAACACATAGTCAACCCCTTTCATAGAGCCACCGAGTCACATGGGGGACCAGCCCCCAGTCTTTTAGCCCCAGCCTTTGGTCATGTGGCGACCATGGGCTAGATTTTTTCAGCCCCGGGGGCCTATTGGTTTTTTGTGGTGATGGCCATATGATCATCAAATTTATGCTCATGAAGTGTTGATGTCAGCACATATCAGCACCCCTAGACACTAATTTTGGGCCCATCAACATACCTATGGTTTTTTTTCTCATAACTTGAGCATATGGTGTCAAAATCAGGAAAACAAGATATTGTCAGAAAGATGGTTCTGACCTTTATCTAGATTTGGAGGTTTGAATTTCTAATTTTGTATTTTTGATGGTTTTTTTTACTATCAAATCTTGATGTTTAGTTTTGCACTCTAGAAGCTCTATCTTATGCATCTAGACTCTATTATGGGAAAATAAATATATCATTGGAAATCTTGTTCGAAGACCTTTTGAGTGCTATGAGCTATTTTTCTTGATTTTTCTCCAGATATATTTTATTCAATTTCTCACATTTTTGCAATCTAGTGGATATCTTGGATGTTTTAGGTCCTAGGATCTCTTCCCTTTGAGGGATGTCTCATCTTTACATGTTTTTTTTATTTCAATAGCCTTTTCTCTTCTTTAAGTAGTGTATACTTCATTTTTGTAGCATTCTTTTATGCAAGCACACTGAGATGAACTGTTATTCTATTGCATGTATGGGATCTTGCACATTTTTGATGTTTACCTTTGTTTTCCTCCTAATTTTTTCATTTGAGCATTCTTCCAATGACATTAGCCTTAGGTATCTCTATTTGTGTTTTTACTCTCTCCACACCTTCAATGTTCCTGGTTCTTCTACATCATGTAGTTCATATTGGATGATCTTTTTAGTATAGCCATCATTACTCCCTTGTCAGAACTATGGGGGGGTTTCTATTGTTGGTTCTACTACTTCCTTGGCTTGATAGTGTAAAAATGAATGTTCTCAATATAATCTATTTTTTCCTATTTTTGGGTGCACTCTTCCAGCTTTAATTGATTAGCTCTTCAGACTTTGGTGTTTTTATGCCATTTGTATCTCTGAGTTCAGGTGTTTTCCTTTTTTTTCCTCCTAATTTGAGTAGTATCATTTAAGGGCACTCATGTGGATTACAGTATTTTGTATCTTCAACTTGAGTTGTTTGCCTCTTGATTCAAGTATAGTTTCATTTGAGGGTACTCATGCAAATTTCAGTCTTCTCTACCTGGTCATGTTTTAGTTGAGGATATTTAGATCAATAGTTACTTTTTGAAAAATTTTGCAACTTCTTCCTTCAGTGATATTGTACATGTCTATCCTTGTTCCTATTTTCTAAAACATTCCCAGTTTTGCAGACTTCTTCAGTCCTGCAGACTAGTCTTCATCTCTTTTTTGAGTATAATTTTTCCCATGTGGTTTTCTCTATTTCTCCTCTTTTTAGAGATTCTCTTTTTTACTTGGGTACCTAATCAGGCCTTTTGTTGTTAGGACCCATTTTCTTTCAGTAGTTCTTTCTAGGTTTTTAGCTTCTCCCAAAGTTCCTCTTAAGGGGGGGGGAGTGTTAGAGTAATAAAGTGTTTTCTTATTAATTGAATCATTTTTTATTTAATTAATAAGTCACTTATTATCTCTTTCTACTTAAGATAAAATTGAGACATATAATAATTAATTTCTTTATTAATTATTATTGTGTAACCTAGGTTTTACCTTTTTAGGGTTTCAGATATCCTTTATAAGGATTGATCTCCTCTTGTTTTCATAATAGAGAATAAAAAATTATTCATTATTGAATTGCAACTTTTTTTTTAACATCAAGGATTTCTCCTCTCTTGTGGATCCATGTGTTTAGGCCTCTCTAGCTTCTTTCTTCTCTCTCTTTCTATGACAGGTATTTGCATGAAGGTGTTCTTGGGAGCTATGGGTTGTTTACTCATAAACTCTAATAGAGGATACTAAATATATCTCTTAACTATTAGTAGACGAGTTAATGGGATCACTCTTGGGACATGAGAAAAGGTTGAATCAATCAGGGACATCATCATTGGAAAATGCATTCAAGATTCAACTTTTATTTGACAGATCAAAAGGAACATCAAATTACAATAGACATGAAGGGTATTTCGTACTAAGAGGAGGAAGAGGAAATTCAAATTTTGAGAGTAGAATACCATGATCAAGCTCATATACTCATTCCACATCAACAAGAGGAAGGGGGAACATGATTCTCACAACCATCATCAAGGATAAAGGTATGATGAATCTAACATCTAATGTCATTATTCGAATAAATTATGGCACTTTGCATCTGAATCTAGAAAAGGACAATATGATATGAATAAGAAAAGGCACATTTTACAAATGAAAATCAGCCCAAAACAAGTGAAAAAAATATTATATTGATAACATGGAATGTGACACAAGAGAGTTCCAAAAAATTATGACTTTTAGAGAGTGGTTTTAGTAACCAAGTGAGTGGGAGCAAGGAGATGTTTGCAACAATAGACAACTCAGTAAAGTTAGAGGTTAAATCAGGGAATGATCACCAAATTGCAATCATGGGAAAATGGTCAATTAGTATAAGAACTAAGAAAGAAGAAGAAAAATATATTCTTGATATATACTATGTTCCTAGATTGAAACACAATCTCATAAGCATTGGACAACTAGCAGAAAATGGATATAGGATATATTTTGAAAATGTTGAATGTTTGACTCTAGACAATAAACCAAGCAATAGGTTAATTGCAAAAGTTAAAATGACCCAAAATAGGATGTTACCACTTAGAATGCAAAGTGAACTATTTTTAGAGCCACAAGGATTATAAAAGGTTATTGAGTCATCTTTCAAAGCTTCATATAAAAATGAATCTTGGCTACGACATTTAAGCATTGGACATTTAAAATTCAAAGGATTATACCTGTTATATATGAAAATAATGGTACATGAATTACCACCAATAGAGCCACTTAAGACAACTTGTGAGAGCTACATATTGGCAAAGAAAAATAGAGACAAATTTCTAATTGTGGAGTCTTATAGAGAAAAAATCCACTTGAGATAGTGCATTCAGATCTTTGTACACGAATGCAAATACCATCCATAACTAGAAAGCTTTATTTCTTGACATTTATTATTGAATTTAGTAGGAAAGCATGGGTTTATTTCAGAAAAGTTAAATTAGAGAAAAATTTTATTTTTAAAGAATTTAAGGAAAATTTTGACAAAGAAAGTGGCTACTATATCAAAATATTGAGAACTGATCAAGGTGGTGAATATATCTTAGATGATTTTTAGAATTTTTGCAAAGAAAATGGCAAAAAGAAACAATTTACAAAAAGTTATACTCCTAAAGAAAATGGAGTAGAAGAAAAAAAAAATAGAACAATTATAGAAATAGCACAAAGTATGTTAAAATAAAAACATCTACCAAATGAGTATTGGGCTTAAGCAGTTGCATGTTTGGTATATATACTAAATAGATGTCCAACAAAAGTTGTGATAAATAAAATACAAGAAGAAGATTGGAGAAAAAGGAAACACAACATAGCATATTTGAGAGTCTTTGAATGTGTGGCATACTCATTGATACCACAAGAGTTGAGAAAGAAACTAAATGATAGAGGATAAATGTCCATATTTTTGGGATATAGTGAACAATCTAAGGCATATAGGCTATACTATCCTATCAAAAATAAGTTGATAATAAGTTGTGATGTTGAGTTTGTTGAATAATAAGCATGGGAGGATATCATAGATAAAACAAATACACTTTTAGCTAGTGTTCCACAAGAGAATGAAGAGACTAAAACTCAAGTTGTGATTCCTACAGCACAAAAAATATTCCTAAAACATGTATGAGGGAACCTACCATTCAAATTCATACTACTCCAACATGTAATAATATTAGTGGATCTTCTAATCCAACACTTGCATCACTAATATTAGGGTATATAAGTACTTCAAAGAAGACATGACCTCTAGGCGAGATATATGATGAACTACAAGAGGTTGAAAGCAATGACTTATGTACTAGTTTTATATTTTTTAAATAAATTGATCTAATTTATTTTGAACATGAAATTAAAGATAAAAAATGGATTACAACCATGAATAAAGAAATTCAATCAATAGAAAAGAATGAAACTTGGGACCTAGCAGAGTGTCCTAAAGGAAAAGATGTGATTGGAGTTAAATGGGTTCGCAAGACAAAATATGATGCTAATGGAAAAATAGAAAAGAAAAAGGAAAGAGTAATAGCTAAAGGCATCAAACAATAGTCAGGCATAGACTACAATGAAATATTCACACCTATGCAAAGATTGGATAACATTATAATGTCCTTATTTATAGCAGCTCAAAACAATTGGAAAGTCTATCAAATGGATGTTAAATCAGAATTGTTGAATGGAATTTTAGAAGAAGTGTATATAAAAAAGCCACCTTGATATGGGATTTTGGAAGAAAAACATAAGGTATACATGCTGAAAAAATGCACTATATGGTTTAAAGAAAGCTCCTAGAGCTTGGTACAATATAATAGATTTGTATTTTCTGGACAATGTGTTTAACAAGTGTGGCAATGAACCAACCTTGTATGTCAAAGTGAATGATGAAGGAGAAACATTGATAGTTTTTTTGTATGTAGAAGACTTGATATTTACACGTAACATGACAATTAATACATTCAAGACAACCATGGAAAGAGAATTTGATCTGACTGATATGGGGAACCTTGGATAGAAGTAAGTAAAAATAAGGACTTAGAATATTTATATGTGAAAGTAAGTATGCTAATAATTTGTTGAACAGTTTTAGAATGAAAAATGTGAATCCATCCCCTGCACTAGTTGCATTGGGTTTAAAAATTTTCAAGAATGATGAAACTCCTAATGTAAATGCAACTTTATTCAAAAGATTGGTTGGAAGCCTCCTATATTTAACCTCCACAAGGTCATATATAATGCACAGAGTGAGTCTTATTTTTGGATTCATGGAGAAACCAAAGGAGTCTCATTAGAAAGTTGAAAAAGTAATTTTATAGTATATAGATGGGACAAAGACCTTTGGAATTTTGTATGAATCTTCAAATGACTACAAGATGATTGGATATATAGATAGTGACTTGGGAGGTAGCATGGATGATAAAAGAAACACTTTAGGACATGTCTTTCACCTAGGATCTGGTGCAATATCTTGGGCATTAGATAAACAACTAATTGTAACACTCTCATTAGGTGAAGAGGAATATGTTGTAGATACATCAGCAACTTTCCAAGCTATGTAGATGAGAAGAGTACTTTCAAATTTATAATATCCACAAGAAGAACCTATTAAAATTTATTCTGACAGTAATTTAACAATTTCTTTATCTAAAAATCACATTTTTCATAAACCTAGCAAACATATTGATATAAAATATCATTATATTTGAGAATTGCTAAACAATAGTGACATACATCTTGAGTTTTGTAGTTCCAAAGAACAAGTGGTAAATATTTTAAAAAATCCTGTTGCAAAGAATATTTTTAAGCATCTTTGGGAAGGAATTGGTATTATAGACATACATGGAAGTGGAGATTAAGAGGGAGTTTTAGCACATGTGGATTGATGTAGACCTCTAGCAAGTATTTTATTTTAATCTCCCCTTCCATTTATGCAACCTACTCCATCCACCGTAATTACTTTCATTCATCTACAACACATCTAGACTCTTTCTTTAGGGTTAATCTCAAAGATTCTTTCACCACTAAAAATGTTTTATGGTTTTAAAAAAAATAGAATACTCTCTTTTGAGATAAGGAGAAATGAATTAAAAATATGATCTATTTTGAGATTGATCAATACTTTCATGAGAATTGGTAGCTTTGTAAATAAAAATGACATTAATATAAATATTTTTTTGCTAATTCATCCAACATTTCTCTTTTTGTTTTGTTTTTGTTTCTGTTTATTTGATTTGTATTCTTCTTATACGAGCTCAAATATTTGATCTTTATCTTTCTATATTTTTGCTAATTTGAATGGATTATAAGTTCAAAATTATTAAGTAATGTGGCTTCATATTAAGTATAACTTTTACATAGTTTATCTTAAAGATTTGGAACAAAGTTTGTTAGGGGTTGATATTAATAACATTATCAAACCAATTCTAAAAGGAAAAGGTTATAAACTATATATCTAGATGGTGGCCTATCGCCCTTCTTATTACTTATAAAATAATTTCTAAAACTTTAGCCACGAGGGTCAAAATTTTGGCTTAAGCAATTGTTCATTTTGAGCAAACTAGGATTTCTTAGTGGAAGATATATTTTGGACAACACAATTTTGGCATGGGCTAGTTTTGAGTGCACTCAACAAATATGAAAAAATATTGTGTTACTAAATTTTCATTTTGACAAAGCTTATGAGATAATGGGATGGAGATTTATTATTAAAATGTTGAGAAGTTTTCTCATTTCTCACCAAATTATGCAAGGCACTCAAAACGTGTTTAAAGAAGCTAATGCTCAATTTGTGGTCAATAATTCCTTGACCAAATATTTTAATATGTGATATTTTAATATAATTAGATGAATCCAATTATAGGCCAATAGTGGGGTAAAAAATAAAATAGGTTCAACTTCATCAAGTGTTAATCTTGGGATCATAAGATTATGAAAGGTGTTGTGGCTATCTTCACAAGAATTACAGGCAACTAATTGAGTGAAGATGAAATTGTAGCTAGAAAAGAAAAAATAAATAAATGAATCAAAATCTAATTTAACATCCTTGATCTATATTTTAGGGAAAAATTATGATAGGAATTGTCACCACCTACAATATAAATAGTAGTGATTCCCAATATAAATTCTATATTATAATCTTTTTAAAAATTATTTTAACAATTAAATCATAACTTGACAAAAAAAAGTAAAGGATTTAATAATTTAATTTAATAATAAATAATAATTATTTAGATTACAATATTAATCACACAACAGTAATTATGCTTAATCAAAAATTCAAAATAAAAAGATATGCTAAAGAAATCAAATACATGTTATTGTTGTTGATCTCCAAGTCATGTTGTCTATTAGTGTCAAATACTTAGTCATTATCAAGGTAGATTTGGTTGGTCATCATTGCGACTGAGCCATCCTACTAAGGTCGGGTAATGTATAGACTTGTATTTTGTATATGTACTGAGCAATAATTACTATTGAGCAAGTCAGAGCTCACCGAGCAAGCTAGTAGTTACTAAGAAGTATGAATGATTAGTTTTATAGAAGAGTCAGTGTCAAGCACCGGTATATGGAGAACAGTTTTGACCATGCACCAACGACTTCATATGCCGAGTGAACCAATTTTGGTATATGTGTTTATAATGGCACAAACACCTAGGTAAACCATTTTGGCCCACTTATATACATATTTTAATTATTATTGAGATAATTAAGGAGTTGATTACGCGTTATGAATTCAATCATTAATCCCTATGCAAGCCAAGTAAACAATCAAAAAAAGGCAATGTATAAGCAGCATAAATACTAAATCTAGATCATCGATCCCGATCTAGGAGCTTGATCAATAATTTATATAAGGTGATATCAAAACCTTAATATCACAACAAGAGTTAGGATATCTCATGTATGCAGAGGGAAGTAGTGTTTTGATTGCTAGAAGCATAAATCAAGATAAGCAACTGAGCAGAGCAGTGAAGGAAAGAATAGAGTTATATTTGATTTTGAGATCAGATAATTATTGGAAAGAGGAGATCTATTATTAGCATTTGAAGTACAAACTAAAGGATCAAGTACTGTTACATTCTAGTAAGTGAATAAGGGTAAATCTCTTAATAGAGTGGTTCTAAAAGACCTTTGTAAATATCTTAACAAAGGGGTATGTGCAAGATCATGAGGGGCCAAAAAGTGGCGATGTTAGTTCAAAACTTTGACAATGTAGCTGACGACTTTTTCTTCACCCGAATTTGATAAAATGAAAAGGGTATCTTAAGGAAAAGGGTATCTTAAGGAGATTATCAGCTTTCTATTGATATAATTGCTGTCAAATTTTGATTTTAGTAAGTAATTATTAGTTATTTTCTAATTGAGCTACCTCTAAAGTGCTAATTTATATACTGATTGAAAAGTGACTAACTTTTAGACGATATAACATTTTTGAAATCTAAAAAATGCGTCACATTCTATGCTTCACCTACTATAAGGAAAATAAAATAAAATTTGAATTTTGTAAAGTTTTGAATGAGTTAAGGTGGTCAGACACAGGATTTTTTTTATTATAAAAATGTTGTAGCAAAAAAATTCATAATTAATTATTTTTTTGGAATAAAATTATAAAAAAATATGCGTCACATCCAGACATGAGTCTAATACTTATATATAAAATCTTATAATAAAATATTATCATTTGATTATGATTAAGGTGATCAGACATACACCTACTTATTTTTTTCCTAAAATTTTTGTACTATTGCATTGAAATCTATACTTTTCACCAATCATACTAACTTTTTCTCAAAAAGGCCTAGTAGTTTAGAAACTACATTCAATTTTCTATAGATTCTATTCTTAAAAACTTTTTGATATTAGGTTCATAGCTAGTTGAAATTTCACATCAAGTTGAGTAACCTTGATTTGGTGATTTTTCATTGCCACTTAAGGGCATAGTTTGGCCCCTCATGATCTTGCACATACCCAGAGTGCTTACTTAGTTGTAAGTTTTAAATCCTTTAATAAAGGTAGATTGTATAGGTCTAAAATCTCTTAGCAGGGAAGACCCACAGGGTAGATCACCAGAAGTGATCAAAACTTTGTATCCCTAATAGACACACTTTATTGCTATAGTAGTGAAGATCTGTGGGTGTCATCCCCACCCCAGTTTTACCTTTCAATGGTTTCTGGGTTACCAAATCTTTTTTTTATGTGTTTCATTTTTATGGATGTGATTAGCAATTAGATTCATTTTAGCGTGGAATTTTAGGTTTATGATATATATGTTGAATTGATTTCAAAGTGCAAAAGATTAAGGATTCTAATTCACCCCCCTCTCTCAATATCTTTCTTTCCCAAATAAGACTTCCAATAATTGGTATCAGAGCCTGAGTTCTCTTAGAAGAAGTCTACCCACTTGAGAGTTAAGATCTTGGAGATGGAGGTTTATAAGTTAGGAAAGATCATAGAGAATCATAAGATAGACATCAAGATTGTATTAAACCAGCTTGAATCAACAAGAGAAGAATTGAAGAAATCCTTTAAAAGAAGGAAATAATTGGCAATCAAACTAAATGACACTCAATATCAAGAAGAAGATACCAAATGTCTATTTGATAATGAAAAATTTAGTGAAAGTGATGCAGCAATACCAGATCTATTGGAGAGAAATAATTCTCTAAATGAAGAGGTTAAAAATCTAAGGAGAGTATAGGAAATTCAATCAGTAAGACTATGTGAAGTGATTGAATAGAAAAAGAAAACTAGGGAAGACAAAACAATGGAAGAAGATGATAAGAGATAAATGGATACCAAACTTGATGAAAAGACACGTGATGTGCAGAATCTTACAAATAATCAATTGGAAATGGTAAATCAACTATTACTTGCAAATCAAGAGCTAAAATGGAAAGACATGGAAATTGCAAATCTAAGATTAGAGAACAATCAATTAAAAAATGAGTTAAGATCTAGAAAGGAACTCAAGGAGAGGATGAGAAAACCTAATGAAGCTATGAGATATTTTGAGGAACTAATGAGATCACCAAGAAGATCTAGTGACACCTCTAGAATAGGGTATATTGAGCATCTATAATGCAATAAAGAAGGAGAGTCATCGAAAAGTGGAGAAAAAAGGAATGCAAAGTCATAGAACAAAAAACCTACATGTCATCATTGTGGAAAACTAGGACACAAAAAAACATTTGCAAAAGAAAGAATGATAAGTTCAATCCTAAGCCTAAATTCAATGGAAATTATTTTAACTGTAAAAAGCATGGACATCAGGCACATGACTAGTAATTCACCTACTGCACCTAGATTTTAGGGATATTGCTACAATTGTCAGAAATATGGTGATATAGCACAAGAATGTAGATCCAATGCAAAACCCAAGTGGACATCCAAGAAGAAAGGTAATGCACCTACAAAAGGTAACACATTTAATTGGGAATGCAATACATGGTATAGTTATTATTGTGGAGAATATGATCATATTGAAGAAAATTGCATAAGGACACACTTTAGAGGCAAATGAAAGAGTTGGATGATTGGAAGTTTGGTTTGTTATAATTATCTCAAGATTGGTCATATAAAAAGAGACTTCAGGATTAGAACAAAACCACTGAGTAATGAACAAAGAAAAGGTGAAAAGACTATTAAACATATAAAGAACAAAATGAATCAGACATGGAGAAAGAAAGAAGAAGAAAGTTGTAGTGGAACCAGTGAACTTGAGATCACCCAATCCAATGGATTAGGTGATCACACTACTTATAACTAAGAAAATAAGGTAAGGAACTAAATTTTTAAATGCTATATTTAACATGAGTTCCTAACATTAGATATGTTATAGTCCATATCTGCATAAGTTAAGATGCATTAGGATAGATTTGAGGCAAGTATCGAGAAGAGAGTTATTATGCACAATTGGTGTTGAGAATCAATATTTATGTCTATGTATGTGTCGAGCTCACATAATGACCAAGTCACTTAGTATGTGTCAAGCTCTCATAATGACCAAGCTGACATGTTGACTGAGATAAAGTGAAAATGCTAGTAAGGACCAGGCCATGGTTGTGACCGAGTGATGGAGTATGAAAATTTGTTAATTGAGATATCATGCAAAGACTGAGACAAGTATATTAAACTCACCAAGTGTACATAGCATTTATTGGAGACCTAATTCGACCATTTGAATCTATATAATATAATTTATCATTTATTTTTTGTTTCACCTAGTGACTTGAGAATTTCTAGAGTGATTCAAAGGTGTTTGTAAGAGAGAATTGTGAGAAGTCATTTTGTAAAGATCCAACAGTGTGCCTTTGGTAAACATTGTGAAGTATTGTTAAGTCTAGGTATTACCAAGCTACACATAATTAATTTTATGAACCCTAAATTGATAAATGGCATCAAGCTCATTTGTTGGAGTTAGGAAGAAAAACAAGGGCATACATAATGCTCATTTAGTAAGGAGTGATGCATCCAAACTACCAATTTTTTGAGTTGTACCTGAGAGTGCAATGAAGGGAGATCTTTCAAGAGTCCTATCATCAATCCTGCCCAAATTTTTGATGATCAATGATGTGCGAGAATGCTACATGTGTAATATTAGTGAAATTGGAGACAGTGAACTAGGGGAGACTTAAAATAAATTGTGTAAAAATGGACTTTTGAAGGCAGAGCATCAACACATTTTTGAGAAAGGGTTAGTGCATGCCCTAGAATTCCCTCATACTTTTAAAATGGAATGGATTAAGATTATTTTGAGTCAAGTTAATGACATGTTGTTATGGTTGGAGAATGGGATGATGAAGATCACTAAGGACATCATACACCGAGTCACTGGATACCCTATTCTTATCGGGAAGAAGACAACAAGATGCCAGAGAAAGTAATTGATCCAAGAGAACACCATGGAAGTATGGAAAAAAAAGGAATGACTATTTCCATGATCATAGATCCTAAGATTGATTTTATAGTGAGGGTAATTGGACACAAATTCTATGAGTCAAGCTGAATGAATAGTGTCTCTTGCATTACAGTTGAAAAGGCATGGAAGATAGTAAAGAAAGATCATAGATACAATCTTTTCAAGCTATAACTAACACAACTGGCCAAGAACCTATCATTAATAATAAAAAAAAGTAAAGAACTCAATGTATAAGTTTGGATTGTAGGTATTATGTATATTTTCCTATATACAAAACATTTTTCCTAGTATAGGAGAGGTTGTCTGGAGTAAGGACTAACTAGTTACACAACATATTAGTGAGTTTATTCAACAATTAGGAGATAAATTTGATAGTGTGATGGAAAACTACTTTGTTGAACCCACGATAGTGGGTTACACTTTTTTACATGAGTGGACATTGAACTCTACATTTTGAAAAGAAAATTTAGATTCAGATGCATATTGTTGTTAAACAGTTTAAAATTGGAAGATGAAGTAAATTAGTCTTTTAGGATTTTCTATCTAGATTTAAATATATTTTTTATTTTTATTTTTGAATTGATTTGAATGGTTTTTTCTTTCTCCCATAAAAATTGGTATGTTGTAGAAAATGTCATTTTCAAAGAGTTACTTGGTTTTCATAGAACATAACTTTTTTTCTAAAATAGATATCAATGTGCTTCTTTTGAATTTAGTTTTGTAACATCCATATAGAGGGCATGCAATTTGTTTGATGACATTATCACAACTATTGCATATTTTAGCAACATCTAAAGTTGTCTAAACCATAATTTTGACATACTTTGACTACATAGCTTATAACTTATCGTGTATTTGTTCAATTTTTTTTTTGATAGAAAGAGAACTTAAATATCTAGGGAATATATATTTTTTATAATTTTTCTTTCTCTCATTTACTATGTTTCCATAAGCATCAAACACAGAGGTAGACACACAGTGTAATATTTATGTTTAGTAAAACTAAAAATACAAAGTCATAATAAACTTAATATGTATTAACATTATAATCATTAGAAAGATATTTCTCAGTGGTACCTTACTGCATAGATAGGTTTGTCAAATGGATTCATTTGATCTAGCAAAAGATAAATTTGAAGTAATTTTTTGTTAGCATTTTAATAGGTGCAAAGGAGACTCTATTGTAGGTATGAATGAGGAGTATAGATGTTATATCCATGTTTTTTTATCTAAGAGGATTTCAGCTAACCATTTGTAATTAATTCCTTCAAATGGAACCTCTCAAGGCTTGAATCGTCAAATTTTATTAAAAATGTGTTATTTCAGCAAAAATTAGCACATCTAAAAAATGAGGAAAAGAAGCAGAATTCCAGTATCACTAGTTCAGAAATTCTTTAATGATGTATGTTTTCTTGTGGATACCAATCATACATTTGTATAAGATGTTGTACTAAGGGTAGTGTTACCTACAGATTTTGTGTAATTATTGTAAGCTTCCTTTTCCCAAAATCACTCAAGAATTTTATAAGGTGTTATTTATTTTTGTTTACCTTTGCACAAACACCTTGTCGGTTGAACTTGAACCATCGAACTCAAGTAGTTCAATGTTCAACATTCAATAACATTCATCAGTATGGTTTTGTTTTCATTTGCAAGTCTAATGGAATTTTCACTTTGCATCATGCGCTTATCACTTGAACCGCAAATATTGAACTAAGTTTGGTTCAAACTTCCAAGTTCAATGGTCTTTATTGTCTTGCAAAGCTCTACGCTATTTTCTTTATGGCTTAACTTTTGCCCTTTTATTTTGATTAAATCATACCGATGAATAGTCATTCATCATGTATGTTGAACTTGAATTGTGAACTCTCATAATTCCAGGTTCAAAGTTCAATGTTGGCCCGTAACTTGAAAACGTAAAAATGACATGACACATGTGACAGCTGGCACTTCATTATGTTATCCGCGCGTGTTGAAAGTGCATGATTAATTGATATGACTTTAAATTATCATTTCAAGTAAGGGGAAGTACAGTAATTAATGATACATATGCCACGAGACATTCAATAATCATTAATTCAAAAGTTGTGTGCAATTAATTCAACTTGCGGTGAATCTCCCAGAGATTTGTAAAATGCTTGCGATAAATATCAAGAGTCCAGCCATATTTTCTCATTATGCTAAGAAGATTTCATGCCATAGCTATCAGGGAAGGTATTCTCCTCTTGTCTCAGAGCTCTGTCAGTCACATAAAACCAGGTGAGCCCTTTTGCTAGCTTCATCCTTCATTGCAGTATTACATTAAGGTGCATTTCTTTGTCAGCTTGCTATTTTTCTCTTGTAAATTTCTAAATTTGAAAGCCTAAGATGAAGGTCCTCGTACCCAATTTTGGAAATAATTCCCCGTGATTATGTTCCTTGCCTAATTGTGAAGATACCCATATCAAAATTGGTGCTCTAGAAGATATTATAGCCCGCATTAAGGAACCTATCCTAGGCTCCATGCTAGACAAAGCTATCTAGAGTGGCTTAACTAATGCAGCCGCATTTCCTATGGTAGCTCCTTGCCATGAACTAGTTATGGAATGTTCCAGGAGATATAATTTTGAGGAGAAATGCATAAGGAAAATTGATGGGAACCCACTTGTTTTCATAACCAGGGAGGTAGTGCAAAAAGCCTTAGGAATCCCAGAGAAAGACCCATATGAGGGCTAGAACATACCTTCTTCTTATTCAATTTTTTCTACTAAGAGACAGGTGTACAAAAATGAGATCACTTAGTATTGGCTCCAAAAGGCTTAGAAAGGAGGGTCTCAGCTTGCAAAGCCATTGACTATAGAAAATTTTAAACCTAGGGTGGTAGACTTGGTTATCATGTTGAATAGGATTAAGGGAAACTAACATGCATATTACTGGCATGATTGGATGTATTTTTATATTCAAGTGACATTGGGTGGAGAAAGACACATAGATTGGGCTGAAACAATAGTAGATGAACTCAACTACCAATTGGCTAATTTCCTTACTGGTAGCGGCTTTTATATGTCCTCATATTTGTTCTATATTTTAGCCTGCACCCAAGAATGGAAGGGTTTATTCTATGAAAAACCTATTCCCAATATGAAAATCTATGATTATTACCCTCACCTTTAGAAGGAATTTTATATGGTCAATTTCCTTAAAGTAAATGGTGTGTTTTTTAAATAATTGAGACATGAGCTCCAGGGGAATATTGAACAGCAAATGTCTAAGGAAGCCAAGTCTTTTGTGAATATTTATGGAAGTTTCTTCATTCAATTCAGGAGATTTACATACTTGAGAGTAGGAGGCTTTGAAGGAGAACCATTTAAACTACCCCGTTATGCTTTTGATAGCCTGGTAATTTTTGAGGTGTCCCGTCAGTTAGCTTACATGTACAAAGGAGTCAAGGAGAGGAAAGGGAGAGCTAAGTCTTGTTTCCCAGTTGAATTGGGATATTTTACCTATAAAACATCTTCTGATGCACTAAACCTAGAGCATGAACTTAGAAAGTTGAATATGAAAACATTTGCATTGAGGAAAGACTTCGATAGCAGAGGTTTTGTAGCTAAACACTTTATTTTGTCTTCTGATTTTTAGCATATCCCACAAATGGAAGATTACTGGGAGGGTTCTGATGATGATTTCAAAATGAGGAGAAGAATGTGGTCTATATTCACTCTAGGGAAAATTATTTCATTAAATATTCAGGTTGATATTTCTACCATAGATGAAGATGATGGTACCAAAATCATTGATGACTAGTTTGAAGCTAGGGTCAGAGGCACTCCACTTCCTGAAATTGATTGGAGTGTTGAGGAGAGGAAAAGTTTAACAATTAAGACTCTTAGTGTAGTAAAAAGAACTGAGAAATGGGTTAATAGTAAAAGACCCCCTCCTTCAAAAAGACATAATCCTAGAAGAGCTGCTCATGCTAAAAATGCTACTGATAAACCCACGACCACTACTAATAAATTTGTTTCCTTTGTAGGTACTAGGTCTAAGAAAAGTTCCCCTGTTGATCCAGCAATTAAAGTTTCTCTTGTTTCCTCATCAGTAAGGAGGACCCCAAGAAGGAAGGTAGACAAGGAAGCCGACAAGGTTGTGAAGGACAGTGAAGTAATAGACCTTGAAGGTATGGATTCCCACATGGCTGAGCAAGTTGATTTGAGTAATGTTGAGGAGGGAATGATGATACCGGCACATGCTAAGACAGCTTCAAAAAAGCTTCCGTCAAGTATAAAAAATGATGCTTTGCAGACACCCTCCCCAGCCCTTAGTTGGTTAGGGACTTCTATTTCAAATAAGAAACAAAATATTTTACCAATTACTCTTCTTGTAGAAGACATGGTGAGAAAATGTTTGGTGGCTTCTGTGAAACCCAAAAGAATCAAGATGGAGTCCATGATTGAAGTAGATGAAAAGACTGAGAGATGGGCAGTGGAAAGGGCTTTGCCCAAAACTAACAAGAATGTTTCAGAAGCTACAGTTGATGACTATATCATAGAGAAAATAGATCTTGGGATTGCCAGTAGGGCTACATATGCTAAACATTTAGAAAATTCCACCAGAAAGATTTTGCACATGACTTTTAAAGATGAGAAGGATAAATTTTTTTTGAAAGCAACGATACAGAGACTGTCAGAATTTATTCAAGCTATTCAAGAACCTAGCCCACTTCCCCTTACTCAAGTTCCTTACACTTTTGACCCCCGCTCACTTGAGGTTCATAAAACATTGGATCAAATTCAGCAGAATAAAATGATTGCTAAAGTCTTCAACAAATGGATTGTGAGCATGATACAGTGAGGTGGAAATTATGTCACTCAGCTAATTGAAACCCATGGGGATGTCACATAGGTTATTTCAGAACTGCTAGCGAAGCTATCAGAGTGGAGGAAAGAGAGGAAGAAATGGGGCAGCATTGTTGATCAACTTATAGAGATTAGCTATTGTGGTGTGATGACATTTCTTGCAGAAAAACCGGTTCTAGGTTTGAATGAAGAGGTCCTGTACATTGCTGTGAAATGTACAGAATGGAGGAATTCAATCATCAAGGATAGCTATGCTGGAGTGACCCATCTCCTAATCGATTTAAAAGGCCTTGTTGATATCATGCAAAAAGACCTGAAATGTTTAAACATTGTATTGATTGATGAGGAAACCTAGAACGTGAAGAAGGCAAACAAAATAATTTAGGAGTGGGAAGCAGGGATAGCTATGATCAGAGATAGTAAAGAATTGACAATAGAAGATCTAACTTCTGTGGTGAATACTGAAGCTATGCTCATTACCTGTATGGATCACCTAGAGTCTCACAAGGCAAGCCTGGGACAAATTTTCAAAGACAGTAATGTATTTGCACAGCGGATCACCCTCGTTAGTTTTCCATACCATGCCATGATCATTGGTGCATCTGTGGCACATGAGGAGTGGAAGCAAGCTCACATGTCTAGAGCCTTACCGAACTGAATGCTGATCATCCACCTTAGCTGAAGATAACGGATTTCCTTGGAAATCATTTGTTTAGGGTGTTAGTTTTCAGTTCCTTTCCATTTTTCATGCAAAGTAGTTATGTTTTTATCTGAAACTCTGGGAGTTTCATTGACTTTCCTAATTTTTGAGAAATTGTACTGGATGGTTATATAAGGCCAGGAAAAGCTTTCGAAAGGAGAGGTTAGTTTTTTTTTCTTTAAAAGAAAGAAATAGAATAATATAGCTTAGAGTTAAAGTTTCCTGCAAAACTTGATTTGAAAAAAAAACCTTTCTACCAGTGAATGAAAAAAACTTATTTGATATAAATCTGTTGGTTTATGTTTATGAGTGGGCCTCTGTTGGAGTATTATTCAGTGGATGAAATCTTTTCTTGAATTAAGTTGCATTTTTTTAATTTTGTTAATCAGAGTTAGGTAAAAGTTGAAAGCTATGGTTTTTATTAGTTCAAACCTGTACGCTTTATAGTGATATCTTGTTACTTATCATAAGTGATCAAATCATATTGATGAAAGATTGCTCATTGCCTTAGTAACTTTCTGGTTAAAAGTTAAGTATGTGTAGTAATGCATAGTTTGGTAAAATATATTCATTGAAGATATTATTGGGAGCTATACCACAATTCAGAGAATTAAACATTTAAAGTTTAATTCATTTGTTAGTAAAGATTTGAAGTTTCATAAAGGGTGATAGAGAAAATTAAGATAAAGAATAGAAAGGAAAAATTAATTTACTAATAGTTTTTGGTGACTCTACTGGGGAAGGAATAGAAAGCTAGTGTCTTTTCTTGACTTGAATGAGTAATTATGGTTTTACCTGCTAATAGAATACCTAGCAGAGTTGAACTTCCCCCAGTCTTGCAATCGGGTCTAGACTTTCATGACACTCAAGAGGACATTGTTGCAGACTTAAATAATCTGGCATGGAAAGTGAAAATAAGTAACGAACAATATCAACAGGTTCAGTTAGTACTAGAAGAAGAGTAAGAGATTGGTGAATGGTTAAGAGGTCTCCCCATAGCCCAAGAAGACCTAATAGTTGATAGAGTGATTCAGAGGCCATAAAGATCACTAAGCTAGAGTCCAGACCTTACACCAGGTCACAATGAGAGGTGGGCATTTTTGATGAAGTTTTTGAAGCACTGAGAAATATTGAGACCACAAGAGTTCATCCCTCAAAGAAAAAGGCTCATAGAAGACCCCCATCTCCTTCTAAAGAATCTTTCCGCTCATCCCCTAAGACCTTTGATTGGAAAGCTTTAACTTTATCAGGTATACAAGCCCCTCCTTTATTGACTATTTTTCCAGTAGTCATTATGGCCCAACCATGGGGTAATGCAGTAGGCCCACTAGCTCTAGTAGCTCATCATGCTCTACCTAAAGGTGCTAGAGATGTTCTCCCGAGGTTTTTCGGTGATGGTAAAGTAGCTGTGGAAGAACATTACAATTATTTTAGTGTAGCCATGGGAATCTTAGGTGTACAAGAAGAAGACATAGCAGTCTGACTTTTTGTTCAAACCTTAACAGATGGAGCAACAGATTGGTTTGGACACCTTCCTGCAGCATCCATAACTGACTAGAATTCTATGAAAGTTGCATTTGAAGCTCATTTCAAAAGTGTAGATGATGAACATTCTCTGCTAGCTCAGCTCACACAAATGAAAAAGGAGATTCATGAACCTATGAGAGATTATGTGGCTCGATACGATAAGGTCATTCATAAAATCCCTACAGCGAAAAGGCCAACTCCTGAAAATCAGTAGCATTTCTTCGTGAATTCAATGCCCCCAAATATCAGTTTCCATCTAAGGAGGAACAGACCAACAGACTTGATAGCTGCTCAACAATAGGCTACCAAGTTAGAGGATGGCCTCATCATGGTAGGAAAGTGGAGAAAGGATGTCCATGTGCCTAATAATCAAAACGTGTCTTCCTCTGATCCAATGTTGGATAGATTAATGAATGATGTAATCACTCTCAAAAGGAAGCTTCCCAAAGCTAATGAAAAATTTCCCCCTATGTATAGAGATATATCCAGAGGTGCAATTGAACAAGCTGGACTTAGCAATATGACTCCAGCCTTACTTCTAGCTGATAAGAATCAAATTGAAGCTCCTCCTAGGCAGGCTAATATGTGCACCTTTCACCTAATAGATGATCATGATGAGGCTTTATGTCCAGAAATGATCCGATCAATGCAGATGAATGTAAATTGATAATTGACAAAGGAATCATCTGATGATGAAGGAAATCCTCAGTTGCCTAGCGACTCCAATTTTTTTAATGTAGAATACAAATCCAACTTTGAACGAGGGGGAAGTATTCTGGCAACATTACAAGACCCTGCATGCATTGTGATGACAAAAGGCAACCGCAATTCTCAAGCGACTGATAGCCCATGCACATCGTAGCATTGGGAAAGAGGTAAATATTTTTCACAAAAGACTCCAAATTTTAAAAATTCTTTTTCTAAAGAGGATGATTTAACAAAGAAAAATAGTTCTACTCCTTTTGATATTATTGATTTTTGTGAAACCTCAAAGATTCAAGTTACCCCTACCAAATATCTAAGAATGAATCCTAGGGAATTAGATAGACTGGTTAAACATGTTAAGTCCACTCAGCCCCCTGTTGATCATCCAGACAATGATATGACCAATGCTGTAATTGTTAAAAAAGCCCATACAGAAAATCAATCAACCGAGAGCAAAGATTCTCAGGAAGGAAAAGATCTTGTACAAGAAAAAACACCCAAGTTAGGTGTTAAGCCTAAGACATTTTACCTATCCTTGTTTATCCATGGATTCAAGTTAAATAATTGTGTGATAGATTTAGGAGCCTTAGACAATATCATGCCAGCTTCAGTAGCTAAATCTTTAGATCTTCCACTTACTGCAACTTTTGGTGAATGCTATGCCATAGATGCCAAGCAGGTTCCTTTAGTTGGAAAAATTAAAGATGCCCAAGTAGCCTTAGCTGCGTATCCCAGTAAAAAGATCAAGTTGACTATTCTTGTGGCAGATATTCCTACGAGTTATGGCATGCTTCTCAGCAGGACTTTCTGTCGGGATCTTGGAGGGGAGATAAAACTTGATTGGTCTCAGGCAATAATTCCAGTCGGAGATAAGAGAGTAGTGTTGCAGCTAGAAGGAAAATCAAAATACATGGTTTTCCCATCTAAGGATCCCAAGGCTCAAGTGCTTTATCAAGAGTCTGAATTTGGTAATTATATGATTTCTTCAACACCTGGCCTTAACAGTGAAGAAAATATTAATAATTCAAATGGTCTATGGATTTTGGAGTTCAATGGAAGTTGTGCAGCGGTGGGATCAGGAGCAGGTGTTGTATTAATATCTTTGGGAGGATAATTGTTCCCTCGAGCATTCAAGCTTGATTTTGATAACACCAACAATACCATAGAATATGAATCTCTTCTGCTAGGTATTGAAGAGGTGAAGAAGATGGGAATCAAAATGCTTAAAGCCAAAGGAGATGTAGAGTTGGTGGTTAGGCAAGTACATGGGATGTATTCAGCTAAAAATGAGAGGCTCAAACATTATAGGAATCAAGTTTGGGATGAGATAGAAGGATTTGAAGCCTTCTCCATAGAAGCCATTCCGTGAGAATTAAATAGTAGAGCTGATTCACTAGCTATCTCTTTGTCCCTATTGCTGCCACATACAGACTTCAAGCAGACTTTGTATAAAATTGAGATAGTCCATAGGCCAAAAGTACCGGATAACGCTGATCATTGGTAGGTTTTATAGGATGATAAACAAATAGATAAATTTTTATAATTGGATGAAGTTTTTAGTACAACCTATTTTGAGTGATCTTCATCAACTTGTGATGAGTTTTTCCCAGGAGAAGTGACAAAAGAAGGGATTTTTCAATTGAAAGGAAATCGTATTCCTAAGGGCCTAGTCTCTCTGGAAAGACAGTTTGATAGATATGATGCTCCAAGTCATGAAGTACCTCCCCAAGAGGAGAAGAATACAAATGATCATGAAAAGATAAACATAGGAGAAACAAAGGAAGAACCCAAATGTGTTAATTTGGGGAAGTGTTGTTTTCCAGATGAAAAATGGAGATTTATAAGTTTATTGAAAGAATACAAGGACACATTCACTTAGTCTTATCATGATCTCAAGAATTTGAAAGGTGGAAAATTTCAGCACCAAATACCCCTAAAACCAGGGAATACACCTTTCAAATAGAAACTAAGAAATTACAATCCAAAGGTTTTTGAAGCAATTCAAAAGGAAGTTGAAAAAATGCTACAAGCTCGCATTATTTACTTGATTCATCATTCTACATGGATTGCAAATATAGTTCCTTTCAGGAAGAAAAATAGAGAGATAAGGATCTGTGTAGACTTTCAGAACCTGAATCAATGTAGCCTTAAAGATAACTATGGTCTTCCTGTTATGGATCATATCTTACATACTGTGGCTGGTTCGGAAATGATGTCTATGCTTGATGGATTTTTTGGTTACAACTAGATAAAGGTGCATGACCAGGATCAGCACAAAACAACCTTTACTACTCTATGGGGAACATATGCCTACAACAGAATGCCATTCAGTCTTATAAATATGGGGGCTACCTTTCAACGTGTAATGAATTCCTCATTTAGCCACTTGTTGAATAAAGTAATAGTTGTTTATCTTGATGACTTAACAGTTTTTTCTAAGAAGAGAAGAAACCATCTAAGGGATTTAAAGTCAGTATTACAAAGGTGCAGGGAGCATGGTATTTCTCTGAACCCTAAAAAATCTATGTTTGCAGTTACAGAGGGAAAACTATTGGGTCATATCGTATCAAAAGAAGGAATTAAGATAGATCCAGATAGAGTCCGAGCAATCCAGCAACTTGGTCTACCTTCAAACAAGACTGGAGTAAAGTCTTTCTTTGGACAGACAAATTTCCTTAGAAGGTTTGTTCCCAACTTTACTGAAACCACTAAACACATGGTGAGCCTTCTAAGTGAAAATAACCCTTTTAAATGGGGTGCAGAAGCAATCAAGGCATTTGAAGATATAAAGAAAGCCATAGAAAATGCTCCTACTTTGATCAATCCTGATTATAAGAAAGATTTTATTATACATTGTTATTCTTTTGATCATACAGTATTTGGGATCTTATTACAAGAAAATGAAAAAAATGAAGTAGTGCCCATTGCCTTTATGAGTATTCCTCTCAAGAAGCATGAGCTAAATTACCCATTGGTAGAAAAGAAAGCATTTTCCATGGTAAAAGTAGTCAAGGTTTTTAGGTTCTATATCTTACACTCACATTCACTTGTCTTTGTCCCTTCTTCTACTATGAAGGATGTACTTACCCAACAGGAAGTGGGGATGAATAAGCGAGCCACTTGGATCTCCAGAATCCAGGAGTTTGATTTGGATATCTGCCCTACTAAGATAGTCTGAGGACAGGGGCTATGCAAACTAATCTCTGAACAAGAACCAACTGACAGTATTCCCATGGCTCTTTTTGTAAGTTTACACGATTCCTAGTTTTCTGATGTGGCTTTTTATTTGACATATGGAGATTGTCCACGTCATTTGAATCAGAAGGAAAGAAGAAAACTCAGATTGAAAGTTGTGGAATATGTTATTGTGGATGACATCTTATATAAAAAGGGATTAGATGGAGCATTCCTGAGGTGTGTGGACAAAGGACAACAAGAGAAGCTTCTTATCAAATTTCATAATGAAGC
Source organism: Chamaecyparis obtusa (assembly GCA_027943335.1). Taxonomy (NCBI): domain Eukaryota; kingdom Viridiplantae; phylum Streptophyta; class Pinopsida; order Cupressales; family Cupressaceae; genus Chamaecyparis; species Chamaecyparis obtusa. The sequence continues at coordinate 155,486 of BSBK01005984.1, read as the reverse complement.
CTGTGGTGGTCATTTCTTTTCTACAGTGACTGCATTCAAGATCCTGAGAAATTGTTACTACTGGTCGGGCATGTTTGTTGATGCCTACAAATGGGTTGCAAAATGTGAGAAATGTAAGTTGTTTGGAGAAAAACCACAGTTAGCAGCTCTTCCCTTAAAACCAATAGTTATAGAAGAACCTTTTGATCAATGGGGGTTAGATTTTGTTGGTCCAAGTAATCCTCCTTCTAGTGCTAGTCACACCCACATCCTTACTGCAACATACTACTTCACAAAATGGGTGGAGGCAATCCCTGTTAAGAGAACCACATCTGAGGTGGTTTGTGATTTTGTTAAGAACTATATTCTAGTCAGGTTTGGGGTCCCATCTAAATTGGTTACAGATAATGCCACTAATTTTTCTTCTAATGAGTTGCAATATTTTTGCTATGATCATGGTATTTACCTTTCGCATGCATCTGACTACTATCCACAGGGAAATGGATAGGGAGAGTCAAGTAATAAAAATTTGATCAGAATAATGAGAAAGTTGGTATGTGAGAATGCCAAGGATTGGCACAAAAAGTTATTTGAAGCCCTTTGGGCAGATCAAACATGACCAAAGAGAGTTATTGGTGTTTCCCCCTTTGAGTTGGTCTATGGTGTTGAAGCTCAGCTTTCCCCGCCTTTAGAGTTAGCTACTGCAAAATCATAGAAAACCATTGAAGACCAAGTCTATCGAGATGCTCTTCAAAAGAGAATTTTGTATTTGAATAAAGTACAGGAAGAAAGGGAAGAGATGGTTGACAGGATAGCCTTACATCAAGCACGAGTGAAGAAAATTTTTGATCAAAAGGCTAGGCCTCAGAACTTCATGGAAGGAGACCAGGTACTATTATGGGATAAATGATGTGAACCCAAATGTGCCCATGGGAAATTTGATTCACTTTGGAAGGGTCCATTTGTGATCAATTCGACACTTGGAGGTAATTCTTTTAAGCTGGAAAATCTGGATGGTTCCATTTTACCCCTGACCTTTAACAGTCAGGATCTGAAGCTGTATAAATTATAGTTTAGGTTGCCCTGTTTTGTACATATCCTTTTGCTGTGTTCCTTTCTGCTTTCCTTTTTGGCTTTTCTCCTTTTGTTTTTGTTTTCAATTTTCCTGGTCAACGAAACTAGAGTCAAGATTCATCCTTTGTCCTTGTCAGGCCTTGTCCCTAGTCGGAGCCATTGTTACCGACAGATTTTGTGTAATTATTGTAAGCTTCCTTTTCCCAAAATCACTCAAGAATTTTATAAGGTGTTATTTATTTTTGTTTACCTTTGCACAAACACCTTGTCAGTTGAACTTGAACCATCGAACTCAAGTAGTTCAATGTTCAACGTTTAATAACATTCATCGTTATGGTTTCATTTTCATTTGCAAGTCTAACAACATTTTCACTTTGCATTACATGCTTATCACTTGAACCATGAATATTGAACTAAGTTTGGTTCAAACTTCTGAGTTCAATGGTCTTTATTATCTTGCAAAGCTCTACGCTATTTTCTTTATGGCTTAACTTTTTCCCTTTTATTTTGATTAAATCATACTGATGAATAGTCCTTCATCATGTATGTTGAACTTGAATTGTGAACTCTCATAATTCCAGGTTCGAAGTTCAATGTTGGCCTGTAACTTGAAAAAGTAAAAATGACATGACACATGTGACAGCTAGCACTTCATTATGTTATTTGTGCATGTTGAAAGTGCGTGATTAATTGATGTGAATTTAAATTATCATTTCAAGTAAGGGGAAGTACAGTAATTAATGATACATATGCCACGAGACATTCAATAATCATTAATTCAAAAGTTGTGTGCCATTAATTTAGCTTGCGCTGAATCTCCTGGAGATTTGTAAACTGCTTGCAATAAATATCAAGAGTCCAGCCATATTTTATCATTATGCTAAGAAGATTTCATGCCGCAGCTATTAGGAAAGGTATTCTCCTCTCATCTCAGAGCTTTGTTAGTCGCATAAAACCAGGTGAGCCCTTTTGCTAGCTTCATCCTTCATTGCAGTATTACATTAAGGTGCATTTCTTTGTCAGCTTGCTATTTTTCTCCTGTAAATTTCTAAATTTGAAAGCCTAAGATGAAGGACCTCGTGCCCAATTTTGGAAATACTTCCCCATTATTATGTTCCTTGCCTAATTATGAAGATACCCATATCAAAACCGGTGCTCTAGAAGATATTATAGCCCACATTAAGGAACCTATCCCAAGCTCCATGCTAGACAAAGCTATCTAGAGTGGCTTAACTGATGCAGCCGCATTTCCTATGGTAGCTCTTGGCCGTGAACTAATTATGGAATGTTCTAGGAGATATAATTTTGAGGAGAAATGCATAAGAAAAATTGATGGGAACCCACTTGTTTTCATAACCAGGGAGGTAGTGCAAAAAGCCTTAGGAATCCTAGAGAAAGACCCATATGAGGGCTGGAGCATACCTTCTCCTTATTCAGTTTTTGCTACTAAAAGATAGGTGTACAGAAATGAGATCGCTCAGTATTGGCTCCAGAAGGCTACAAAAGGAGGGTCTCTCCTTCCAAAGCCATTGACTATAGATCATTTTAAACCTAGGGTGGCAGACATGGTTATCATGTTGAATAGGATTAAGAGAAACCAACATGCATATTACTGGCATGATTAGATGTATTTTTATATTCAAGTGACATTGGGTGGAGAATGACACATAGATTGGGCTGAAACAATAGCAGATGAACTCAACCACCAATTGGCTAATTTCCTTACCGGTAGTGGCTTTTATATGTCCTCATATTTGTTCTATATTTTAGCCTGCACCTATGAATGGAAGGGTTTATTCCATGAACAACCTACTCCCAATATGAAAATCTATGATTATTACCCTCACCTTCAGAAGGAATTTTATATGGTCAATTTCCTTAAAGTAAATGGTGTGTTTTTTAGGAAATTGACACATGAGCTCCAGGGGAATACTAAACAGTGAATGTCTAAGGAAGCCATGTCTTTTGTGAATATTTATGGAAGTTTCTTCATTCAATTCAGGAGATTTACATACTTGAGAGTAGGAGGCTTTGAAGGAGAACCATTTAAACTACCCTGTTATGCTTTTGATAGCCTGGTAATTTCTGAGGTGTCCCATTAGTTAGCTTATGTGCACAAAGGAGTCAAGGAGAGGAAAGGTAGAGCTAAGTCTTGTTTCCCAGTTGAATTGGGATATTTTACCTATAAAACATCTTCTGATGCACTAAACCTAGAGCATGAACTTAGAAAGTTGAATATGAAAACATTTGCATTGAGGAAAGACTTTGATAGTAGAGGTTTTGTAGCTAAACACTTCAGTTTTCCTTTCGAGTTTCAGCATATCCCACAAATGGAAGATTAATGGGAGGGTTGCGATGATGATTTCGAAGTGAGGAGAAGAATGTGGTCTAGATTCACTCTGGGGAAAATTATTGGATTAAATATTCAGGTTGATATTTCTGTTGTAGATGAAGATGATGGTACCAAAATCATTGATGACCAATTTGAAGCTAGGATCAGAGGCACTCCACTTCCTGAAATTGATTGGAGTGTTGAGGAGAGGGAAAGTTTAACAATTAAGACTCTTAGTGTAGTAAAAAGAACCGAGAAATGGATTAATAGTAAAAGACCCCCTCCTTCAAAAAGACATAATCCTAGAAGAGCTGCTCATGCTAAAAATGCTACTAATAAACCCATGACCACTGCTGATAAAGTTGTTTCCTTTGTAGGTACTAGGTCTAAGAAAAGTTCCCTTGTTGATCTAACAATTAAAGTTTCTCCTATTTCCTCATCAGTAAGGAGGACCCCAAGAAGGAAGGTAGACAAGGAAGTTGACAAGGTTATGAAGGACAGTGAAGTAATAGACCTTGAAGGTATGGATTCCCACATGGCTGAGCAAGTTGATTTGAGTAATGTTGAGGAGGGAATGATGACCCTGGCACATGCTAAGATAGCTTCATAAAAGCTTCCATCAAGTATAAAAAATGATGCTTTGTAGACACCCTCCCTAGCCCTTAGTTGGTTAGGGACTTCTATTTCAAATAAGAAATGAAATGTTTTACCAATTACTCTTCCTGTAGAAGACATGGTGAGAAAATTTTTGGGGGCTTCTGTGAAACCCAAAAGAATCAAGATGGAGTCCATGATTGAAGTAGATGAAAAGACTGAGAGATGGGCAGTGGAAAGGGCTTTGCCCAAAACTGACAAGAATGTTTCAGAAGCTACAGTTGATGACTATATCATAGAGAAAATAGATCTTGGGATTTCCAGTAGGGCTACAGATGCTAAACATTTAGAAACTTCCACAAGAAAGATTTTTCACAGGACTTTTAAAGATGAGAAGGATAAATTTTTTTTTGAAAGAAATGATACAGAGACTATCAGAGTTTATTCAAGCTATTCAAGAACCTAGCCCACTTCCCCTTACTCAAGTTCCTCACACTTTTGACCCCCGCTCACCCAAGGTTCGTAAAACATTGGATCAAATTCAACAAAATACAATGATTGTTGAAGTCTTCAACAAATGGATTGTGAACATGATACAACGAGGGGGAAATTATGTCACTCAGCTAATTGAAACCCATGGTGATGTAACACAGGTTATTTTAGAACTACTAGCTGAGCTGTTAGAGTGGAGGAAAGAGAGGAAGAAATGGGGCGGCATTACTGACCAACTTACAGAGATTAGCTATTGTGGTATGATGACATTTCTTGCAGAAAAACTAGTTCCAGGTTTGAATGAAGAGGTCCTGTACATTGCTGTGAAAAGTATAGAATGGAGGAATTCAATCATCAAAGACAGCTGTGATGGAGTGACCCGTCTCCTAATCGATTTAAAAGGCCTTGTTGATATCATGCAAAAAGACCTAAAATGTTTAAACATTGTATTGATTGATGAGGAAACCTAGAATGTGAAGAAGGAAGACAAAATAATTCAGGAGTGGGAAGCAGGGATAGCTATGATCAGAGATAGTAAAGAATTGACAACAGAAGAAATAACTTCTGTGGTGAATATTGAAGCTATGCTCATCGCTTGTATGGATCACCTAGAGTCTCACAAGGCAAGCCTAGGACAAATTTGCAAAGATAGTAAGGTATTTGGGCAGCGGATCACCCTCGTTGGTTTTCCATACCATGCCACGATCATTGGTGCATCTGTGGCACATGAGGAGTGGAAGCAAGCTCGCGCGTCTAGAGCCTTACCGAACTGAATGCTGATCATCCAGCTCAGCCAAAGATAATGGATTTCCTTGGAAATCATTTGTTTAGGGTGTTAGTTTTCAGTTCCTTTCCAGTTTTCATGCAAAGTAGTTATGTTTTTATCCGAAACTCTAGGAGTTTCATCGACTTTCCTAATTTTTGAGAAGTTGTACTGGATGATTATATAAGGCTAGGAAAAACTTTCAAAAGGAGAGGTTAGTTTTTTTTTCTTTAAAAGAAAGAAATAGAATAATATAGCTTAGAGTTAAAGTTTCCTGCAAAACTTGATTTGAAAAAAAACCTTTCTACCAGTGAATGAAAAAAACTTATTTGATATAAATCTGTTGGTTTATGTTTATGAGTGGGCTTCTGTTGGAGTATTATTCAGTGGATGAAATCTTTTCTTGAATTAAGTTGCATTTTTTTAATTTTGTTAATTAGAGTTAGGTAAAAGTTTAAAGCTACGGTTTTTATTAGTTCAAACTTGTAAGCTTTGTAGTGATATCTTGTTACTATAAGGAAACTCGGGTGTGGAAATAGCTTCCTACGCTAATCTCTATAGGGAAGTATTGTGCAAATTCTTTTTAAATCCTTACAATTTTAGATTTGTTAACTACTTTAACAAAGATATTGCAAACACATACCATGCATACAGAAAAATAGAGAATGACATAACGATATACCTTGGGGAAACCTTTCGGTAAAAAATCCCAGCACTCCAAAACCTGCACAATGTATTGATCAAAACTATTACAGCTTACAATACACTTCCAATGCAAGTTATTTCAGAAGATTTCTAAACCCTTGAAGACAAATCACAGCAGCATAAAAAGTTCCAACAATACACTCGCATCAATTCTCTTCGCAACCCTAAAAACACTTATATCATGCACTTCACTTTTTAGGGCTACTCCCAAAGATAACCGTATTAGGGTTTTTACCATTCTCTGAGAAAATAGGAACCCCAAAATTTTTTTCGAGGTGATGCCCCGAACCCCATGATTGGGGAAGAGTGTACAGTACTTAGATTTATCAGTTGCCACATGTCTTCACCTATCATTGAGTCTTCCTGATATAGCTCTTACGTGTCATAGGAATCCGTCATAACCGTTTTAGCCATGATCTCCTTACACACAATTCAAGATGCCAACATATCAACATTATTTGCAAGAAATACATTCTACAAAACAAATAATAAGAATAGGAATTATCCAAGGTTGAGACACCTTATTCCTAATAGTTACTTATCATAAGTGATCAAATCATATTGATGAAAGATTTCTCATTGCCTTAGTAACTTTCTGGTTAAAAGTTAAATATGTGCAGTAATGCATAGTTTGGTAAAATATATTCATTGAAGATATTATTGGGAGCTGTACCACAATTCAGAGAATTAAACATTTAAAGTTTAATTCATTTGTTCATAAAGATTTGAAGTTTCATAAAGGGTGATAGAGAAAATTAAGATAAAGAATAGAAAGGACAAATTCATTTACTAACAGGTAGCATGGTTGAGACCATTTCCCTATGAGGTAAACATAGATGAAACATCTTCAACTATAACAACTCTACTTGTAGAAGAAATTGATAGTAAAGACATGAATTTTTGAAATTATGAGAAAGCTAAGTCTAACATAAAAATAATGTTAAAGTCTACAACCTTAGATTGGAAGAGAAAGAAGTTAGTGAAAAAACTTGAGAAAATGTTAGGCCAAGGAGAAGAAAATAATGCACCTTTGTCAATCACACAAGGTTAGGGTGAGGAAAAATCAAGTGAGTTAGAAGAAAGTAAGGAAAATGAAGTAGATGCAAAAAATAAGGGCAAAGAGATAATGGTTGCTAAGACCACTACGAAGAAGAATAAAAAATAGAAGCCTACTCCTCATACAAAAATAAGACATAGAACAAGGGAAACTTCAACTACAACAACTATCAAGCCACAAAAGAAAAATCTAGTAAAGAACATTGAAGGGGAGAGCTCAGGGAAGATGAAACAAAATCAAACTAAGGTAGAGCTGAGACACCCTTAGAAGAAGCCAAGAAGGAATTTGGTACTACAAAAGGATGATGAAGATGAAGAAGTGACAAATACATAGGACATCAGTAAATTCAAGGTGGAAAAACATAGGCATCCAACCAGTGTGGATGAGATCTTCCAAAACATCAAGTGTACAATAGGTTTGGTAGGATTTAAATTTATTAAATTTGAAAATTTGAACAAAATTGATAAGTTAAAGATTGAATATGCTATGATAGAAATGTTGGGTACATTTAAGATGATACCATTAGAGATAGGGAATCTTATCCCTAATAAATTGTTTAGGATAATTGATGAGGGATGGAATTATGCCATTATGATAGAGAGACAGATAAGAGAAGGTACCTTAGCACAAATAATGTCAGAGTTAATAGTAAAGAAAAGAAAACAGTTCATGGAGTAGTATAGAAATGGGTTTATACCTAAATTGAGAGAATACTCCATATTGAAGAAGAATGTGGAAGAAGTTGTTACACATAGTACATTTATATGGAAGATAATTTTTGGATTGATAGTTGATAAGAGTGCACATACAAATGAAGGTACATCTAGATAAGTTGAACTTGACAATACCGAGGATATAGATGAGCCAAAAAATCTTGAGGAAGAAATAAGGAAAAAGATAGAGGAGAGTGAGAAACATAATGTGATCACTATTGAGGAAGTACCTGAAGATACACCTGTAATGTTTTAAAAGGTGGTCACCCAAAATGTAGATAACCAAATAGGGGTATTTTCTTATATATGAAATTAATGATGATGGGAATATAAGATATACTTCTTAACCTTAAATTTCCACAGAAAGATCCAAATTGATTAACCACAAGAGGATGGTCAATACATAGAAGAATCAACCAATGGAGAATGTGAAAGAAAGAGAATAACATTGTATTCCATTATAGAAAGTGTTTATTGAAATCTTAATTGAATTGGAAAAAAATACTAACCTTAAGAAGGACACATCTGGAAAATGTTGTTTTCTAATGCCTGTGTACAGTTTCAAGAATTATGCAACTAGATCTAGGCTGGAAATACAAAAATAGTGAAAAACCATAAATCTTTTATCTTTCAAAGAAATCTTGTCCTTGACCCAAGATAGGGGTAAGATCTTATCCCGAAGTAAAATATTACCCCCAAAAGTCATCCTTGACTTGCATAGCTCCGACGGAAATTCTGTTCGCAGATCCTAGAAGTTTGCCAGAAAGGGTACTCAAATCTACACTAATATTCATTGTTATGCACTTGGATCTACAAGAAAAAGGGTTTTATTTTTTGGATGAGTTGTTTTCCTTTGTCAAACCCTAGTTTTGAATCAACCTTGAAATGTAATTGAATTTTCAATATATAAACAAAGTAAATGGAACTATTCAACTTGCTTATGTTGAAATCCTTGTGGAGGATTCAAATCCTTGAATCCACAAGTATGGATGCTCTAAATGAATGTAGAATGGAATGTAGGATGTCTCAAATCAATTTCATTAGATCTTCAACACCAACCTTGAGTGGATCTTGGAATAGGAAGAATCTTGGATGAATGTGGATGGAGGAATCTTCAACAAGAGGGCTCCAAAGAGATTAAATCCTTCAATGGCTATTAATGGATCTTCTTGATGAATTGGATCTTGAATGCTTGAATTCTTGAGGATGAATGAATGCTTGAATTCTTTTCTTATCCTTCTTTCTTTCTTGAAGATTTTTTGATAGTAGATAGCTTGATCATAGAAAGTGGATTGTAAAAATGAAAGAGGAAGGCTTCCTTTTATACTAGTCTAGTGCACAAACTTCTAGAGAGGCCGACATAGGAGAATTAAATTCCAATTAAGCCTTAAGCCCTAGAAATTGACCTAGATTAAATATAATTTAAGACTTGACCATTCCAAAATCTGAAACAGTTGACCTAGAAGCGGGAAATAAAACTTTCCGAAGCCCGACATCCTGAAACCTCTAAAATCTAAAATTTACACCTAGGGTCAAGGTTGAGGTCAACTTTGACCTAGGTCAAAGTCAAGGTCATCCTTGACCTAGGTCAAATTCAAGGTCATCCTTGACCTAGGTCAAAGTTGAGGTTGACCTTGACCTAGAAGGTTGTCCCTGACCTTGAAGTCAAAGATCTTAGTTTCTCAGGATAGAGTGCCAGAAAGAGGTTGGAAACAGGTGGAGAGAGAAGCAGAACAGGGGGAAAAGATAGATCTAGTAAAAAACCCACTCAAGGTTCTTGACATGACCCCATACCACCTACTTAGAGGGCTAAACCAATCCTAAATGGAAGTGCTTCCATTTTTTGATGATACATTTAGCCCCCACTTTAGCAAGAGAATGAATTTGATGCAAACTCTTGGTAAAGGAGATCATAATGAAAAAGATAATCTTATTGAAATCAATGGGAAAAATAATCTTGAAGCCCCTAGGGACTCTAGTATTCATCAACTCCAAGATCACAATAAGAGAGACATCTCTAGAGAGAGAGAGAGAGATTATCTCACCCAATGAGAGCTTATATCCTATTGTGAACCACACAAAGAAACATCACAACTAGAAAGATGGAATTGACCCACCTAGTGAATGTGGCTACTCACTAGTCAACCCATCAAACATTCACCCCTAGGAATATTCTATTCCATAGGAGTAAAACCAAAAAGAAAAAGAGATCTAGTCTTAAGGACACCTTCAACCTTAAGGGATAAAAATTTTGAAACTGGAGGGATCAAGAGATCCTATAAAATAAAAATCCATGCTTTAGGATTAGTCACTAATCCATAAAGGGAGAAAAGTATCTTGAAAAATATATGAATATTGAAAGTGTGTGTGTGCAACAGGTGAGCAGAGCATATGCCCCCACATTAAAGTCATTACTAACACTTTAAAAGGAGCATTGGCTTGAACGTAAACATAAATAACTCCACTGATTATATTTCCACTACAAGATGCTCCCAAACAAAGACAAATCAAGGGAATTACCACATAAACATACATATAACATAGAAGGGATCTACCTACCATGGGTTCAATATGATCATAAGATAATATATATATATGATATTATTGCAAAAGATTTGACATCATTCCCCAAAGAAAGTAGAACTACAATCACAATGGAGGAAAGAACACATAAGAGACATGAAGAAGAATATTTTTGGACCATGACATGGAGACCAAAAAGAATCAGTGCTACCAAGTTATGAATCCAAGAAGATTACACAAGGAAACCTTTACGAACACTAGCACAGGTAAAATATAACATAAAGCAACATATAAAAGAGTAAAGATACATATATAGGAATAGTACAAAATGTTTGATTCCTTTATCACCTTGCACCAAAAAGGTAACAAGGGTTGTATAAAAGAATCTAACAACATTTTGCAAACACATTACGGGAGAAGCATAGTATAATAGGAAAACACATGAAAAGCTACCATGCAAGACTAGCCAATCAAGCATGCCACCTATTCTCCCCATCTTGTTCTATATCATTTAGGGAATGTGGTTAACTCGCAAGAGGGTCTATATCCAACATAGTAGGAAGAATAGCCAGTTCCAAATAAGGATCCTCTTAAGAATCATAATGTTTGATACTATGTGTAAGTGTCAATTGTGATGAAAGCATATTAGGTAAATCAATGTCAATATCAATAGTCTCATATTTATCATTAACATCATTAGTATCATCAAGATTATCTTCTTCATCTAGATTAATCAAAATAGGATCTAAGATACGAATGGAATCATCATAATCTTCCATCTTAACATTTTTATTAGTAGTAACTTCTTCTAACACATCATGCATAGACAGATCAAAAGAAGGTAAAGAACTTTGAATAATAGAAGTATAGGCCTTAGCTTGAGCATGATGCTTCTTATGATGTTCATTAGTAGAACAATTATGTTTTGTCTTGTTTGAAATATGTTGAGAACTAGGAGGAACAACTACAGGATCGTTCACAAGTTCTATAGGAGGATTAGTAGGATTCTCAGCAGACTAACAAGCAACACTAGGAGTTTGATTAATAGAACTAGAAGCCATAGATAAAGGAGGTATGGAAGGTGTATTAAAAAGAACATGATTAAGATCCATTGGTGGCATGCTTAACTCAAGAATCTTGTGATGCTTATAGGCTTGATATGGGTGAAAAAGATTATCAAGTTGAGAAGGACATGAATTAGGTATTGAAGGCCAAAAGAAGTCAAGTGTAGCACAATCCCTAGGCCTAGAAGGTTGATATAAACTATGGTTAATCATCTTCACTTCTTCATCATAAATGAATTTAAGACATTTATGGATCAGAGAAGCAACAACATGCATGGCATTCAACCAAGCAAAACCAAGCTTAACTTAAAATTGATCAAAAGTAGGAACAAAAACAAAGGTAGTGTTCACAATTTTACCACAAATTTCAACCGGCAAGTTAATAGAGTGAAATGATGGATAAAGAGAACCATTAAAAGTTTGAATCCATACATCAGATGTATCATTAGAATCACATTGCAAGTTTTTCATAAAAATATTTTCTTTAGTAATAACATTGACTAAAGATGTAGGATCAACAAGACAACCATGCATAGGTATTTAAGAAATACTAACATAAATGTAAAGGGGACCATTAGAGCTTTAATAGTCTTAGAATCATAAAAGGAAATCAAGAGTTCTCGAGGTCTTTTATTCTTAGGTTATTTTCAAGGTTTTGGCTGAGTTTTCAGTTTAGGTTACAGTTTTGGTTTAAGTTAAGGTGGCACTTGAGTTTGAGTTTGAGGTTAATGTGGAGACATAGATTGAGACAATACAACATGTTCCACATGGTTAAAAATATGATTAAGATCATCTATCTTTGAATCATAAACAATATCCATAGAAGATGGTTGAGAAATGGTATTAGTATCATGTGTAGGTAAAGGATTCATATAGATTTGAAGGTTTTGATTAGGAGGAGAGATAGACTTGTTCCCACCACCATCAAAATTATCAACAGATAAGGCATTATAATTAATTAAGTCTTGAACATTATGTTTTAAAGAATAACACTTCTCAATATCATGACCGTTATTACGATGATATTGACAAAAGGCTTTAGGATCAAAATATTTGGTTGTTATCATAGCAGGTAAAAGAGGTTGAATAGGAGGTAAAGTACAATCATATTAGTAGTTAACAACCTATTCATAATAGAATGTAAAGATTTAGAGTGAGGAGTCAACATACGATTCAAATGAAAAGCAGTGGATGCATAGGTAGCATTGTGAGATGCAATAACAACTTGATCAACAATTGTATTTTCTTATTTATTTATCTTGACATAGTTGTTGAGTTTTTGAATTTTTTTTGGATTAGGAACAACATCACTCTTATCTACTAGAATAGGATCCATTGGAGTGTTTCTGTCAAATTGACTCACTTGTAATTGATAATGATGAAGCATTGCACAAAGTTTTTGAAAAGAGGTAAATTTAGTAAGTAGAATCTTATCTCTAATATCATTTTGTAAATTTAAAATAAACATATGTTTAATAGCCATATCAAGAATAGGATAAGAAATATGAGCATACAAATTCTTATATCTACCAATGAATTCAGTCAATTTTTCTTTAGTGTTTTGTTTATAATGCATCAAATTAGTTAAAGATACTTGTGGGCCAATGTTATTTTGAAATTGTTGAATAAAAGCATTGGAAAGTTTTGTAAAAGAGTCAATAGAATAAGGAGGCAAGGACCAATACCATTGTAAGGCCTTGTCATGAAAATTTCTAGCAAACAACTTGGCTAAAATCCTATGGTCATGAGCATAATCACTACAAAGGATTTGAAATGTTTTAACATGAGGAACAAGGTCTCCCTTACCATTGTAATTCTCAAGATGAGGCATATCAGCTTGCTGAGGAATAGGAGCACGAATGATGTCTATGGATAAAGGACTTTTGATATCACATGTAGGAATGCTAAACTTGTTTTGAGTTAAAGACACAAGTTGTTGTTGTAAAGATGACACAGCTTGAGCCAAACTGATGATTGTTGAATCATTGGAGGAAATAGGAGGCATAGAAACATTAGAAACACTAGGTAAAGTGTATGAAGCTATAGGAATAGAAGACACAACTGGAGGAACACTTGGAACCATAGTTGGAAGAGGATTAGAATAAGTAAAAGGAACATTATGGTAAGAAGGTTGTGATGTAGGAAGGGACACAGGAGGAACACTCACAATAAGAGAGGGAAATATTGTAGTCACCAAAGGAGGGGTATAAGTAGGAATAATAGGTAAGGGAATAGAAGAAGGTTCCAAAATAGTAACATGAGGAATCAATCCTAAATCTTGAGCTTCTTGAACTAAAGGTTTAACATCTGAATGAACAAGGTGAGTGATACCACATAGGAGATTAACACCTTGATCATTATCATGAAGGACTTACTTAAGAGCCTCTATAGATTGAATAGAATGTAGATTATGGTTTTCTTGAATAAGCCAATTACCTAGTTTATCAAGTTTAGTTGAAATTTTTTGGACTTGTTCAGGAGGAACTCTTAAAGAATCATCCTCATCATGCAATGAGTGAGAAGAGTTTTTCTCCATGGTAGGGTTGGAATGATGAAGAATCAATTTTTCATCTAGAATCCTAAGAAAAGGAGAGGAAGACTCAAGATAAAGGCACCCATAAGTCTACGAATTTGTCTAACTTGAATATTATAGGTAGGACTAGAGGTAGTAAAGCTCATATACCAATGCAATGCAAATGAACTAAACTAAGAAAACACAAAGAAAGAACAAATTAATGTTTTTTTGTATTTTTATTTTATATGAGATGCAAACACATAAAAGAAACCTAATACATGCAAGATCTAACACCGTAAAAGAAAGAGTTGTCTATCTCAGGTTCACCAAAATGTAATGTTTTAAAAGGTGGTCACCCAAAATGTAGATGGCCAAATAGGGGTGTTTTCTTATATATAAAAAGGAATGATGATGGAAATATAAGATATACTTCTGAACCTCAAATTCCCAAAGAAGGATCCAAATTGATTAACCACAAGAGGATGGTCAATACATAGAAGAATCAATCAATGGAGAATGTGAAAGAAAGAGAATAACCTTGTATCCCATTATAGAAAGTGTGTATTGAAATCTTAATTAAATTGGAAATAAATACTAACCTCAAGGAGGAAAGATCTAGAAAATATTGTTTTTTGATGCTTGTGTATAGTTTCAAGAAATTATGGAGCTAGATATGTGTTGGAAATACAGAAATAGAGAAAACCCAAAAATCATTTGTCTTTCAAAGCAAGGTCATCCTTGACCTGAGACAGGGGTAAGATCTTATCGTAGGGTACAATCTTACCCAAAAAAGTCATCTTTGACCTACACAACTCTGACAAAAATTCTATTTGCATATCGCAAAATTCCACCAAAAAGGGTATGCAGATCTACACTAATAATCATTGTCCCACACCTGGATCTACAAGAAAAAGGGTTTTGTTTTTTGGATGAGGGGTTTGCCTTGCTAAAACCCTAATTTGGAATCAACCTTGAAATGTAATTGAATTCACAATATATAAACAAAGTAAATGGAAATATTCACCTTGCTTATGTTGAAATCGTTATGGAGGATGCAAATCCTTGAATCCATAGGTATGAATGCTCCAAATGAATGTAGAATGGAATGTAGGATATCTCAAATCAATTTCATTAGATCTTCAACACCAACCTTGAGTGGATCTTGGAATAGGAAGTAGCTTGGATGAATGTGGATGGAACAATCTTCAACAAGAGGATTCCAAAGAGATTGAATCCCTCAATGGCCATCAATGAATCTCCTTGATGAATTGGATCTTGAATGCTTGAGGATGAATGAATTCTTGAATTCTTTCCTTCTCTTTCTTTCTTTCTTGAAGATTGCTTGATAGTAGATAGCTTGATTATGGAAAGTGGATTGTGAAAATGAAAGAGGAAAGCTTCCTTTTATACTAGTCTAGGGCACAAAATTTTAGAGAGGCCGACATAGGAGAATTAAATTCTAATTAAGCCTTAACCCCTAGGAATGGACCTAGATTAAATATAATTTAAGATTTTTCCGTTCTAAAATCTGAAACAGCCAATCCAGAAGTGGGAAATAAAACTTTCTTAAGCCCAACATCCTGAAACCTCTAGAATCTAAAATTTGGACCTAGGGTCAAGGTTGAGGTCAACTTTGACCTAGGTTAAAGTCAAGGTCATCCTTGACCTAGGTCAAAGTAAAGGTCATCCTTGATCTAGAAGGTTGTCCTTGACCTTGAAGTCAAAGATCTCAGTTTCTTAGGATAGAGTGCTAGAAAGAGGTTGGAAATAGGTGGAGAGAGAGAAGCAGAATAGGGGGAAAGCTAGATCTAGTGAAAAACCCACTCAAGGTGCTTGACATGATCCCATACCACCTAATCAGAGGGATAAACAAGTCCTAAATGGAAGTTCTTCAATTTTCTAATGATACAACACCAGTAAATATAAATGCCTTAATCGAGGAAGAAATGAAGAGTTAAATTCTTATCGGGGTAGCTTCAAATTAATTTCTACCAAGCACCAATCCAGTACTAATCTAAGTACATGATTATCCAATGATTGATAATGTACCAACTATGGAATTGGTACCTACAAGTTCCAAAAAAATCATATTTAAAGAGAAAGGTACATAAGGTACAAGTGCTGATGAACAGGGTAAGCCAGCAACAACAAATGTAAATACTCCTACGAAGGTAAATATTGAACTCAATACAGGTGAAGTAGAGGAGAGAATGTAAAAGAACAAGTAGATAAGTCTACAATATAAGTTTCATGGCCTCATGTTAACCAAGAGTCAAGAGCCTTAGTACAACCATCAATTAGAAGCACATTGGAGCCTAAGAAGAAGAAGTCACATAAGAAAAAGGACAAGTCTCCTAGTACTCAAGTAACACTAGATGAAGTTATAGTGACTCCGAAGTGGTACACTGATAACTTAACATATGAATAGATGCAAATTTCATAAGATCTATTGAAGAAGAAGATAAAGAAAGAATAAGAAGGGAACATCAACAAAAGTAGATACTACATAAAATTAAGGATATATTTGTAGATGCATTTTAACTAGAAGATATAAATGAGAATTCACCTATACTAGAGAAATCATTATATATTGTTAAAAGGGTGAATAGTGATGATATTGAACAAAAAGAGAAGTTAATGGAATGGTCTAGGAGAAATTTTGAGACCAAGGTACTGGAAAAGGTCTCAACAGAGATTATAGTTAAATAGGTTGAACTTTATGACCTTGTAAGTAAGTTGGAAGAGGTTGTACAAAATGTCCATTCTTTGTCCAAAAAACTATGTAATGTAGAGAAATTTACAAATGAGAATCAATAGCTTATTGAGAAGTTGCAATTAAATTTGAATTAAACAAGACATTCACTGAGCATCGATGCAAGTTCTAGCTCTATTCATTTCACCAGGTTACTTCATGCACAAGGAAGATGAGCCGAGCTGATGGAAAGATAAGAGACAAATTAATCTCTATACAAAAAATATTGACACCTCCTTTGGAGGTCATGTAGAGGGAAGTGGCATAAAAAAAAGAGTTAGTATAGAGAGATCCTCATCTCTATATTGTCAAAATTTTGGTTTCTCTAGCTACTTAGCTAGAAATTAAAATATAGGTTTTGGAGTATATTAGATCTGGAAGGAACAATTCTTTAGCAATGATTCTATAGCTTCACAAACTAGTTTGGGATAAATATTATCTAACCCCAACACTCCAGAAACTCAACATGACAAAAATAAGGGGGAAATAAGTCATGTATATATCTTGTACATATAATGAAATTTTTATTAAGACTAAGTCACAATCTTAGGGGGAGTACTGAAGTACTAAGTACTACTTTGTTTATGTAATGTAAAGTCATGACAAAGTGTTTTTGCCACTAATATTAAAGGGGAATATTTTTTTATCTCCAAGTCATGTTGTCTATTACTGTCAAATACTTAGTCATTATCAAGGTAGAGTTGGTCAGTCATCACTACGTGACCAAGCCATCCTACCAACACTGAGTAAGGTATTGTATTGTCTTAAAATGGAAGCACTTCCATGATAAGAGAATTTATCCCTCTGAGTAAGTGGTTTGGGGTCATGTTAAGTTCCTTGATCAAGTCTTTGCATTTATTTGGCTTTCTCCCTACCTTCCACTTCTTCCCCACACTTGATTTCTTCATTCTAGGTGAAATTAGGGTTAGGATCTTAAGGATTCTCCTAAATCTTCCTCTTCCATGGCTCTATTTTATAGGTAGGGTTTAGAAATATATCCTCTTGGATTTCATCATAGTAATCATAGGATTTTATGTCTGTCCCTGGCATTCTATCCTATTTTGATGCCATTTCTAGGTTTCTAGGCATCCCCGGGACCTCCTGACCTAGTTCTGAGTAAATTTGGGACCAGGGTAAAATTCAAGGTCAAACTTGACTAGGTCAGGGTCAAGCTAAAACTTGACTAGGTTAGGTGCAATCTTGATTTTGACCCCTTCATTCAAATTTCCAATTTCTAGAATCTCTGGGCTTTGGGCTTTCAGGATATTTATTTTCCCACCTCTAGGTCGGCCATTTCAAGTTTCACGATGGTAAATCATTTAATTGCATTTAATCTAGGTATATTTTCTAAAGGTTAGGACCTAATTGGGATTTAATTCTCCAAGGTGGCCCCTCTAGAGGATTATGCCCTAGTTCACTATAAAAGGAGGCCTTCCTCTCTCATTTTCACATCTCATCTCAAGAAATTTCATGACCAAGTGTTCAAGCATTCAAGTGCTCAAGCATTCATATATCAAGGAGATAAATTGTTAAACATTAAAGGATTCAATCTATTTGGAGCCCCCTTGAAGATCCATCCTTCCCCATTCATTCAAGCTTTCTCATATGCAAAGATCAAGTCAAGATTGGTGTTGAAGATCAAATGCCATTGATTGGAGACATCCTACATTCATTCTACATCCATTGAAGCATTCCTACTTGTGGATTTGAGGACTTGAATCCTTTACATGGGCTTCAACATAAGTGAGGTGATTTGTTTCAATTACTTTGTTTATGCATACTATATTTCAATTCAATTTCAAGGTTAATTCCTAAATTAGGGTTTGACCAAGGCAAACCCCCCATACAACAAAAACCCCCATTTTCTTGCAGGTATAGGTACAAATTTTTAGATCTGAAAGAAAATTTGGATACCCATTTTAGAAAACTTTTGAGATCTGTGAACATAATTTGAATCAAACTTCAAATAAAGAATGTAATATTTGACCTTTTATGAGGGTCAAGCCCAACCTGAGCTCATCTCAAAGAAAGATTTATGGGTTTTCTCTGTCTTGGCATTTCTAGTCTAGAGCAGGTTATAGAATTGCCTGAAAGTGTACATAGACATCATAATTTGACATTTTCTAGATCTATCCTAATTTGAGGTTAGTATTTGTATTTCAATTATCCCCTAGTTTCAAACATCATGTAACAATATCCCCCGTAGGGAAATATTGTATTTATTCTCTCTCTCTTCCATATTCTTTATAAATTGATTTGATTGTGTATTAACCTCTTGGTTGATCAAATTGGATCTATTCTTTGGGAATTTGGGTTTTGAGAATAGATCTCATATTCCCCCCCCCCCTTTACATTTGAATAGGGTTGAATCCATTTTACCCCTATTCATTTTGGTGAACCTGACATAGTTACTCTGTTTTGTTTTGTGGAATTGGATGCCGTATTATACTTTCCTTTTATCTTGTTAGTATTATATTTTTCCTTTGTGTTAGATCTTGCATGCTAATTAGATTTCATATTCATGCTTTATGTGTTCTTAGTTTAGTTCATTTTCATTACATTGGTTTATGAGCTTTACTACCACTAGTCCTACTTATAAAATTCCATTTAGATGAAGTTGTAGACTTATGGGTGCCTTTGATCATGAATCTTCTTCTCCTTTCCTTAGGATCCCTGATGATAACTTGATTCTTCATGATTCCAATCTTACCATGGAGAAAAACTCTTCTCACTCATCTTGTGATGAGGATGATACTTTAAGATTTTCTCCTAACCAAGTTCAAAAAATTTCCATTGAACTTGATAAAATGGGTAATTGGCTTCTTCAAGAAAACCATAATCAAGATTCCATTCAAGCTATAGAGGCTCTTAAGAAAGTTCTTCATGATAGTGATCAAGGTGTTAACCTCTTGTGTGGTATTACTCATCTTGTGCATTCAAATGTTAAACCTTTAGCTCAAGAAGCTCACAATTTAGGGTTGATTCCTCCTCTCACTAGTGTTGAACCTCCTTCTAATCCTTTACCTAGTATTCTTATATATACTCCTTCTTTGGTGACTATGACGGTTCCCTCTATTCCTATGAGTGTTCACCTTGTGTTCCTTCCTACATAATTACCTTCATATCATACTATTCCTTTAAATTATTCCAATCCACTTCCAATTGTAGTTCCTAGTGTTCCTCCAGTTGTGTCTTCTATTCCTGTAGCTTCTTACACTTTAGCTAGTGTCTCTAATGTTGCTACTCTTATTTCCTCTAATGATTCCACAATCATCAATTTGGCTCAAACTATATCATCCTTATAATAATAACTTGGTTCCTTAACTCAAAACAAGTTTAGTATTCCTACCTGTGACATCGGAAGTCCCTTGTCCCAAGATATCATTCATACTCTTGTTCCTCAGCAAGGTGAGATGCCTCATCTTGAGAATTATAATGGAAAAGGAGATCCTATTCATCATGTTAAAACATTCCAAATCCTTTATAGTGATTATGCTCATGACCATAGGATTTTAGCCAAACTGTTTGCTAGAACCTTTTGTGACAAGGCCTTATAATGGTATTGTTCCTTACCTCCTTATTCAATTGATTCCTTTCCACAACTTGCTAATGCCTTTATTCAACAATTTCAAAATAACATTGGCCCACAAGTGTCTTTGACTGATTTGATGCATTGTAAACAAAGTGCTAAAGAAAAATTAACTGAATTTATTGGTAGATTTAAGCATTTACATGCTCAGATTTCCTGTCCTATTGCTGATCTTGATATTCAATGTATGTTTATTTCAAATTTGCCAAAGGATATTAGAGATAAGATTTTGCTTATTGAATTTACCTCTTTTCAACAACTTTGTGCAGCACTTCATCATTATCAATTACAAGTGAGTCAGTTTGAGAGCAACACTCCAATGACTCATGTTCTAATTGATAAGAGTGATGTTTCTCCTAAGCCAAAAAAGTTTCAAAAATTCAATAATTATGTCAAGATAAACAAGTAAGAAAATGCAGTTGCTGATTAGGTTGTTGTTGCATCTCATAATGCCACTTCTGCATCCACTGCTTTCCGGTTAAATCATATGTTTACTCCTCTTTTTGAATCTTTACATGCTATTATGAATAGATTGTTAGCTACTAATATGATTACTTTACCTCCTATTCAACCTCTTTTACCTACTACAATTGCATCTAAATCTTTTGATAAAAATGTTTTTTGTCAATATCATCGTCAGAACGGTCATGATACCGAGAAATGTTATTCTTTCAAACATAAAGTTCAAGATCTAATTGATTCTAAGGTTTTATCTATTGATAATCTGGATAGTAGTGGGAATCAATCTATCTCTTCCTAATTAGAACATTCAAATTTATACGAACCCTTTACCTACGCATGATACTAATACTATTGTTCAACCATCTGCTATGGAAATTGTGTATATGGATGATCTCAATCATGTTGTTAATCAACATCTTGATCAATTTGTATCTCCACCTCAACCTCAACTTCAACTTCAGCCTCAGATTCAGCCTCAAGTTCAATCTCAACTTTGACCAAAACCTAAACCTAAAATAAAACCTCAACCTAAACCTTGACAAAAATTTAAGAATAAAAGACCTCGGGAAATTTTGATTACCTTTGATGACTTTGAGACTATTAAATCTCTTGATGGTCCCCTTTACATTGCTACTAGGATTTCTCAGAAACCTACTCATGGTTGTCTTGTTGATCCTACATC
The DNA here is from genome assembly GCA_027943335.1 of Chamaecyparis obtusa. Lineage (NCBI taxonomy): Eukaryota > Viridiplantae > Streptophyta > Pinopsida > Cupressales > Cupressaceae > Chamaecyparis > Chamaecyparis obtusa. The sequence goes on along the minus strand of BSBK01005984.1, from coordinate 134,190 downwards.
CTTAGTCAATGTTATCACTGAAGAGAATATTTTTATGAAAAGATTACAATGTGAATTTTATGATACATCAAATGTGTGGATTTAAACTTGCAATGGTTTTCTTTATTCATCATTTGGTTCTATTACTTTATCGGTTGAACTTTGTGGGAAACTTGTGAACACTACCTTTGTTGTGGTTCCTACTTCTGATCAGTTTCAAGTTAAGCTAGGTTTTCTTTGGTTGACTACCATGCATGTTGTTTCTTCACCTATCCATAAGTGTCTTAAGTTCATTCATGATGAAGAAGTTAAGATGATTAATCATAGTCTATATCAACCTTCTAGGCCTAGAGATTGTGCTGCTTTGGATATCTTTTTCCCTTCATTACCTAGCTCATGTCCTCCTCAACCTGATAATATTTTTTGATCATATCAAGCTTATAAACATCATACAATTCTTGAATTAAGTTCACCTCCTAGGGATCTTAATCATGGTCTTTTACCTACACCTTCGATACATCCTTTAACTATGGCTTCTAGTTCTGTTAATCAAGTTCCTTATACCAAACCTATAAAAGATCCTGTGATTGTTCCTCCTACGGATAATAATCCTACTGAATTTCCTAAAGAACCTGTGAAGGATCCTATGATTGTTCCTCCTAGTTCTCAACCTATTTCAACTAAATCAAAATGTAAGTGATCTGCTAATGAACATTGTAAAAAGCATTGTGCTCATGCTAAAGCTAAAAGATCTCTATCTTCTTCAAATAAACCTATGCATAATGTGCTAGAAGAGATTGCTACTAATAATGATGTTCACATGCATGATTATGATGACTCTATTCATATCTTAGATCCTATTTTGATTAATTTGGATGAAGAAGATACTCTTGATGATACTAATGATGTTAATGATGAATATGAAACTATTGACATTGACATTGATTTACCTAATATGCTTTCATCACAATTAACTCTTACTCCTAGTGTCTAACATAGTGATTCTCAAGAGGATCCTTGTTTGGAACTGGCTATCATTCCTACTATGTTGGATATAATCCCTCTTGCAAGTTACCCACCTTCCCTAAATGATATACAATGAGATGGGGAAATTAAGTGGCACACTTGATTAGCTTATCTTTTGTGGTAGCTTTGTTGTGTGTTTTCCTGCTATAATGTGCTTCTCATGTAATATTTTTGCCAAATGTTGTTAGATTATTTTATACGATCCTTGTTACTCAGTTGGTACAAGGTGATGAAGGAATCGAAACTGTTGTTCAAATTCTTCTAGATGTATCTTTATTCTTCTATGCATTATTCAATGTTATGTTGTAATTGTGATATTGTTTGTAAATGTTTCCTTGTGTAATCCACTTGGATTTGAGATATGGTAGCACTAATTCTTTTTGGTCTCCATGTCATGGTTTGAAAAGATTCTCCTTCATATATCTTATGTGATCTTTCCTCCTTTGTGATTGTAGTTCTACTTTCTTTGAGGAATGAAGTCAATCCATTTGCAATAATATCATATATATATATATATATATATATATATATATATATATATATATATATATATATATATATATATATATATATATATATATATATATATATATATATATATATATATATATATACATATATATATACATACATATACATATACATATACATACATACATACATACATACATATATATATATATATATATATATATATATATATATATATATATATATATATATATATATATATATACATATACATATACATATATACATATATACATATATATATATTAAAAATCTTATGATCATACTGACCCCACAGAAAGTAGATCCCTTCTATGTTATCTATATATTTCTATGATATTTCCCTTGATTTGTCTTCATCAGGGGGCATCTGTCATGTCCCCTTTTCAAATAATTAAAAATAATAACTTTTGCTAAGGCTGGCAGGCTAAAAAAAAAGTGAAGTTTCAGGAAAAGGGCTAATCTTTGGAAACCAATGGATTAATAAATGATAATTATTATTAAAATATTTATTATTGACCCCTCTTGGTCGTGAGTTAGGGTTATGCCCTCTTTTAAATGGATTTGGAGGCATTTCAGGCTCATTCTAGAACTTGATTTTTGCTCATTGCTTTGTTGTTCTTCAGAGGCTGCCAAACCTGTGGAGAAGGAGACCAAAAGATGGGAGTTTGAAAGTTTATAGGAAGGATAAGGATGGAATTTTGAGGCCATTCCATGTGCAATCTCATGCAGAGTTTTCCCTTGTGCTGAACAGTGCAGATTTGTGAGTTTTTAGGTGTATTTTTGTAAGATTTTGATGTTTCTAGTTGAGTTTTTCATACCAGTTTGGGTTGCTGCTGCATTGCAAAAATTTTGATGTTAAAATAGAGCTGTATATATTTATTGGGTTTTTTTTATACTTATGTGGTATATTATTAGTTCTTTGTGGTGTTTCTGGGCTATTTCATGTTGTTTTTGGGAGCCTGATGAGAATTGTTTTTGTCCTTCATTTGGGAGTTGTTGTGTAAAATCTATATAGATCTGGAAATGTCATTTGTATGCCATTATGCTGGTCAAATTTTTGTAAAAATGTCTACTTTCAGATTTATCAATAATATGTGAAGCTGTGAAGTTTTTGGCACTATTTCGAGCATACCTGATTTGGGTTTTATTGAGAAATTGGTTGATCTTTTGAAATATTGGTTGTTTGATTTTAAAAATATGATTAGAGGCTTTAAATATCATATAAAATTAGAAAGGGGACATTTCATTGGTATCAAAGCTATGATCTTGCCAGCCTGAGGGTTTGTAGAAGTTTGTATACAACTAAGTGAAAGAGAAAAGAGATATTTGTAGCGAGAAAAGAGTAAAGAAATTTTGATCAAACCTCCAGTTGAAAATAAAAGTACAAAATCCAAGGAAGGAAAAATTATGGCTGACCTAGATGAGATGGAAAAGAAATTCTTCCAGGATATCCACAATACTCAAAAGCAAAGAGTGGATAGTTTGGTAGAAACTAGAGAGGCTTTACGGATATTGACAGAAAAACTGCAAGGAGTTGTCTACTAATGAGAAAGGGAGCACTTTAGAAGAGCCAAGAAATCTGAAACCCACACCATCTAAATTTAAAAAAAACTATTTTCTTGCTTGTAGATGAGCCACTAGTACCAAATCCATCCCTTAGTCCTATGGAAGAGGTTACAGGTAACTTGATTGCATTAAGAGCTACTTACAATGGCTTAGATGATGAATTTCACAGTTTGATTCCTTTTAGAGAATATGTTGATATGATGAACACCTTGATGCCCAAGGAAGAGTACAAGAGGGAGCATGACATAAGTGGAAGAGAGCTCAAAAATAAAATAAGCAAGTTTACAACACCTACTTTTGATGGAACAAATAAAATTTCAGCTAGAGCATGGCTACAAAAATTACAGACCTTCTTCACACTTAACCCCATGAAGGAGAGTGATGCCATTCAATTTGCAAGTCTACACTTGGAAGATGCAGCCTATGATTGGTGGTATCATGGAATGACTACTCAAGGTCATGATTAGGTAACTACATTTGATGATTTTAGTCAAAGAGTGATAGATAGCTTTGATCTCAAGGATGATGAAGAGTATTTTAAAGAATTGTCAAAGTTGAGGCAAACCAAATTAGTTAATGAGTATGTAGAAGAGTTTCAAAAAGTGGCTATTATGGTACCTGATATGAGTGAAAAGAGGATTCTTTATCTTTTTCTTGATGGTTTCGAAGATTCTATTAAAGGTTTGGTTAAGGCTTTCTCACCCTCAACCTTACAGGAAGCTATCAAAAGAAGCTTGCAACTTGAAACTTGTGTGCCTATGAAACCAGTCACTAATCAAAATCCCTCAAATCTTTGGCAACATAAGGGGAATTTTTAGAAAAAGACTTTTCCAGCACCACCACGAAAGAATGTGGTAAATGTAGCAAAAAAGAAGGTAGATAAAGAGACTAGGAGTGAATTATGAAGGAAAAAGCTTTGTTTCACTTGTAGAGAACCATGGGTTCTAGGACACAGGTGTTTGGGGAAAGGTCAAGTGCACTATATTGAAGTTTCTTTAGAATCTGATTCAGGTGAGCATGAGGAATTTTATGACACTAAGGAGGAGGAAGAAGAAGAGAAAGAAAAGGAAATCAGCAAGGATGGCACTTTAGCAGCATTATTAGGAGTCCCAAGATACTATCCCTTTTGAATTTGAGAGGTACTAGTAGGGAAAAGGTTGATAGTTCTTCTTGATACTGGGACAAATCACAATTTTATTGATGAGGGATTTGTCATGAAAAGAGGGCTTAAAGCAAAAGATTTTGAGGGATTCAATGTTACTATAGCTGATGGATTCACTATTCCTTGCACATGAGTGGTGAAACAACTCAAGATGACCTTAGGAGATTATGAATTATGTGATGACTTCTATGTTGTTGGCATTGGGGAGATAGATCATTGGATGTTCAATGGTTGCACTCTATTGGAGGCTATTACATGAACCATCAAACTATGGAGTTTAAATTTTATTCTAATGGGAAATAAGTCTTATTGAGAGGCTTATCTAATGTAGCACCTAAGGTGGTCACTGCAAAGAGGATGGAGAGGAATTTTTGAAGAGGACAAGTAGCATGGGCAGTAGGATTCATAATCCATCCAACAAGCTCTCCAAAGAATCAAGGTAATTTCCATTTTGAAATTCAAAATATTCTTGATAAGCATAATATAGTTTTCAATGATTTTCCTTTGGGATTACCACCAGATAGAGGTTTTGAGCATGTTATAGAGTTAGAATAGGGTGCCAAACCAGTTATAACAACTCTATACCGCCATCCAAGAGGTTATAAGGAAGAAATAGAAAAAAATATTAAGGAACTCTTGGACATGGGATTCATAAGGCCTAGCTCTAGTCCATTTGCATCAGCTATGGTACTCGTCAAGAAAAAGGATGGTACAATGAGAATGTATATAGACTACAAGGCTCTAAACAAGAAGACCATAAAAAATAGGTATCCCATACCATGCATAGATGAACTCATTGATGAGTTACATGGTGCTGTATACTTCTCAAAAATTGACTTAAGATCAGGGCACCATCAAATTCGCATGAGGAGGGAAGATGTGGAAAAGACTACTTTCAGATGTCACTATGGGCACTTTGAATTTCTTTTTATGCGATTTTCCCTCACTAATGCACCAGAAACATTCCAATCTTGTATGAATAAGGTATTCAGCAAGCATCTTCAAAAATTTGTTTTGGTATTTTTTGATGATATCTTGATTTATAGTAAAACATGGGAAGAGCATCTAAAGCACATAGACACTATTTTGGGAATCTTGGAGAAGTAATCCTTTTATGATAAGCTATCTAAATGTGAGTTTGGTTTGACAGAGCTCCTATATTTGGGACATATTATAAGTTCTAAAGGAGTATAGGTTGATCAACAAAAAATCCAAGCAATTTTGGATTGGCCTCCACCCACTAATCTTACACAGTTGAGAGGTTTCTTCAGGTTGTGTAGCTACTGTAGGAGATTTGTCAAGGGATTTTCTCAGCTTGCTACCTCCTTGACTGATTTGATAAAGAAAGGAGCTTTTATTTGGATAGAAGAGGCACAAAAAACATTTGATAAGCTTAAGGAGGTAATGAGTTCATGCCCTGTGCTTGCAATTCCAGATTGCTCTTTACCTTTTATCATTGAATGTGATGCTTTTGGAGAAGGTATAGGGGCTGTCCTAACTCAAAGGGGACATCCAATAGCATTTGAGAGTAGAAAATTAAATCAATCAGAGAAAGGTTACTCCATCTATGATAAGGAAATGTTGGCAATCATGCATGCACTTCATAAGTTTAGACAATATTTGGTATGTGGGAGATTGATTGTAAAGATAGACCATAATAGCCTCAAGTTATTCTTGAACCAAAGGGATTTTAATGATCATCAACAAAAATGGGTAAGAAAATTGCAAGCTTATGATTTTGATATTGAATACGTGAAAGGAAAGAATAATGTGGTTGCTGATGCTCTCTCAAGAAAGCCCACTTTGTCTTCATTAACATCTATCTCTACTGATTGGAAAGTCTCCATAATTTTAGAGTATCCTAAAGATTCCTTTGCCACCAAGATTTTGGATAAGTTAGTGGATGATAACAGGTACAAGGTTGTTGATGAATTGATTTATTACAAGAACATGATCTTCTTAGTGCCAGGATCAAAAACTAAGTAGAGGATATTGAGGGCCTTTCATGAAACACCTTTGGCTGGTCATCAAGGATACTTCAAGACATACAGGCAACTTTGAGAGTGGTTTTCATGGAAGGGTATGAAGGAGGATGTCCTTAAACACATTAAGGAATGTATGGCATGGCAACAAAACAAGAGTGAGCAAATTTTTCCTGCAGGGTTGTTGTAGCCACTTCCTATTCTTGAGAAAAAATGGGAAAGTATTTCCATGGACTTCATCACTGGGTTGCCCGAGGCTCAAGGTAAGGATTGCATATATGTGGTGGTAGATAGACTAACTAAGTATGCACATTTATTTCCCATCACATCTGATTTCAAGGCATCACAAGTGGAAAAATTGTTCTTCAAGGAAATTTTTAGGTTACATGGCTTGCCTAGAAACATTGTCAGTGATCACGACAATAGATTCTTTAGCTCTTTTTGGAAGGAGCTCTTTCATTTGGCAGGAACTAAACTCACTCCCAGTACTAGCTATCACCCTCAAACAGATGGAAAAACAGAGATAGTTAATAAATGGATAGAGGGATATTTGAGGAACTATGTTTCAAATCAACAACATGCTTGGGTGAAATGGTTGCACCTAGGGGAGTATTGTTACAATACATCTCATCACATGTCTATTGGTATGCCTCCTTTTCATACTATTTATGGTTATGATGCCCTTTCCTTTATTGATCTAGTACTTTCAAATAGCAGAGTACCTACAACAAGTGATTTCATTAAGCAAAGCCAAGAAATAACAAGGTCCCTCAAGGATAATCTACAACATGCACAGAACCAACAGAAGTTGTATGCTGATAGGAAAAGGACTAAAAGATATTTTGAGGTGGGATATTTTGTATTTTTTAGGTTTTAGCCATATAAGCAAAGCACCTTGAAGAGGAGTGGGGCAGAGAAGCTCAAGCCAAGGTTCTATGGACCTTATAAGATCATCAGGAAGGTAGGAGAAGTACCTTATGAATTGGAGCTCCCACCAAATAGAAAAATACATAATGTTTTCCATGTCTCTTTCTTGAAGAAGGTTCTAGGCTATAAAACCATAGTATCTATAGAATTACCACCTCTTGATGATGAAGGGAAATTAGTCTTAATACTAGAAGAGGTTTTTGATACAAGAGAGAAAAGATTGAGAAATAGGAGCATCACAGAGCATTTGCTCAAATGGAAAGGATTACCATTGGAGGATGCAACTTGGGAAGGAGAACATATTCTTGAGCATCCCAACCTTCATTTCTTGAGGAAAAGTAATATTTGGGAGTGAGGACTTGTTATGTCCCCTTTTCAAATAATTAAAAACAATAACTTTTGCTAAGGCTGACAGGCTCAAAAAAAAGTGAAGTCTCAGGAAAAGGGGCTAATATTTGGAAACCAATGGATGAATAAATAATAATAATTATTAAAATATGTATTATTGACCCCTCTTTGTCATGAGTTAGGGTTATGGCCTCTTTTAAAGGGGTTTGGAGGCATTTCGGGCTCATTCTAGAACTTGGTTTTTGTTCATTATTTTGTTGTTCTTCAGAGGCTGCCAAACCTATGGAGAAGGAGAAAAAAATATGGGAGTTTGTAGGTTTCTAGGAAGGCTAAGGATTTTAGTTTGAGGCCATTCCATGTGCAAGCTCATGTGGAGTTTTCCCTTGTGTTGAACTGTGCAGATTTGTGAGTTTTCAGGTGTATTTTTGTAAGATTTTGATGTTTCCAGTTGAGTTTTTCATACTAGTTTGGGTTGCTGCTGTATTAAAGCCATTTTTATGTTAAAATAGAGCTGAATATACTTATTGGGTCATGGTTATACTTCTGTGATAGATTATTAGTGCTTTGTGGTGTTTCCGGGCTATTTTGTGTTGTTTTCGGGAGCCCGATGAGAATTGTTTTTGTCCTCCGTTTGCAAGCTATTGTGTAAACTCTATACAGATCTAGAAATGGAATTTTTAGGCAATTATGCTGGAATTTTTTGTCAAAATTTCTACTTTCAGATTTATCAATAATATGTGAAGCTATGAAGTTTTTGGCACTATTTCGGGCATACCCGATTTGGGTTTTATTGAGAAATTGGTTGATCTTTTGAAATATTAGTTGTTTGATTTTAAAAATCTAATTAGAGGATTTAAATATCATATAAAATAATAAAGGGGACATTTCAACATCTCGGCATGGAAACATAATCAGTGGAGTTGTTTATGTTTCCATTAAAACCATTGCTCTTGTTAAAGTGTCAGCAATGACTTTAACATTGGGGCATATGCTCTGCTCACTTGTTGCACACATGAACTTTTCAATATGCACATATTTTTCAAGATAATTCCTTTTCCCTTTTTGGATTACTAACTAATCCTTAAAGCATGGATTTATATTTTAGGATCTCTTGATCCCTCCAGTTTCAAATACACATATTTTGACCCCTTAAGGTCAGAGGTGTCCTTGAGACTGGATCTCTTTGTTGTTTTTTGGTTTTATTCTTATGGAATAGAATATTCCTAAGGAAAAAACCTTGATGGGTTGACTAGTGAGTAGCCACATTCACTAGGTGGTTCAATTCCATCTTTCTAGTTGCGCCATTTTTCTGTGTGGTTCACAATGGGACATAAGTTCTCATTGGGTGAGGTAATCACACCTTTTTTCTCTCTCTAAAGATGTCTCTCTTATTGTGATATAGGAGTTGACAAAGATTTGAGTCCTTGGGGGCTTAGGTTTTCTCTTTTTCCCTTGGATTATGATAATAATATCTTTTCATTCTATTCTCCTTTACCAAGAGTTTGCATTGAGTCCATACTCTTGCTAAAGTGGGGGCTTAATGTATCATCTTAAAATGGAAGCACTTCCATGATAAGAGAATTTATCCTTCTGAGTAAGTGGTTTGGAGTCATGTTAAGCACCTTGATTGGGTCTTTGCATGTATTTGGCTTTCTCCCTGTCTTCCACTTCTTCCCCGCAATTGATTTCTTCATTCTAGGTGAAATTAGGGTTAGGATGTTAAGGATTCTCCTAAATTTCCCAATTCCATGGCTCTATTTTCTAGGTAGGGTTTAGAAATAGATCCTCCTAGCCTTCATCATAGTAATCATAGGATTTTATGTCTATTCCTGGCATTCTGTCTTGTTTTGATGTCATTTCTAGGTTTATGGGCATCCCTGGGACCTCTTGACCTAGTTCTAAGTAAATCTGGGACCAAGGTCAGATTTGAGGTCAAACCTGACTAGGTCAGGGTTGAGCTCAAACTTGACTAGGTTGTGATTGAGCTCAAACCTAACTAGGTCAAATCAACCTCAATTTTGACCCCTTCATTCAAATTTCCAATTTCCAAAATCTCCAGGCTTCGAGCTTTCGGGATATTTATTTTCCTGCCTCTGGGTCGGCCATTTCAGGTTTTAGGATGGTAAATCCTTTAATTTCATTTAATCTAGGTATATTTTCTAAAGGTTAGGACCTAATTAGGATTTAATTCTCCAAGGTGGCCCCTCTGGGGGATTGTGCCCTAGTTCACTATAAAAGGAGGCCTTCCTCTCTCATTTTTACATCTCATCTCAAGCAATTTCATGACCAAGTGTTCAAGCATTCAAGTGCTCAAGAATTCATCTATCAAGGAGATCCATTGTTAGCCATTGAAGGATTCAATCTATTTGGAGCCCCCTTGAAGATCCATCCTTCCCCATTCATTCAAGCCTTCTCATATGCAAAGATCAAGTCAAGATTGGTGTTGAAGATCAAATGCCATTGATTGGAGACATCCTACATTCATTCTACATCCATTGAAGCATTCCTACTTGTGGATTTGAGGACTCGAATTGTTTACATGGACTTCAACATAAGCGAGGTGATTTTTTTCAATTACTTTGTTTATGCATACTATATTTCAATTCAATTTCAAGGTTAATTCCTAAATTAAGGTTTAACCAAGGCAAACCCCCCATACAACAAAAACCCCCATTTTCTTGCAGGTATAGGTGTAGAGTTTTAGATCTGAGAGTGAATTTGGATACCCTTTTCAAAAAGCTTCTGAGATCTGCAAACAGAATCTAAATCAAACTTCAAATAAAGAATGTATTATTTGACCTTTTATGAGGGTCAAACCCAACCTAAGCTCATCTTGGAGAAAGATTTATGGGTTTTCTCTATCTCAACATTTCTAGTTCGGAGGAGGTTGTAGAATTTCCTAAAAGCGTACACAGACATGTCAGAATTTGACATTTTCTAGATCTACCCTAATTTGAGGTTAGTACTTGTATTTCAATTATCCCCTAGTTTCAAACATCATATAACAATATCCTCCATAGGGAAATATTGGATTTACTCTCTCTCTCTCTCTCTCTCTCTCTCTCTCTCTCTCTCTCTCTCTCTCTTCCATATTCTTCATAAATTGATTCAATTGTGTAGTAACCTCTTGGTTGATCAAATTGGATCTATTCTTTGGGAATTTTGGTTTTGAGAATAGATCTCATATTCCCCCCCCTTTACATTTGAATAGGGTTGAATCCATTTTACCCCTATTCAGGTATAAACTTTTATTTTGTATATGTATCAAGCAGTAGTTACTTGGACAAGAAAGCTAGAGCTCATCAAGAAAGCCAGTAGTTACCGAGCATTATGAATATCAAGTTGTATAGAAGAGTCAATGTCGAGTGCCAATATATGGAGAACAATTTTGACCGAGCACCAAAGACTTCATATATCGAGTGAACAAGTTTTGGTATGTGTTTAAATAGTGGCAAAAACACCTAGGTAAATCATTTTGGTTGACTTCTATGCATGTGTTGATGATTGTTGAGATAATTATGGAGTTGATTACGTATTATGATTTCAATCATTAATCCTTATGCAAACCATGTAACCAATTAGAAAAAGAGAATGTATAAGAGACATAAGTGATAAATCTAGATCATTGATCTTATTCTAGGAGCTTGATCAGGTGTCTATACAAGGTGACATCAAAACCCTAATATTGAAAAAATAGTTAGGAGATCTCATGTATGTTGATGGAAGCAGTGTTTTGATTTCTGAAAGCATAGATTGAGAAGAGTGATCGAGCAGAGAAGTGAAGGATAGTAGAAAGTTATATTTGATTTAAATGATATCAGATAAGTATTAGAAAGAGGAGATATGTTATCATAATTTTAAGTGCAAACTAAAGGATCAGGTCCTGATACATTCTAGAAAGTGAATCGGTGTAAATATTTTAACGTAGTACTTACTTAGTTGTAAGTTTTAAATACTTTAATCAAGGTAGATTGTATAAGTCTAAAATCTCCTAGCAAGGAAGACCCCTCACAAGGTAGATCACTAGAACTAATAAAAACTTTTTATCCCTAACATGTACACTTTATTAATGTAGTAGTGAATACTTGTGTGTGTCATCCACACCCCAGTTTTACCTTTCAAGATTTTTTGGGTTACCAAATATTTGAGTTATGTGTTTTATTTTTATGGATGTGATTAGCAGTTAGATTCATTTCAGCATTTAATTTTATGTTTATGATATATATGTTGTATTGATTTCAAAGTGAAAAAGATTAAATATTCTTAATCAAACCTCCCCCTCTCAATATCTTGCTTTCCCAAATAAGAATTCTAACAACTGTACCTATGAATTCTATAAAGAATAGATGTATTAAGATTTGGGCCCCCTCCTTAGTCCACTCGGTCTTGAGTCAAAATTTCTAGTTCATTGATCTGATTAGTAGAATGTCATTTTATTTCTCAAAGATAATAAATAAAAGTTTCACCCTCTAAACATTGCCTTACATTGTTTATATATGTGAAACTTATAACAATCAAATACATGAATAGAATGTTTATTTTGGCACGTTGACGAAAAACTATAATACTATCTCAATAAATTAAAAGCTATACCAAGAAAGGAAAATAGGAAATCAAGATATTTTGGTTTCCTCCAACAAGTGTATCCTTTACCAAGAGCTTCCAAGAAACATTAGTGATGAAGTGGTTGAAAGAGAAAGATGTATCCTTTAGGGTTTGTTGGGTTTCTATAATTAAATAATGTTAGATTTCAAATTCTAGTATTTGACAATTCTAGAAGTTTTAAATCCAGAAAATAGTTTTTGGAATATGGATCAAATCATTTAGTTCACTTGGAATTCAAAATGACAAGATGGAAAATGTTTTTTTATATAGATTTAAAAATATTATAATTTTTTCTTTACCCCCAATTCCCATTTAAATGGAATTGGAATTGATTTTACAATTCCACCTATTTAGATGGAAAATTCAAATGTTGTTTTTGGTGATAAATGGAAATTAAAAAATCCCTATTCCAATTTCATGTTTTGAACACAATCATCAAAAAAGTCAATCCTAGGACTCAACAATCCTAATTCTACTCAAATTATATGAAACAAATGGGCCCTTAATGATGTTGAGTGCTAATGTGACCATTAAGATAATCTATTAAAAATAGTTCAAGCATAAATAGAGATGGGAATATTTATTATTTCTCCAACTAGAAAGAATATTTCTTACCACAAACAAATACTTGTGGTTTTCTCCTCCAACAACTAGGCAATAACTTCCCTTATTGTACTTTAACCAAAGATCTAGATAACATGACCGTAGAGAAAAAATGTATCCTTTTAAAACTTGACATAAATAGTTGTTGATAAAAAAGTGGCAAACAAATTTTCTAACTAGAAGGTGACAAGAAGATCTATATACTACCAACTATATTTTCTAAGGCTTGAAATAATGATGTTGGTCACTAAAGACAACCAATAATTAATTTTTTGAATTTAATCTCATAATTATATTAAATACCTCTTATACATATAAAACCATATGCAACATAAAGGTGAGAAAATAGGATGATATGGGATGGAAATGGAACATGTAAATGGGTATGAAGGTGCATAAAAAAGGATAAAATATGGTATAAAATGAAACATAAATAGATCTCATCATTCTCCCAACATAACATATCTCACATCCTCATGAAATCATCATGATCAAGAATAGTTTAGTTGAACTAGAAGCTTTTAGATTTACAAATTTGGCCTTCTTTGTCACTCCTAACTATTATAGCTCATGCATAATGACATTGCCCTTTATTTTTCTTAGCTTCTCATGAAAATCTTTATTGCTTTATTTTTTCAATTTTCTTTATTCAATATCAATAACTCCAACACTTTTTTTTCTTCATTTTTCAATTTCTATTTTTTAGTTTCACTTTTTTTACTCTACAACATAACATCATTTTAAATTCAAATTCTATATATGAGCGAAATGGGTGAAATGATAGATATCATAAAGGCTGAAAAGATAAGGGTTATGAAGGATGAAATAATGGATATCATGATGGGATGATTAAGAATAAAGTGACATAAAGGGTTAAAAGATGGGTAATAAAGATGGTATATCTCTCTATGAAACCAATTAAGAGGGACAAAGTCCATAATCATAAATACAAGCTAAAGAATTCTATCTTCAAGGTGATGTGAGATAAACAAATTAATAACATCTCTATAAAAAAATATATTCAAAGAAAGAAACATTAAAATATTCACTAATTAGCATAACAATACAAGGAAAAAATAAATACAATTCACTCATATTTTATTCATATCAAAGTGATTCTAGAAAATATTAAAAAATAACCCCACTAGATTCTATGAATATATCCTCTTAGAAACTATTGCCAATGCTATATTTTCATTATCCTCTCTAGATACGTACCAAACTACTTCCCAAAAATTACAACACACATCTATCAACAATTTATTTACATGAATGTTTCTATTTAGGCTTTGACCATCAGTTTTTGAAACATCCCCTCTTCTTGGATTGCTACTACACGCCCTTTTTTTCTTCCACAACCTCACACTCTCGGTTGATGCCCACTTCCAAAATTGGGACAATTTTTGTAATCCTCTAAATAGTTGCACTTTTTATTCTCTACACAATTCCTCTCAAATTTATTCCCCTCAAGTTTTGACTTCTTTCAAAAAATTCTCATAACAAATAATTATCACCATTGTCTTCCACTTACTAATGTTGCAATAGGAGGCAAACAAAATTGATAGGAGACAAATGAGAGAAAATAGTTGATAATAAAGAAACCAAAAATTAAATGGAATATGGTTATCCTACATCAAAAAGTGTTTCATTGATATGTTTTACTTTACCATATTCTATTTTAATTGAAATAGTACTAGATTACCTTTTCTTCCATGAGAATTACTGCCTCCTAGTTCTACTGTACTTTGATCCTTTCAATCCAAATTAATGAATACAATCATATTAGATATCTTATGTGAAGAATATCTTGAGTCTATATAATTTACATGTAATTTTCATTGACATTTTTATTGAAGAAATAAATGAGTAATTTTTGGTTTTCTTCAACAATATTATGAGCACTTCTATTTTCTTTTTTACCTTGTTTACTCTATCATTCTAATGCACAGTGTCTGAAATTATTGTAGTGAAAGAAATGGAATTTAATATTTTACGCTTGTCTTCCTATTACATCTACTTCTTCTTCTTCTTCTGCCTACTCCTTAGAAGTTTCTACTTCTTTCTCTGTGTAAATTTACCTTTTCTAAAAAAATGTTAGATTCACATTTATATTCATTCTTGTTTTTATACTCACTCTTACTATTAGTATAGAAGAATGTGTTTCTTTTTTCTCTTATATTTATTTAGAGGAAATTTATTTCTCTAAAATTTCTTAATTACTTTTCATTATCTCTTTCACACTTAGCACAATTACACTTAGTATATATCTATTTTCATACTTGAGATATCCTTTGAAATCTCAATTGTAGAGACAACACCTTCAAATTTTGTTTCCAAATATCTTAAAATATTTTTGACAACATGATAGTCATCTATGACTTCCCATTATAGTGTCATTGAACTCATTAGACCTTACCATCATCATAAATTCACAAGCCTTTCACAAATTCACTTGTTGTCTTCTTTACATTTTAAAAAATTTCCTTGTTGCCTATAGTTAATATTTTGTGCACCTTGTATGCATCCCTTAGTACTTCCAATCTTTCCTTGGAATAAAAAACACCACTTACCATAGGAAAAATGGATTGAGATATTGTACCTTGAATTAAAAGAAAAGCTTCATTATTATTTTTATTTTCTTTGCATTTCTTTTTCTATTGGTCATTTGATGCATTTGTATCTTCTATCTCAACAAACCCTTTGATGGGTGTGAAACATATTTCATTCCTATATTTTTACTCTCTCTTTTTTTCATTCCATTAAAATTCCTTTCCTTTTTCCTAAGTCCTTTTTTCATTAATTGTTATAAAAATGAATAATTTTTATTGTATTTGTAAGAAATAAAATAATATTTTTGACATAATGAACCCATTGAATTAATGACATAATTTGAAGAATTTTATATAGGAACAAATATGGTGAACAAACCAGCCACATGGATGATAAATATTAAAGGTAATGAAGGAGTTTCATAAGATGGATTGAACATGTGGACGAACTGTTTCCTTCTATTTTTTCATTTTCAAACAAAAACTATTTTGGGTTATCGCCTGCGGGAAAACCATGAGACTAGTATTATCCTTTTTTTTTAAAAAATAGTTTGGGATTATGGCCTATAACCAAACCATGGGTTATTACTATAGGCTATTATAAGACTAGAGACCCTAGCTTCTTTAGTTCAATTTATGGTATTCTATGTGTGTGTGTGTGTAGTATGATAAAAAAAGATATGAAATATACAAATTTTGTAATTGAGTATATCTTATTGAGTGAATGGATGCATTGATCATGGCTTGACCTAATATAGTCAATTTTTTCTACTCACCCTATAGACTAGAGGAAGAGCCCCCACTTGGAAAAATTGGTGAGATTGTTTAATGTTGTATTAGCTTAGAATCTATCTATTGTAATCTCATTCTCATTTCCAATAAGTTGTGTTTCAATTTAAATTCCAAGGTATTGTGATCCAGATTAAGTTCAAGTGTGTTATGATTTCTAATATTTTTTGATTCAATATAATCTTTGTAAAAATTAAAGAATTAATTATAATTAGTTTTATATGTGATCAATTTTGTATTAAGTATGGTAATGAACATAGACAATTTCCTAGGGAATGTAATCATGATTTGATGAATACTAAGAATACTTATCTTTGTAGATTAAATTCTGAGTTTTGATTCCATACTTTGTTATGTTCTGTAATAATTCATGTCGCGAATCAACTTCCTATCACCTTTCATTTATAATTCACTTATACAATTTCAAGGAATATCTAGCAATTGCATTCCTTATATTACTATTTTCAATGATTAATGTTAATATTTACATATCTTAAGGAATTGAGTGTGTACTAATTGTATTATCTAAAGAGTTAAGGTAAATACATTTGAGGAATAGAAGAGGATTCTATTTACTTATGATTCAAAGTGTGCTTCAACTAAATTCTTAGATTAGAGATTGTGTTTTAGTTAAATCCTCCAAAATTAGAGAGTGTGTTTTAATTCGATTTGTAGATTAAAGAGTGTGCATTAAAGTGTGTGTTTCAACTATTAGATGCATTAATCCCCTCTTGAATCATTATCTTGAAAACCATGAACTCATGTTTTGATGATTATTCGACCAAATAGCGTGCCTTAAATAGGCATTATAAAATATTAAAGAAGTTGGATAACTGTAAAAACTAAGTGGAAGTTATATGTTATTAATAACTAACACATTAATAATGTAATAACACCAACATTACCCTCCTTATTAAATTAATCTGAACAAGAGTATAAATTGCAAGGGTTTTAAACCCATTCCTTTAGAGACTTTAATGAAGCATATTCATCATTCCTCCTCACTCACTCAAGAAACACCTGTTAACCATTAGGGTTACTATTGCTAGAGTAATAAAGTGTTTTCTTATTAATTAAATCATGTTTGATTTAATTATTAAGTCACTTATTATCTCTTTCTACTTAAGCTAAACTTTAGGCATATAATAATTAATTACTTTCTTAATTATTATTATGCAACCTAGGTTTTACCCTTTTAGGTTTTTAGATATCCTTTTATAAGGATTGATCTCTTTTGTAATCTTAATTTTGAACATTCATTTTTATTGATTTGCAACTTTTATTTTTGCACATCAAGTATTTCTCCTCTCTCATGGATCCATACATTCAGGTGTCCATAGCTATTTGCTTCTCTCTCTTTCTGTGACAAGTGTTTGCATCTAGGTGTTCTTGGGAGCTATGGGTTGTTTTTCATCAACTCCAATATGGTATCAAAGCTTCAGATCTTCTTTCCCCTATCCTCTTCTTGAGAGATTCAATTGTGTTTGTTAGATCTACATTTTCAAAGGGTTTTCTATCAGATCTAAGGGTGAACTATTTTTCTGGTCATTTTGGCTTCAAACAAACCTCATAGTTGCATTCATAGCATCCAAGAACCCATAGATCCATATGAAATTTGTCCAATTTGGACAAAGTTGGAATCTATGGCAAATTTTTTTTGCAACCAGCCCCGATATAGATCCCAAGGTGGTCACTAATTTTTTTAGCATTTTTGGCCCTAACGAACCTTACGGTTGCATCTAGAGCATTTGAGAGACGCAAAATCCATATAAATCTTGTCGATTTCAAAAAAGTTGGCTTTCGAGGGAAAAATATTTTTCCTACTAGGGTCGTACAACCCTGACACACATCCCGAGATAGAAGTACATATTTCAAAATAAAATATAAAATATTTTTTTGGGCCAATAACTGTTGCACCAAAAGATTGACCTGTTAATGCCTGATATAACCACTAGACTTATATAAGTCACAGGAGGCAGTTAAGCCATGTTGCAAACCATACGAGGGATGTTGGTCCATTGCAAACAATCACCCTCTAAGCATCACTCACCGTGTCCTGCATGGATTGGAACTTGTGACCAAGCTCTGATACCACTTGTTAACTGCTACGGTTTTTATTGCACCAAAAGATTGACCTATTAATTCCTGATACAACCACTAGATTTATAGAGGACCAAAAGATTGACCTATTAAACCATGTTGTGAACCCTACGAGGGATGTTGGCCCACTACCAACAACACCAAAGTGATTGTATCAGTGGATATCCTAACTACAAAACCTAAATATTTCTACACAACACATCAATGGTCCCACCTTCTTTGCATAATGAGACACATTTCCTCTAAAATTCCACATCTCCTCCAACTATTTATAATTTATCCTCTAGTGCTACACATGAGACATCTTTCCCCTAATGTCCACATCTTGTCTGAGTGTGTCTAACACCTCCTTAATTTCTAAGGAAACAATAGAAACAAATATGCCTCCACATGAGATGCCTTTCCTCTAAAAGTCCACATATCCTTCGAGTGTGTCTAACACCTCCTTAAGTGTTGTGGAAACAATAATCACCAATATGCCTAAAGATGAGATGCCATTCCTCTAAAAGTCCACATCTCCTTCAAGTGTTTCTAACGCATCCTCAATTTCTCAAAAAATCACAAATCAAACCCTTCCCCTCCTCTCCTTGAAGAGAAAATCATACTATCAATCCCCCTCTTCTCTTTAGGGAATAATTTACCAAGCACTAACTATTCAATGACATAAATAGAATGCTTCTCATGCAATGAAACTTTTCGAAGCAAGAATCTAACTTTGGATGATGGAAAACCTTCCACTTCCAGCCTCTTATCTTCTTTTTCTATTATTTAAAGACAAATATTTCATCAAGGCTCATACCACAAGGTGGGTTGTCATCATCAGATGAGTCATTTGTATGTATTTCAAATCCACAAAAGTGTGTCTCACCTTCAGTTGTAGCAAAAGAACTAATTTTCTTCAACTTTCCATTGATGAGATCTTTGGCCCGTTGAATGCAATTCATCTACACATAAGCATTTGAATTCTTTTCTAGTGGATTTTTTTTTTGTAATGACCCCTTTCCTACCACTTGGCGTATATTCCATAAATTAGTGCACGTTAGGAATATTAAATTAGGGAATCATTCTTACTGGCCAAGTACATTAGTATATTAACTCATGTTAACCATCATTATTATAAATATTAAAGAAATGCAAACCATCAATAGATAAATTAATGAATATAGTCTAGATTTAACATTCAAGGATCTCTTCATATATATCACAAGAATCTCTTCTCTTTTTATTACTAACATTATCATAAGGTGGAAGAATTAATGTGCCAAGGGCGCATGAAACAAACTACAAGCGGCCTCCCTCAAGGAAAAACCTGAGTGTTGGGACAATTTTCATGTGCCCTAAATTACTCAACCTCTCCCATCCACAAACTTCCTAATCTAGGAGATCTTAGTAAGAGACAAAAGGTAGATTCCTATTATCTATAAATTGAGTATTAGATTTAGATATTTCTTGTTTTATATTACATATATTTTAATTCTCATATTCCAAATGTATTAAATTTTTTGGTTGTATAATCCAATTATATACTCCATATATGATTCAAATATTTAATATATATAAGTTTAAGTATTATTATTTAATTTTTGATATATATTATTAACCACCTCCATAATATATATTTATCATAAATATATTTATTATAATATTATTATCTTGTGTTCCCTTCTCAGTCCTCCCATGAAGAGTATACATATATATATATTCTTCTCCTGTTTCATCCATTGAGAATGATTTCAATCCTTATTAAATAATAGTGAGATTTAATGGTTGTATCTTATTGGGAAGACACACATCCTTTTGTCAACAATTAATTAATCTTTCTTGATATGTGACTTTCTCCTAATGTGTGTGATTTTCTTCTCTTTTCCTCCCTTGTCAAATGAAATTCTATTCTTCTTTTATATCTCATGCTTGAAGAAGTCACATCTTTTTATTTCATGCCTTTTGACCACTCATTAAACTTAACTATATTAAATAGTTTAATTCTTTTATATTTTAACTTAGATTTTATTTTTAGTTCTTTTTCATTTAAATTTAATTATTTTATATTGTAATTTAAATACATATTTTAATTTATATTTCTTTTATATTTCAAGTTAACTATTTAATATTCTAATTTATATTTTATTATTATTATAAATATTATTTTAGAAAGGTAGCTATTTTTTGCAATTTTGCCTCTGGTAATATATTTATTTATTTTTATTTTAATTATTATATTAATCATTATTATTTATTATTAAATCTTGTTCATAAAGGGGACATCACTGTCCACCCTTCCCCAAAATGTCTTGCCCTCAAGCAATACCAATTTTTTTACAAAGTTACAAACCTTTAATGTGAGTGGCTTTTGTTACATACAACTCTAAAACTAATTAATGTATTTGTAATTTAGAAAGTTTCTAAATTTAATTCAAGTTTCTTTTCATATTCTAGGAAATGTTTATACTCATTGAGCTCTTACTTCTACACACATTCTTCATATCATCCATCATTGTAATGCTACACAATCTTTATATATTTTCAATTTTAGTAATGTCTTATCACTCATATTTATAGATAAAACTTAAACATGAATCCTACTCCTTCAAATACAAATTTTTTTCTGTTGACACGGTTATAGATAGTCATGAAACAGTCATGGATTAATTTTTTTTGGAGACATAACAATTACGAAGTGTATGTACATTAGTAAGGAACATACACTCTTTAAGTAAGCATGTTGCAAACGCATCATACATGAATCAAACATGTAAACTATGAAGTATTCACCCAAATACATATAAATAATGACTCATATACACAAATACACGTAGAAAATAGAGCATCTAGAAAATATACTTAATGCAAGAAGCATATAAATATACAAGACATAAATCATATGAACTAATGTACATAAGATAGGGATCCTACACGTAAAGCATGAATCACACATCTAAATATATAAATCATATATATGGTTTGTATGCATGTGAAAAATACATAAAGCATAAATTTACTAAAGTCAAATAGTATACACACAACACATGAATTCACTTATGATGTAAATATTCTCAACACTTAGAACCCGAAGCATGGATATATCCAATTTAGGAGGCATATGACGAAGTTATCATGAATTTACTAAATTCAAGAAGTACTCACATAAATGCACACAATGAATACATATTTATTTAATTAATTCATGAAGCATACATTTATCACATGCAGGATACACATGAATATAATGAATTATATAGAGTGTGAATTCACTTAAATCATGAAGCACACATGTGAATACACAACACATAAATCACATACATAATTTTTATTTAGTCATGAAGTGTACACATAGTACATAAATTTTGAAATATACACATGAGATCACTTAAGTTATGCACATAGTGCATACACATGAATTTAAGTTATGAAACATTTACATGAATACACGTAGTGTACAAAGTATGATGTATACATATAAATCATGCACAAAGATACATGAATACATATAAAAAAGAAATCATATATTGGGAATGAAGTTATGAACTTTAATATAAGGTATGGAGTATACATGTCAAGCATAAGGAAATGAATACATGGTAAATGTGCAAAGTATGAAGTAGTTAACACTCAGATACACACCATACATGTAAGGCATGGAGTAGTACTCTTACATTAGACACAAAGCATAAGTACATGTTATGCATGCATGTAAGGAATTAAGGAAGTATCATATGGAGAGTATGCATAAAATCTAGTCAAAGAAGCATGTATTTTAAATCATATTAGATCGACTTATGTTTTGTAATATAGTCATATCTTTCGGTTCAGTCTAGTTATTATAGATCAATCAAAAGTATAATTTCACATGTTACCTATACTTGAAAATATAAAATATACACATGAATAGATGCAAACACAAATTATAGATGAACTATACACATAATATAAGTATTGTTAGATCTTTTGTTCTATCATTACCCCATAGGATGGGAGGATCAAAACTCTGATACCAATTGTAATGACCCTTTTCCTAACACTTGATGTATATTCCATAAATTAGTACAAATTAGGAATATTGAATTAGGGAATCATTCTTACTAACCAGGTATATTAGCATATTACTCTATATTAACCATCATTATTTATAAATATTAAATAAATGCAAACCATGAATTGATAAATTAATGAACATAATCTAAATTTAATATTCATGGATATCTTCATATAGATCACTAGAATCACTTATCTTTTCCTTACTAACATCATCATAAGGAGGAAGAGTTAATGTGCCAAGAACGCATGAAATAGACTACGAGTGGCCTCCCTCAAGGTATAACCCCAGTGTTTGGACAACTATCATGTGCCCAAAATTACTTCGCCTCTCCCTTCCAAAAACTCCCTACCCTAGGAAACCTTAGTAAGATATAGGAGGTGGATTCCTATTATCTATAAAGTAAGTATTAGATTTAGATATTTATTATTTTATAATATATATATATATATATATATATATATATATATATATATATATATATATATATATATATATATATATATATATATATATATATATATATATATATATATATATATATATATATATATATGTATGTATGTATGTATGTATGTATGTATGTATGTATGTATGTATGTATGTATGTATATAAATTCTCATACTCCAATATATATATATAAGCCACCTCCATAATATATATTTTTCATAAAAATATTTATTATAATATTATTATCTTTTGTTCCCTTCTCATTCCTCCCATGAAGAGTATCGAAATATATATATTCTTTTCCTATTTCATCTTTTGAGAATGATTTCAATCCTTATTAAATATTAGTGTGATTTAATGGCTGCATCTTTTGGAAAGAGAGGCATCCTTCTGTCAACAATTAATTAATCTTTCTTGATTTGAGACTCTCCCTTAATGTGTGTGATTTTCTTCTCTCCTCCCCCTTTCATATTAAATTCTATTCTTCTTTTTATATCTCATGCTCGGAGTCACATCTTTTCATTTCATGCCTTTTGACCACTCATTAAAATTAATTATATTTTATCTTAATTCTTTTATATTTTAACTTTTCACTTTCATTTGTCTTCAACCTAAACAATTTATATTTTATGGACATTTTGGCACTGGAAGCTTGTGAACCAAACAAAGTGTTAAGCCCATCATATATTTTCTTTTATGTATTTAGAAGATCAATTTTATGGAAATATGCATCTGATAAACCAAGTCTAATCAATGTTATTGCCCTACGATCTTTAACCATCCACTTCGTTGATTCATCTACATCTTGAAGTTTTCTAACAATTCCACTAATAATGATCCATAAATATTTTTCAATCAGAAACAATTGTATTTTAATTTTCCATGTGTACAATTCAAACCCTTAAAATTTTGCAATTGAATTTGTTTTATCCATTATCCTTATGACAAAAAAATAAAACTATATCAAAAGATTCTTGATACCACGCTAGACTGTCGCATACCTCTAACGACCCATATTCAAATTTGATTATGTTATCTCATTTACAAATCAATTTAAAACCTTCATATGAAAATAGAAATCAAACCGCCCTCTCATAAAAAATAAAACCAATCTCGAACTTTTTCATCCACACACAACGAAGTGGACTTCATATTTTCATCCACACACAACGCAGTGGACTTCATATTTTAGGTGGATCAACTGATCTTTTGTCTAGGTTTTCTCATGAGCACTTTCTTCAAAATTAGGAGTGCGTTGTTCATAACATAGTCATTCCTTACAAAATTTTCTTCATCTCCAAGTATAGACAAACTATCTTCACCGCACCTTTCTTTGCAAATGGGCGAGTTCCAGTGAGCTTTTACTACATTGGATGATCACACGAAAGTGAAAGCCTGCCAGATTGAATGATCTTCTCAAAATACACCTGCAACATCTTCCTTTATGATTATGGACCAAGTGTCATTTCTTCCATCAACCGTGAGGGATTGTGGCGGTGGGCATAGGGTAAGAATAGGTTGTGCAGAATGCAACATTTACTCTGGTTCATCATCAATTTCTCACTGCAACATTTCTTCCAATCCCCCTCGCTAGCCTTCACGTAGGAGGCCTTCGAGAATACTTGGAGGACTACCCATCAGGTTGGACCCACACAATTCTAAGAAAAATGAAAACTGAAAGTTTGTAATTTCCCATCCAAGATTATGTTTGATTGTTTTTACAATTGTTCAGTCTCATCATTTGAGATACTTTTCAACATGAGTAAAAGGTTGCTAAATTGTAAAGTGATTAACATCTTTGTTCTTTATATTTTCTGGTCCTTAGGAGATTAAAACCCGTTTTGTTAATGTATTTTATTCCCATGCTATATTTAATGATTTTTTTTTAAAATCCCAATCTTCCATAACCATATATAGTGAGGGTGAAGCTAACATGCTTATCCCTCTGATGGTAATGAAAACCAGCCATTGCTCTATTGGTATTCATTATTTCCCTGCTATTATAGAGCAGATTGTATTGGACAAGTGTTATGGAGGAGGCTTCTTTAAAAGTTTTTTTAGAGTGAGGTTTCATGAATTTTGTAGTAGGCTTTATGTTTAATAGTTTAAGTTCTATAATTTATAAAAAGTTTGTCATTTCATGAATTTTTTATTAAGTATACTAAAAATTGAAACAAATTAAATGATAAAAATTTGAGAAAAGGTTAAGTTGGTGGAACAATTTCTAATTATGAACCTTTCCCACCCTCTTAAATCTACATCACTTAAAAATAAGGATAGTTAGTTTTTAGAAAAATACTCTAGTTAATCTTATAACAATTCCTTTTCGACTTTATGAAATATTTCATTCTATAAAATTAGATTCTCAAACCCCCTTCACAAAGCTACACCCTAAGAAATACCAATGCCTAAATCGACAACAAACCTAAACATGCATGACATTATTAACGTCAACAAACCTAAATATTGAATGCTTATATGGCCCAACCATGTGCGGCCTTCTTGTAATTCTCAATGGTACAATAAGAGATAGGAGGAATCAAGAACTTTGTATGAAGATTTAATTGTGCTCAATTATTTTTAATTTTAGATTATATTTTATGTTTCATTATTAATATGAAGAGAGCTCAGTGATTTATAATTTAAAAGAGAGGTCTAAAAAGTTAATGAAACAATAATAAGAGACATATAAGTAAATATAAATGATAAATGTAATAAGTAAAATAAATATGATAAATAATTAAATACATCAAGATGCATCGAGGCATTGAATATTTTCATCTTATAATTTTTTACTATGATTAGGGCTAGCATTTAGGGTTGTAGTTTATATCATGGTTAGGGTTACCATTAAGGGTACATTTTGTATCATAGTTAGGGTTAGCATTAAGTTTAGAGTTTGCTTTAGATTTATTAATTTATTTACATTAGCATTTATTTGGTTGGTATTGGAATTATAATTAGGTTAAGGGTAAAAATTTAGGTTTGTTAAGGGCCATGGTTTGGGTTAAGGTTAGGGTCAAATATAGGATTAAGACTAAGATTAGCCTTATGGTTAGGATTTGGTTTAAGTTTAGGTTTATGATTGTGGTTAAGGCTAGGGTTTAGACTTATGGTTAGGGTTAATATAAGGGTTACAATTTAGTGTTAAGGTTTAATATTATATGTTAAATAAATTAATGTAATTAGGATTTCGGTTAGCATTTATACCATGGTTAGGTATAGCATTAAGATTATGGTTTACCATTTATGATTAGGTTTTTACATTTATGATTAGGGTTTACCATTTAATGAGTATGATTACATGGTTAGGGATAGGGTTTATGCTTATGGTTAGGGTTATAGTTACATTTAGGATTAAGTGTTAAGGTTTACTGTTAGGGTTATATTTGTGGCTAGGGTTCTAATTTTATGTTATGCTTAGGTTTTATATAAAATGTAGGGTTAGGGTAAGGATTAAGGTTACAATTATAATTATCATGATGGAATGATTAGTATTAAGATTATAAAATAGACTGACATGTATTAAGGTGTTGGATATTTTTAATTTAATATTTTTTATTAAATTAAATGCCTTGATACATCTGGACTTATTTTATATATAGATTATATGTATTTTTTAGTGCAAGGATTTGAATTATCATTAAGGTTAGTATTAAGGTTAGAAGTGTGATTAGAATACATATTAGGGTTTGGTTAGGGTTCAAGATTAAGATTATGGTTTGAATTACTCTTAGGGTTATGATTCTTGATTTTGGATAGCTAATTTAAATTATAATTATAACCCTAAACCAAACCCAAACTCTAAACATCATATAAACCCTAACACTAAATGTAAAATTGTAAGCTTAGATGCTAAATGCCAATTTTGAGCCAAACTATAACTATAATATTAACCTTTTGTAACCCATACCATAATCATAATCCTAATTGTACCCTAAATCCAAAATGTTAAATCCTAATCATAAATACTATACCCTAATTTTAACACTAACCCTAAATCCTAATCCTAACCATAATACTATAACCCTAAATTATGAATATTAAAGCCTCTTACCCCAATTGCTAAACCCTTATCCTAAATTATAAAACCTAAACCCTAAATGCTAAGATAAACCAAATATTAAATAGTAAACCCTAATACTAAATGGTAAACCGTAGTCCTATATGCTTCAACCTAAATGCTAACCCCTATCAATGCAAAACCCTAATCCTAACCTTAACCTAATACTAATTATTATTTGAACCCATACCCTAACCCTAATCTTAATCTTAATCCTAAATCTTATATGTTGAACCATAATCCTTAATTATAAATCATAATCCTAACCCTAATTGATAAATTGTAACTTGACTCCTTGATCCTAAACATTATATTAAGAATTACATTTAGGATTATGATTAGGGTTCTAAGGTATACATCATGGTTAATAGTATGGTTAGGGAAACACTTAGAATTATCATTAGGGTTAGGATTTAGGCTAGAAGTAAAATTAGGGTTAGGATAGAATTATGATTAGACTTAGGACTATGATTAGGGTTTAGATATGGTTCTAGGGTTAAGGTTAGGATTATAATTATTAAGGTTAAGGTTAGACTTTTGATTATGGTTAAGGATAATATTTAAGATAATTATTAATTTTTTGATTAGGGATAGGGTTTACATCATGGTTAGAGTAGACTTTAGGGTTAATGTAGGGTTATAGTTAGGGTTGGGGTTAAGATTTTGGATACAGTTAGGTTTCTATCATGGTTAGGATTACCGTTTGGCTTATAAATAAGGTTAGAGCTACAATAATAGTTAGGGTTAGGATTTAAGGTAAGGATCATGGTTGAAATTAGGATTTACATCATGGTTATGGCTATAATGAGTATTTAGGTTAGACATTAGATTAGGTTTTAGGTTTAGGTTTGGGACTAGGATTAGGGTTCTAGGGTATACATCATGGTTAGAGTTAGGGTCTTAGATATGGTTAGTACAAGGATTAGAATTATCATTATGGTTAGGGTCTAGGTTAGAAGTATAATTATAGTTTAGATTAGGTTTTATTTAGGGTTATGGTTTTAATTATGCTTAGGATTAGGGTTATGGTTTGATTAAGATATGATTAGAGTTTAGTGTATAGATAATGATTAGGGTTGGGGTTTATGGTATGGATAGGGAAATGTTTATAATTATTGTTAGGATTAGGATTTTAATATGAAGTATGATAATTATTAGGGTTAAAGTAAATTAGAATTAGGGTTTGATTACAATTAGCACTTGATTATTATTAGGGCTTTACTATACTTATGTTTTGGATTAAAGCTTAATTAGGGCTATAATTAGGGTTGCAATTTAGTTATATTAAGGTGAGGATTATGTTATGGGTTAGGAATTAAGTTGGGCTAGATAAGGGTCAAGGTTTAGGGTCTTGGATCCTCTTTTTTTTCAATTTTCTCAGTGTCTACATTTAGATCTATCATAGTTTTGATTTTTTAGTTAGAGCCTACTTTTATGTGTCTCAATAATCAATATTTACATTGTATGTATTTAGATCTTTTTTCTCATGAATTGCATTAGTTCATAGATCAATTAACTCTTTCATTTCATTTTCATGATTACATGTTTCAACACAACAACAACAACAACAACAACAACAACAACAACAACAACAACAAAAACAACAACAACAATAATTATTATTATTATTATTTAGAAATAGTTTTCAATAAGGTTCAAAATTAGGCATATATTTCAATTTGGTTTAGTGTAAGGATCAAGGGTAGATTTAGGTTTTAATTTATCATGAAGTAACCACAGTAGATTTTGGAGGCCCGTGAAAGTTGAATATGATTAGGGTTAGGGTACATTTATTTGATTATGGTTTAATAAAGATTAACATTAGACTTGATAATTTAATTTATCAAGATAGATCACTATGTTGACAACTAAATATTTAGCCAACGTCTCCGTAGATTTTGGAAAATCATATTTTATAAACCTTAATGTAGATAAGCTTGACGATAATGGCTTTAAGATTTAGGGTTACAATTTAATGTAATCTTCAATTAGGTTTAGGGTTAGGGATCAACCTGTATTAAGGTTTTCTAAAATGTAAGAGTGAAATTTAGATTTTAGTTTAGTGTTAGGGTTAAATTTAATTAGGTGTTAGTGTTGAGATTTATATTGGTTTAACTATAACGGTCTAATATAATATATTAGTTTAAACATATGTAATGAGGAAATATTAATTAGAAATGTGATCACTAGATAAGATACTAGCTAGGGCTAATTTTTAATTTAAAATTTGCCAAAATAGGATTTGTATAAAGTTCAATTCAAGGTTTAGGATTAAGATTGAATTTTATTGAGCATAAAAATTAGGTTTCAAATTGGTTTCATGTGTAATTCAATTTAGAGTTAAGGTTAGGGTTCAATCTAGTTTAATGTTTAATTTTTAATTTTGTTACCAATGTAGGCTATTTCTATTTCTGAGAGAAAGGTTAAATTTAGAATTTATCCATGACCTAAATATTTTAGGTCTAGTTTAATTTAGTGTTTGGGCTCAACTTGGTATATATTAAGTTTGAATTTTATTAAGGGTATAACATAATAAAAATATTAGGATTATGGTTCTATTTTGGTTTAACATTAGAGTTAAATTTATTTGAGTGGTATGATAAGGGTTCAATTTTGTATTGAGTAAAGGTTCAAACTGGTTGTGTGTTAGCATTCAATTTAATTTGATTAGGGTTAGGGTCAAGGTTAAATTTTCCTTATTCTTTATTTAGGTTTATAGCTATAGTTTAATTCTTGAGTTAAGTGTTGATTTGGTTGGGTTCAATTTGATTTAAGGTGTTTTTACAATTTGAAATATTAATTCAAAAAATTATCACATAATTAAATTTGAAAGAATTTTAAAAAATTATAAAACAAATTGTGAGTTAATATTCTTAGAAATTTTTTGATCCCTTTTTTAATGGTAGACTTATATTAAATGAACATTCAACGAATAGTCAATAAATTTCTTCATATGTCAAGCCTTAGTATTTTTTATACAAAGATATAGATATATTTTTGTCTTTCTATGCTAATCGTATTGATTTACTTTCAATGAACTCATCAAAGATTATTAATAATAGAAAGCAAGAAACTATTGATATTTTTTTAAAATAATAATTTTATTCACTAAAATAAATATTCAAAAATAATAATAATATTATTATTATTATAAAGACGAAAAATAACTTTTCACTAATCAAATTAATAAACATTTTAAATTTTAGAAATAGAGAAACATAATTCAAAAATATAGAAACTTCTTACTTTATAATAATTTTGTTATTATATTTATATTTATAAATATATATAGATATTTTTCTAATATTCTCACTTAGAAAAGGGAAGATGTTTCTGATTTCTTTAGAAACATCTTTAATCTCACATAGAAAAGTAGGATGCTTTCATATTTCATATTTTTTTCTCTAATTGAAACTAATGATGTTTCTAATTAGAAAATTATAAGGAAAATATAGAAACAACTTTATTGACAATTAGAAAAATGAGAGGTTTCTACATTTTCTTGATATTATTATTATACATCTTTACCCTTATTATTTATCTTTTTATATAATTTATTTGTGATGCCCAAAAGTTCGGGTCAAAACACAACCAACAAATTTTTTTTTAAAAGTGTAAAAGAACCACAATCACGATGCGGGATGAAAGGATACAACGACGTGGTCGCAAAAGTCTCAGGTGATCAACCTCAACAATGTTGATTCCAAAAGATGCTAGATGATATCGATATAATCGTAGTAGGTCGATGATCCTCTTCTCGATCAATATCATCGATCATCGATCTAAAAAGTCTATAGGGGAACTAAGAGAGACATAATGTTAACATTGTCCTATAATTAGGTTATCCATTTTCTAAATAGGTTCATATCGAGGCCAAAAAGATTGAGATGGTAAAAATTGCCAACCTATGTTTAAATTGGATAAAAGTTTAAGTTGACGTTTACTTCGTTGTCCGTTTTCAAATGTATAAGTACAAATTCAATTTATAATTATAACATGCCACTAAAACCATGTACATCTTAACCTATTATTAAATTCATAAAATGAGTCGTTACACCAAATTTTGTTTCCTAGAGAATTAATAAGAATTCAAATTAGGACTAACATATTAATAGATAATTAGCATTATTAATAACTAAATATTGATTTATAAAATGTTAATTAAAGATATGTAAGTGATGATTATTAAATGACATAAATATATAATTAATTACTAATTATAATATATTAATTAATTAATATAAATATTAATTAATTAATAAACTATAATAAATTAATTAATATATATATTCATATACTTAAAATAAAAGATCATTGGAAAGCAAATACAACTAATTAAATCAATAAAACTTTCCTAAAACAAATTAATTACTAACAAATGTCATCATGCTAAACTAATTAAATCAACATTAACTATTTTAATTCTAAACTAACATGACAATAAGACAAAATAACTTAATTAATTACATCCTAAAACTAAGTTAACTATCAAAAACTATCTAATTCTATACTAATATTATAACATGAAATTAATAACTAATCTACAATATAAACTACATTCTAAACTAACTTATCTAATCACTAATCAAATCACCTTACTAAGTCAACTAACCTACATCCCTATTCCTAAGACCTAGCTCCCTCCTTACTTCCTACACCCACGTACCCCAAGGCAAAGGCCACATCCTAAAGGGGACAAGGGAGGTACGCATTGAATGAAGGGGGAAGTAAAATTTAAACAACATTTTAAATGAACCCCAAACCTGCGCCAGGCTTGCGCATGGGAAGGAGAAAAAGCATGGTAAGGGAAGTGGAAAGTGGGTCCCACTCCCTTCCATGTCATAGAAATAATCCTATCAAAATTTGGAGTTAATACCAAGCATTTTTTCCAAAGAAATAGCCTCTTCCACCAAAAACATGTGCCAGGTTTCTTTAGGGAGTGGTCAAAGCATTAATAGAATGCTATCATATAAAATAAATGCTAACAAAGACAATAAGACCTGCGTAGGTTTGAGTCAAAATGAGTGAAGGCAAAGAGTGGAGGAGGTTTAAGAGGTGGCAGCGCAAGTACACCAGCCTGTCCAATCTCAATGTTTGATAATAACCCATGTCTATTCATAGATTTTTAAAATCTTTTTGCAAGACAAGTCTTCCACCACATGCGCCTAACTTTGGGGAAGTCTTTAAATAGGTAAGGGATAATATTATTAATTGTTATTTTAATTTCTTTATGACATAAGGTGGCAAGGTTTAATATTTTTAATTGACTGTGTAAAGAATTTGTATGGGAATTATTTTCTCATACAAATTCCAGAGTGTTGATAAGTCTTATTTTCCTTTGTATATGAACTCTCTCCTATGAAAGATATCCTCCTTGTTTTATTTTCTTTGCAACTATGTGTTAATATTTCAACATTTTCATTTGATCTCTATAGTATTGTTTATTCCAATGGATTGTAATTGTTAGTGTTTTAATAAGGGATACATATGGTATGATATCAATATAATAGAATTATCAACATATGATCTATTTTGTTTATCTCTTCATAGTTCTTTCTTTACAAGTATAAGGATTGAAAATAAGATATAATACACATTTAAAGATGGATTTCCAACGATCTTTACGTTTAGAACCTCATACAAGATACTATGATAATCTCATATCAATCTAAATATGAAAACAAAATGTAAATTGCTACAAGAATTAATCTATTGTTATGGATAATTCTTTGCATTGAGAGCATTCTTCAATGATCAAGAGAGAGAGAGGTCCTTTAACAAGTATGCACGAATACATCTTATACATTTAGAATTCCATATCTTCTCATTATCAATTACACCAATGAAATCTACAACATCCCAGTTTTCAACATATCATTGCAATCTTCAAAATGATACTAGATTTGCTTTACAAGTGTATCATCATCAAATACAAATGCACTCTCAAACTTTAATGAAAGATAAATACAACAAGTTTACTTTCTCATTATCAATACAATATACTTAAACAAAATGCTCCAATAGAGTGAATGAATACACCATCCAAAATATACAACAATGCTCCAAATCATGGAGTGATTTCTTCAAAACAAACACATCAAGGAAAGACTCCATCAAGCTTCATCCACATGAATATGACTTCAATACCTGCCATGAACAAAAGGATAGGAACCATGGGATGCTCACCTCCCATCCTAGGCCTCTCATGAGGCCACCCCCGAGCTTGGGGAAACCACAATGAATGGGATACAAACACTCACACACAAACACAACAAGATCATATACAAATGAAAAACTCAAATTCCCTCAGGATGAAAACTAAGGAATTCCATGAATATCCTTTGTGGGGTGTGGGTGGACAAAACCATGGAGATAACCAATGCATACAAAAACAAGGCCACACATGGACCCATATATCTCAATTTTCATACAAGGCTCACATGGCCAATCTTCCCTCCTTATACCCCCATTGCCACACGGGCTAAATGCAAGGTTTCTTGGGGAAAATCACTCACCCAAGTTCATCTTTCCCCACACATGGAGGAGACTCTACACATGGAGTTGCCTCCATTCCCACACCCCCTCTTGATTTCTCTTCCCTCTCAAGGGTGAGTGAATCCAAGAGATACAACCCAAAATCCAATTACATAAAAAAAATACATTGCATGCTTGCTCTCACCATGACCAACCATGGGAAGCTAAAACACAACATGAAACAATGCAAGCTTCCTCCATGACCAACCATGGGAAGCCAAAAACATCAACACAAAAACACATACAACTTCTAAAACAATAAGAGAGCAAGATTTCCTACCTCAAGTCCAATGCTAATGGAAGGATTGTTGAGCCCTAATCCAAACTCCAAGCTTTCTCCTCTAACTTTTTGGAACTCTCTAAAAATAGAGAATGGATGAATAGCCTATCCTTTGCCAAAATTCCTCTAAAAAGGCCTCTAAAACCTACCCCCACAAACCTCATTAATTAAGTCCTATCAAGCAAGTTGCAATTTCGTTCAAGGTTGCACATGAATTTTTAAAAGGGTCAAAAAGTCAATTTTAGGCTATTTATAAGGTGAAAATACCCCTAACCCATGGGTAGATGGAATGGGTTAACTAATAAGGCATAAAACCACTTTCTAAAGCCACTATTAACCCTCTAAATTCACTTCTAGGAATAAGATCGAGAATGGGGAATGGAAACTGCATTAAAGTTCCTATGGCAAAAAGGTGTGCTAAGATTTCCCTAAAACTCCTAGAATATGCTCTCACACAACACTCGACATACCTTGATAACATTTAACATTAGTGTCAAGCGCACTTCACGAAATAACATTTCATGCAAGGTACGTCCAATGTCACAACACATAACATTAATACACACATACATTCCAGATTACTGTTACGAATAAAAATACTTAACAACGAGGCCTCAGGTCTCTTAATAGACGGGGCCTTGGTTTAACTAGTTGCCCTACGTTCAAAGTGATTTCCCCGAATGTGTTTTCCATGGTCCTTCCACCTGCAATACCTCAATGCAGCATCAGTAATTCAAAGAAGAAAACCAATACATTAAACATACATGATATAACAATAATCATTCAATTGCATATAATATTCATAATTAAATTGCATAATGCAAATGAAATTCCATAGCATAATTCAAATATCATCAAGATAATCAGGTTCACAAAACATCATATAATAACATAAACCAATCCACACACTATGGATCCCATATGCAGAATCATCAAAATGAATAGTCTAACGAGTCAACATAGTATATCAGTAGTCGAAAAAGTCCAAGTATCTCTGAAAGTAACATAATCAAAATGATAGGCTAATATCTATAAAAAAGGATCACTATGTGGGCCGAAGGTGGGCCTCACATTATTAATATAATATATTTCTTATACATTTTTTCAAAATAATAATTTTATTAATCTTCATATTTATAACAATTGAATGTATAGATAGATATTTTGAAAATAAAATGTTATTAGTTATTCTTTATTTGTAAATATGAAAAAGTATAAGATTTGAAAACCATTAAATTATTTATATATTGAGTCTTTAATAGGAAGAAAAAATAATTTTAACCTCAATCAATTGCTTACATTCTTTTATTGGGAAATAATAAGACCTTGCAAATTGCACTAAAAACCATGAAATTTGATGAACTATTCTATATTTTTACAAATTTTGTTTATAATAGAGGAGACTCTTCAATATTCCATTTACAATGATTGTTCATTTATTGACCATTCTCTTTCATCTTTTAACAGAAAGTAGGAAACTTTGTTTTTTCTTACATAGGTTTTTTGGATGACCTTTTATAGAAGGGTTTGATCCCAGTGTAGATTTAAACCTATGAACTTAATAACCATTAAAAATGATTTTACGTCATAAAGATTCAATATTTTTTGAACTACTTCAAATTAAAAAATCTCATAAAAACAAAATATAAATTGATCTCAAATTTCTATTAATTCTTTTTCAGTCAAAATTATATTCTACCAAAATTTCGAAGCTGTATCGTCAAACTCAATGGTCATCTTTTAAAATTTTGAAGTAAACGAAAGAATAAAAACGGGGATAAAAAGAAAAGGCCTTTTTGACCATTATCTTATAGATGGACATTGGAAACCACAACATTGAAATAATGAAAATCGTCGAATTTTAGAAAAAAATTATCGGATCTCATTCCATTATGGATATTGTTGTAAAGGGTAGAATATTTGTTAACGTAGTTTCAATAACGTAATGTATATGCAGGTGCTTGCAATCTACGCTGAAATTCTAGAACAGCCTTACCAGAGGTGTTCATAAAAAAATGATAAAGAGGATTCCTCTTATTTAAGGCACTGAAAAAACGCAACGTAAGATTTTTTCTTTTGTTGAAATTTGATTTCTGGTAGTTGTCTGTCTTAAATTTTCTCAATTATAATCTTCAGTCGTCTGCTTTATTATTACAAACACACTGAATATACTCATTTATTAATGCTAAATGATTTTACGTTCGGATTGATTTTATTCTACCGCTCTAAGCATTACTCTATGTTTAGAGCAATTCTACTACTCTACCATCAGCACCTGATTAAGGTTACAATTATAATTAGCATGAGGGAATGATTAGTATAAAGATTATAAAATACATCGACATGTATTAAGGTGTTGGATATTTTTTATTTAATATTTTTTATTAAATTAAATTGTGAAAATATTAAATGCCTTGATACATCTGGACTTATTTTATATATAGATTATATGTATTTGTTGGTGCAAGGATTTGAATTATCATTAAGGTTAGTATTAAGGTTAGAAGTGTGATTAGAATACATATTAGGGTTTGGTTAGGGTTCAAGATTAAGATTATGGTTTGAATTATTCTTAGGGTTATGATTCTTGATTTTGGATAGCTAATTTAAATTATAATTATAATCCTAAACCAAACCCAAGCTCTAAACATCATATAAACCCTAACACTAAATGTAAATTGTAAGCTTAGATGCTGAATGCCAATTTTGACCCAAACTATAACTATAATATTAACCTTTTGTAACCCATACCATAATCATAACCCTAATTGTACCCTAAATCCAAAATGTTAAATCCTAATCATAAATACTATACCCTAATTTTAACACTAACCCTGAATCCCAATCCTAACCATAATACTATAACCCTAAATTATGAATTTTAAATCCTCTTACCCCAATTGCTAAACCCTTATCCTAAATTATAAAACCTAAACCCTAAATGCTAAGATAAACCAAATATTAAATAGTAAACCCTAATACTAAATGGTAAACCATAGTCCTATATGCTACAACCTAAATGCTAAACCCTATCAATGTAAAACCCTAATCCTAACCTTAACCTAATACTAGTTATTATTTGAACCCATACCCTAACCCTAATCTTAATCTTAATCCTAAATCTTATATGTTGAACCATAATCCTTAATTAAAAATCATAATCCTAACCCTAATTGATAAATTGTAACTCGATTCCTTGATCCTAAACATTATATTAAGAATTACATTTAGGATTATGATTAGGGTTCTAAGGTATACATCATGCTTAACAGTATGGTTAGGAAAAGGCTTAGAATTATCATTAGGGTTAGGATTTAGGCTAGAAGTAAAATTAGGGTTAGGATAGAATTACGATTAGACTTAGGACTAGGATTAAGGTTTAGATATGGTTAGGGTTAAGTTTAGGATTATAATTATTAAGGTTAAGGTTAGACTTTTGATTATGGTTAAGGATAATATTTAAGATAATTATTAATATTTTGATTAGGGATAGGGTTTACATCATGGTTAGAGTAGATGTTAGGGTTAATGTAGGGTTATAGTTAGGGTTGCGGTTAAGATTTTGGATACAATTAGGTTTCTATCATGGTTAGGATTACCGTTTGGCTTATAAATAAGGTTAGAGCTACAATAATAGTTAGGGTTAGGATTTAAGGTAAGGATCATGGTTGAAATTAGGATTTACATCATGGTTATGGCTATAATGAGTATTTAGGTTAGACATAAGATTAGGTTTTAGGTTTAGGTTTGGGACTAGGATTAGGGTTCCAGAGTATACATCATGGTTAGAGTTAGGGTCTTAGATATGGTTAGTACAAGGATTAGAATTATCATTATGGTTAGGGTCTAGGTTAGAAGTATAATTATAGTTTAGATTAGGTTTTATTTAGGGTTATCGTTTTAATTATGCTTAGGATTAGGGTTTTGGCTTGATTAAGCTATGATTAGAGTTTAGTGTATAGATAATGATTAGGGTTGGCGTTTATGGTATGGATAGGGAAATGTTTATAATTATTGTTAGGATTAGGATTTTAATATGAAGTATGATAATTATTAGGGTTAAAGTAAATTAGAATTAGGGTTTGATTACAATTAGCACTTGATTATTATTAGGGCTTTACTATACTTATGTTTTGGATTAGAGCTTAATTAGGGCTATAATTAGGGTTACAATTTAGTTATATTAAGGTGAGGATTATGTTATGGGTTAGGCATTAAGATGGGCTAGATAAGGGTCAAGGTTTAGGGTCTTGGATCCTCTTTTTTTCAATTTTCTTAGTGTCTACATTTAGATCTGTCACAATTTTGATTTTTTAGTTAGAGCCTACTTTTATGTGTTTCAATAATCAATATTTACATTGTATGTATTTAGATCTTTTTCTCATTAATTGCATTAGCTCATAGATCAATTAACTCTTTCATTTCATTTTCACGATTACATGTTTCAACACAACAACAACAACAACAACAAAACAAAATAAAATAAAATAAAATAAAATAATAATAATAATAATAATAATAATAATTATTATTATTATTATTGAGAAATAGATTTCAATAAGGTTCAAAATTAGGCATATATTTCAATTTGGTTTAGTGTAAGGATCAAGGGTAGATTTAGGTTTTAATTTATCATGAAGTAACCAAAGTAGATTTTGGAGGCCCGTGAAAGTTGAATATGATTAGGGTTAGGGTACATTTATTTTTGTATGGTTTAATAAAGATTAACATTTGACTTGATAATTTAATTTATCAAGATAGATCACTATGATGACAACTAAATATTTAGCCAACATCTCTGTAGATTTTGGAAAGTCATATTTTCTAAACCTTAATGTAGATAAGCTTGACGATAATGGCTTTAAGATTTAGGGTTACAATTTAATGTAATCTTCAATTAGGTTTAGGGTTAGGGATCAACCTGTATTAAGGTTTTCTAAAATGTAAGAGTGAAATTTAGATTTTAGTTTGGTGTTAGGGTTAAATTTAATTAGGTGTTAGTGTTGAGATTTATATTGGTTTAACTATAATGGTGTAATATAATATATTAGTTTAAACATATGTAATGAGGAAATATTAATTAGAAATGTGATCACTAGATAAGATACTAGCTAGGGCTAATTTTTAATTTAAAATATGCCAAAATAGGATTTGTATAAAGTTCAATTCAAGGTTTAGGATTAAGATTGAATTTTATTGAGCATTAAAATTAGTTTTCAACTTGGTTTCATGTGTAATTCAATTTAGGGTTAAGGTTAGGGTTCAATCTAGTTTAATGTTTAATTTTTAATTTTGTTACCAATGTAGGCTGTTTTTATTTATGAGAGAAAGGTTAAATTTAGGATTTATCCATGACCTAAATATTTTAGGTCTAGTTTGATTTAGTGTTTGGCCTCAACTTGGTATATATTAAGTTTGAATTTTATTAAGGGTATAACATAATAAAAATATTAGGATTATGGTTCTATTTTGGTTTAACGTTAGAGTTAAATTTATTTGAGTGGTATGATAAGGGTTCAATTTTGTATTGAGTAAAGGTTCAAACTGGTTGTGTGTTAGCATTCAATTTAATTTGATTAGGGTTAGGGTCAAGGTTAAATTTTCCTTATTCTTTATTTAGGTTTATAGCTATAGTTTAATTCTTGAGTTAAGTGTTGATTTGGTTGGGTTCAATTTGATTTAAGGTATTTTTACAATTTGAAATATTAATTCAAAAAATTATCACATAATTAAATTTGAAAGAATTGTAAAAAATTATATAACAAATTGTGAGTTAATATTCTTAGAAATTTTGCGATCCCTTTTTTAATGGTAGACTTATATTAAATGTACATTCAAGGAATAGTCAATAAATTTTGTCATATGTCAAGCCTTAGTATTTTTTATACAAAGATATAAATATATTTTCGTCTTTCTATGCTAATCGTATTGATTTACTTTCAATGAACTCGTCAAAGATTATTAATAATAAAAAGCAAGAAACTATTGCTATTTTTTTTTTAAATAATAATTTTATTTACTAAAATAAATATTAAATAATAATAATAATATTGTTGTAAAGCGTAGAATATTTGTTAACGTAGTTTCAATAACGTAATGTATATGCAGGTGCTTGCAATCTACGCTGAAATTCTAGAACAGCCTTACCAGAGGTGTTCATAAAAAAATGATAAAGAGGATTCCTCTTATTTAAGGCACTGAAAAAACGCAACGTCTAAATCGTAAACTAAAACGCAAATCTTACCAAGGGGGACACTTAGTTTTTTTTTCCAAACTTTTTCAAACTTCCTTTATACATTTTACGTTTTAGTTTACGATTTAGCCCATACCCGGTGGATGGTGACGATATTTATTCACTTCCAAGTTTCCGACGCTTTGAATATCTTCAGTCCACAATATTCGGTGCCTGACCCGTTTCTATGACTTTTAAATTTTTATTAAAAATATTTGTAAGAAGAACAAAGAAACCTATTGGTAAAACTGGACATATGCCTGGCAAGTGTGTAGCACCATGAATTATAATTTAATTTTTTTTAAAAATAAAAACTTCTTTTTGCTGCGATTGGCAAGAAACACGTCATATGCTATCTCATGTTTGACTAGCAAATGTTCCAATGTCTCTGCAGGGACACGCTTTCCTTATGTGCCTGAGGAATCTATGTTTTGTACGTGCATCCATTCCAGATGAACATTTTGTTGTCTATTTAAGTTAGAAGTCGGAAGGAAGCAGATAAGCCAATTGGTATATACATTGTGAGCATCGAAGTGCAATGGCTAACAAGAATGGCATCGATGTAACAGAGTTTGCCCATTTTGCAAATCCCGACTGGTAAGATTTTTTCTTTTGTTCAAATTTGATTTCTGGTAGTTGTCTGTCTTAAATTTTCTCAATTATAATCTTCAGTCGTCTGCTTTATTATTACAAACACACTGAATATACTCATTTATTAATGCTAAATGATTTTACGTTCGGATTGATTTTATTCTACTGCTCTAAGCATTACTCTATGTTTAGACCAATTCTACTACTCTACCATCAGCACCTGATTACCTATTTTTAAGGAATTTTCATAATTCCTACAGGGCTTTGCCATGCAACTGTTGCTACGTACATTGATATAATATGATGGGCGATTGCAGGGAAGATCCAGTGCACAGAAGATGCATCGCTGCAAGCCTAGTACACGTTGTGTACCCCCTTGAAACCCACAAAAGCCAGGCTTATGAATTGTGTTGCATACTTCAATTTGACGTTCAGGAAACTATTAGCGACGATGGTGGTGGATCCATATTTGGTGCTGTTTTCCAGTGGCGTGGAAGAAGCCATACAAGTCCAAGTAAGCCTCCTTCTCAGGTAGTTGCATTCAGAGGAACGCTTCTTCGACCAAGAAATATTTTACAAGACTTGGTTGAAGATTTGAGGGTAGCCATTGGGCACTATGATCTTGATAGCAATATCGTAAATTTAAAAAGGACTATCATTGAAAGTATGCACAATTAATTTTCTAGAATATTCTTAATTATTTTACACAAAGGAAAGTGAACCCGGATCGTAACAGATTCATTAGTACATAGCTCTTTATAGGTGACCTAGAACATGTTGTGCTTTCTTTACGCCCTAAAAAAAGTTCAGGTTTTTGTGGCTTATAAGTTCAACTTTATCAAGTAATTCAGGTTTTTGTGGCTTATCAGTTCAACTTTATCAAGTAATGTGGCTTCATATTAAGGGTGTCTTTTACAAGGTTTATCTTGAAGCTTTGGAAGAGGATTTGTTAGGGGTTAATTTATTAATAAATACTTTATCAAACTATTTGTAAAAGGGAAAAAATTATGGATTCTATATCTAGATGGCAGCCTATGACCTTGTTTAATAGTTCTTATAAAATAATTGTTTAAACATTAGCCACGATGATCAAAATTTTGGCTAAAAGGGTTGTTCATCTTGAACAAATTGGGTTTCTTAGTAGAAGATATATTTTGGACAACTCAATGTTGGCATGCCACACACTTCTAAGTGGGCTAAACAATTAGGATAAAATGTTTTGTTAGTAAATCTACAACATCCAATCAAGCAAGCTTTTCTTGTTTGTCAGTTTCTCTATATCTTAGTTGTCAATGCTTTCGCTTGTATGCAATAAAAATATAATTAGACGAATCTAATAAAGGGAATACTTATTCCTAACAATGCTACTATTTTAAACTGCCCATTTGCATAGGATTGTATGTTATTCATTCAAAATGATTTGTCTAAAATCTACACATATCCTTTTTTATGATGATAAAAACATTTGAATTCTTTTCTAGTGGATTTTTTT
Source organism: Chamaecyparis obtusa (assembly GCA_027943335.1). Classification (NCBI taxonomy): domain Eukaryota; kingdom Viridiplantae; phylum Streptophyta; class Pinopsida; order Cupressales; family Cupressaceae; genus Chamaecyparis; species Chamaecyparis obtusa. The sequence goes on along the minus strand of BSBK01005984.1, from coordinate 92,365 downwards.
TGTAATGACCCCTTTCCTACCACTTGGTGTATATTCCATAAATTAGTGCACATTAGAAATATTAAATTAGGGAATCATTCTTACTAACCAAGTACATTAGTATATGAACTCATGTTAACCATAATTATTATAAACATTAAAGAAATGCAAACCATCAATTGATAAATTAATGAATATAGTCTAGATTTAACATTCAAGGATCTCTTCATATATATCACAAGAATCTCTTCTCTTTTTATTACTAACATTATCATAATGTGGAAGAATTAATGTGCCAAGGGCACGTGAAACAAACTACAAGCAGCCTCCTTCAAGGCAAAACCTCAGTGTTGGGACAATTTTCATGTGCCCTAAATTACTCAACCTCTCCCATCCACAAAATTCCTAATCTAGGAGATCTTAGTAATAGACAAAAGGTAGATTCCTATTATCTATAAATTGAGTATTAGATTTAGACATTTCTTGTTTTATATTACATATATTTTAATTCTCATACTCCAAATGTATTAAATTTTTTGGTTGTATAATCCAATTATATACTCCATATATGATTCAAATATTTAATATATATAAGTTTAAGTATTATTATTTAATTATATATATATATATTATTAACCACCTCCATAATATATATTTATCATAAATATATTTATTATAATATTATTATCTTGTGTTCCCTTCTCATTCCCCCCATGAAGAGTATCCAAATATATATATTCTTCTCCTATTTCATCCATTGAGAATGATTTCAATCCTTATTAAATAATAGTGAGATTTAATGGTTGTATCTTATTGGGAAGACACACATCCTTTTGTAAACAATTAATTAATATTTATTGATATGTGACTCTCTCCTAATGTGTGTGATTTTCTTCTCTTTTCCTCCCTTGTAAAATGAAATTCTATTCTTCTTTTATATCTCATGCTTGAAGAAGTCACATCTTTTTGTTTCATGCCTTTTGACCACTCATTAAACTTAACTATATTAAATAGTTTAATTCTTTTATATTTTAACTTAGATTTTATTTTTAGTTCTTTTTCATTTAAATTTAATTATTTTATATTCTAATTTAAATACATATTTTAATTTATATTTCTTTTATATTTCAAGTTAACTATTTAATATTCTAATTTAGATTTTATTTAGATTTTATTATTATTATAAATATTATTTTAGAAAGGTAGCTATTTTTTGCAATTTTGCCTCTTGTAATATATTTATTTATTTTTATTTTAATTATTATATTAATCATTATTATTTATTATTGAATCTTGTTTATAAAGGGGACATCACTATCCACCCTTCCCCAAAATGTCTTTCCCTCAAGCAATACCCATTTTTTTACAAAGTTACAAACCTTTAATGTGAGTGGCTTTTGTTACATACAACTCTAAAACTAATTAATGTATTTGCAATTTAGAAAGTTTCTAAATTTAATTCAAGTTTGTTTTCATATTATAGGAAATGTTTATACTCATTTAGCTCTTACTTCTACACACATTCTTCATATAATCCATCATTGTAATGCTACACAATCTTTATATATTTCAATTTTAGTAATGTCTTATCAATCATATTTATAGATAAAACTTAAACATGAATCCTACTCCTTCAAATACAATTTTTTTCCTATTGACACAGTTATAGATACTCATGAAATAGTCATGGATTAATTTTTTTTGGAGACATAACAATTACGAAGTGTATGTAAATTAGTAAGGAACATACACTCTTTAATTAAGCATGTTGCAAACACATCGTACATGAATCAAACATGTAAACTATGAAGTATTCACCCAAATACATATAAATAATGACTCATATACACAAATACACATAGAAAATAGAGCATCCAAAAAATATACTTAATACAAGAAGCATATGAATATACAAGACATAAATCATATGAACTATTGTACATAAGATAGGGATCCTACACGTAAAGCATGAATCACACATCTAAATATATAAATCATATATATGGTTTGTATGCATGTGAAAAATACATAAAGCATAAATTTACTAAAGTCAAATAGTATACACACAACACATGAATTCACTTATGATGTAAATATTCTCAACACTTAGAACCCGAAGCATGGATATATCCAATTTAGGAGGCATATGACGAAGTTATCATGAATTTATTAAATTCAAGAAGTACTCACATAAATGCACACAATGAATACATATTTATTTAATTAATTCATGAAGCATACATTTATCACATGTAGGATACACATGAATATAATGAATTACATAGAGTGTGAATTCACTTAAATCATGAAGCACACATGTGAATACACAACACATAAATCATATACATAATTTTTATTTAGTCATGAAGTGTACACATAGTACATAAATTCTAAAATATACACATGAGATCACTTGAGTTATGCATATAGTGCATACACATGAATTTAAGTTATGAAACATTTACAGGAATACACATGAAGTACAAACATAAATAGATTAAGTCATGAAGTACACACATGAATACACATAGTGTACAAAGTATGATGTATACATATAAATCATGCACAAAGATACATGGATACATATAAAAAAGCAATCATATATTGGGAATGAAGTTATGAACTTTAATATAACGTATGGAGTACACATGTCAAGCATAAGGAAATGAATACAGGGTAAATGTGTAAAGTATGAAGTAGTTAACACTCAGATACACACCATACATGTAAGGCATCGAGTAGTACTCTTACATTAGACACAAAGAATAAGTACATGCTATGCATGTAAGGAATTAAGGAAGTATCATATGGAGAGTATGCATAAAATCTGGTCAAAGAAGCATGTATTTTAAATCATATTAGATTGACTTATGTTTTGTAATATAGTCATATCTTTCGGTTCACTCTAGTTATTATAGATCAATCAAAAGTAGAATTTCACATGTTACCTATACTTGAAAATATAAAATATACACATGAATAGGTGCAAAGACAAATTATAGATGAACTATACACATAATATAAGTATTGTTAGATCTTTTATTCTATCACTACCCCATAGGATGGGAGGATCAAAACTTTGATACCAATTGTAATGACCCTTTTCCTAACACTTGATGTATATTCCATAAATTAGTACAAATTAGGAATATTGAATTAGGGAATCATTCTTACTAACCAAGTATATTAGCATATTACTCTATATTAACCATCATTATTTATAAATATTAAATAAATGCAAACCATGAACTGATAAATTAATGAACATAATCTAAATTTAATATTCATGGATATCTTCATATAGATCACTAGAATCACTTCTCTTTTCCTTACTAACATCATCGTAAGGAGGAAGAGTTAATGTGCCAAGTACGCATGAAATAGACTACAAGTGGCCTCCCTCAAGGTATAACCCTAGTGTTTGGACAACTATCATGTGCCCAAAATTACTCTGCCTCTCCCTTCCAAAAACTCCCTACCCTAGGAAACCTTAGTAAGATATAGGAGGTGGATTCCTATTATCTATAAAGTAAGTATTAGATTTAGATATTTATTATTTTATATATATATATATATATATATATAAGCCACCTCCATAATATATATTTGTCATAAAAATATTTATTATAATATTATTATCTTTTGTTCCCTTCTCATTCCTCCCATGAAGAGTGTCGAAATATATATACTCTTTTCCTATTTCATCTTTTGAGAATGATTTCAATCCTTATTAAATATTAGTGTGATTTAATGGTTGCATCTTTTGGAAAGAGAGGCGTCCTTCTGTCAACAATTAATTAATCTTTCTTGATTTGAGACTCTCCCTTAATGTGTGTGATTTTCTTCTCTCCTCCCCCCTTTCATATTAAATTCTATTCTTCTTTTTATATCTCATGCTTGGAGTCACATCTTTTCATTTCATGCCTTTTGACCACTCATTAAAATTAATTATATTTTATCTCAATTCTTTTATATTTTAACTTTTCACTTTCATTTGTCTTCAACCTAAACAATTTATATTTTATGGACATTTTGGCACTAGAAGCCTGTGAACCAAACAAAGTGTTAAGCCCATCATATATTTCCTTTTATGTATTTAGAAGATCAATTTTATGAAATATGCATCTAATAAACCAAGTCTAATCAATGCTATTTCCCTACGATCTTTAGTCATCCACTTTGTTGATTCATCTACATCTTGAGGTTTTCTAACAATTCCACTAATAATGATTCATAGATATTTTTCAATCAGAAACAATTGTATTTTAATTTTCCACGTGTACAATTCAAACCCTTAAAATTTTGCAATTGAATTTGTTTTATCCATTATCCTTATGACAAAAAAATAAAACTATATCAAAAGATTCTTGATACCACGCTAGACTGTCGCATACCTCTAACGACCCATATTCAAATTTGATTATTTTATCTCATTTACGAATCAATTTAAAACCTTCATATGAAAATAGAAATCAAAACGCCCTCTCATAAAAAATAAAACCAATCTCGAACCTTTTCATCCACACACAACGAAGTGGACTTCATATTTTCATCCACACACAACGCAGTGGACTTCATATTTTAGGTGGATCAACTGATCTTTTGTCTAGGTTTTCTCATGAGCACTTTCTTCAAAATTAGGAGTGCATTGTTCATAACATAGTCATTCCTTACAAAATTTTCTTCATCTCCAAGTATAGACAAACTATCTTCACCGCACCTTTCTTTGCAAATGGGCGAGTTCCAGTGAGCTTTTACTACATTGGATGATCACACGAAAGTGAAAGCCTGCCAGATTGAATGATCTTCTCAAAATACACCTGCAACATCTTCCTTTATGATTATGGACCAAGTGTCATTTCTTCCATCAACCGTGAGGGATTGTGGCGGTGGGCATAGGGTAAGAATAGGTTGTGCAGAATGCAACATTTACTCTGGTTCATCATCAATTTCTCACTGCAACATTTCTTCCAATCCCCCTCGCTAGCCTTCACGTAGGAGGCCTTCGAGAATACTTGGAGGACTACCCATCAGGTTGGACCCACACAATTCTAAGAAAAATGAAAACTGAAAGTTTGTAATTTCCCATCCAAGATTATGTTTGATTGTTTTTACAATTGTTCAGTCTCATCATTTGAGATACTTTTCAACATGAGTAAAAGGTTGCTAAATTGTAAAGTGATTAACATCTTTGTTCTTTATATTTTCCGGTCCTTAGGAGATTAAAACCCGTTTTGTTAATGTATTTTATTCCCATGCTATATTTAATGAATTTTTTTTAAATCCCAATCTTCCATAACCATATATAGTGAGGGTGAAGCTAACATGCTTATCCCTCTTATGGTAATGAAAACCAGCCAATGCTCTATTGGTATTCATTATTTCCCTGCTATTATAGAGCAGATTGTATTGGACAAGTGTTATGGAGGAGGCTTCTTTAAAAGTTTTTTTAAAGTGAGGTTTCATGAATTTTGTAGTAGGCTTTCTGTTTAATAGTTTAAGTTCTATAATTTATACAATTTTTGTCATCTCATGAATTTTTTATTAAGTATACTAAAAATTGAAACAAATTAAATGATAAAAATTTGAGAAAAGGTTAAGTTGGTGGAACAATTTCTAATTATGAACCTTTCCCACCTTCTTAAATCTACATCACTTAAAAATAAGGATAGTTAGTTTTTGGAAAAATATTCTAGTTAATCTTATAACAATTCCTTTTCGACTTTATGAAATATTTCATTCTATAAAATTAGATTCTCAAAGCCCCTTCACAAAGCTACACCCTAAGAAATACCAATGCCTAAATCGACAACAAACCTAAACATAAATGACATTATTAACGTCAACAAACCTAAATATTGAATGCTTATATGGCCCAACCATGTGCGGCCTTCTTGTAATTCTCAATGGTACAATAAGAGATAGGAGGAATCAAGAACTTTATATGAAGATTTAATTGTGCTCAATTATTTTTAATTTTAGATTATATTTTATGTTTCATTATTAATATGAAGAGAGCTCAGTGATTTATAATTTAAAAGAGAGGTTTAAAAAGTTAATGAAATAATAATAAGAGAAATATAAGTAAATATAAATGATAAATGTAATAAGTAAAATAAATATGATAAATAATTAAATACATCAAGATGCATCGAGGCATTGAATATTTTCATCTTATAATTTTTTACTATGATCAGGGCTAGCATTTAGGGTTGTAGTTTATATCATGGTTAGGGATACCATTAAGGGTACATTTTGTATCATAGTTAGGGTTAGCATTAAGTTTAGAGTTTGCTTTAGATTTATTAATTTATTTACATTAGCATTTATTTGGTTGGTATTGGAATTATAATTAGGTTAAGGGTAAAGATTTAGGTTTGGTAAGGGCCATGGTTTGGGTTAAGGTTAGGGTCGAATATAGGATTAAGACTAAGATTAGCCTTATGGTTACGATTTGGTTTAAGTTTAGGTTTATGATTATGGTTAAGGCTAGGGTTTAGACTTATGGTTAGGGTTAATATAAGGGTTACAATTTAGTGTTAAGGTTTAATATTATATGTTAAATAAATTAATGTAATTAGGATTTGGGTTAGCATTTATACCACGGTTAGGTATAGCATTAAGATTATGGTTTACCATTGATGATTAGGTTTTTACATTTATGATTAGGGTTTACCATTTAATGAGTATGATTACATGGTTAGGGATAGGGTTTATGCTTATGGTTAGGGTTATAGTTACATTTAGGATTAAGTGCTAAGGTTTAGTGTTAGGGTTGGATTTGTGGTTAGGGTTCTAATTTTATGTTATGCTTAGGTTTTATATAAAATGTAGGGTTAGGGTAAGGATTAAGGTTACAGCTATAATTAGCATGAGGGAATGATTAGTATTAAGATTATAAAATACATTGACATGTATTAAGGTGTTGGATATTTTAATTTAATATTTTTTATTAAATTAAATTGTGAAAATATTAAATGCCTTGATACATCTAGACTTATTTTATATATAGATTATATGTATTTGTTGGTGCAAGGATTTGAATTATCATTAAGGTTAGTATTAAGGTTAGAAGTGTGATTAGAATACATATTAGGGTTTGGTTAGGGTTCAAGATTAAGATTATGGTTTGAATTACTCTTAGGGTTATGATTCTTGATTTTGTATAGCTAATTTAAATTATAATTATAATCCTAAACCAAACCCAAACTCTAAACATCATATAAACCCTAACACTAAATGGAAATTGTAAGCTTAGATGCTAAATGGCAATTTTGACCCACACTATAACTATAATATTAACCTTTTGTAACCCATACCATAATCATAATCCTAATTGTACCCTAAATCCAAAATGTTAAATCCTAATCATAAATACTATACCCTAATTTTAACACTAACCCTAAATCCTAATCCTAACCATAATACTATAACCCTAAATTATGAATTTTAAAGCCTCTTACCCCAATTGCTAAACCCTTATCCTAAATTATAAAACCTAAACCCTAAATGCTAAGATAAACCAAATATTAAATAGTAAACCCTAATACTAAATGGTAAACCGTAGTCCTATATGCTTCAACCTAAATGCTAAACCCTATCAATGCAAAACCCTAATCCTAACCTTAACCTAATACTAATTATTATTTGAACCCATACCCTAACCCTAATCTTAATCTTAATCCTAAATCATATATGTTGAACCATAATCCTTAATTATAAATCATAATCCTAACCCTAATTGATAAATTGTAACTCGATTCCTTGATCCTAAACATTATATTAAGAATTACATTTAGGATTATGATTAAGGTTCTAAGGTATACATCATAGTTAACAGTATGGTTAGGGAAAGGCTTAGAATTATCATTAGGGTTAGGATTTAGGGTAGAAGTAAAATTAGGGTTAGGATAGAATTATGATTAGACTTAGGACTATCATTAGGGTTTAGATATGGTTCTAGGGTTAAGGTTAGGATTATAATTATTAAGGTTAAGGTTAGACTTTTGATTATGGTTAAGGATAATATTTAAGATAATTATTAATATTTTGATTAGGGATAGGGTTTGCATTATGGTTCGAGTAGACGTTAGGGTTAATGTAGGGTTATAGTTAGGGTTGGGGTTAAGATTTTGGATACAGTTAGGTTTCTATCATGGTTAGGATTACCGTTTGGCTTATAAATAAGGTTAGAGCTACAATAATAGTTAGGGTTAGGATTTAAGGTAAGGATCATGGTTGAAATTAGGATTTACATCATGGTTATGGCTATAATGAGTATTTAGGTTAGACATAAGATTAGGTTTTAGGTTTAGGTTTGGGACTAGGATTAGGGTTCTAGGGTATACATCATGGTTAGAGTTAGGGTCTTAGATATGGTTAGTACAAGGATTAGAATTATCATTATGGTTAGGGTCTAAGTTAGAAGTATAATTATAGTTTAGATTAGGTTTTATTTAGGGTTATGGTTTTAATTATGTGTAGGATTAGGGTTATGGTTTGATTAAGCTATGATTAGAGTTTAGTGTATAGATAATGATTAGGGTTGGAGTTTATGGTATGGATAGGGAAATGTTGATAATTATTGTTAGGATTAGGATTTGAATATGAAGTATGATAATTATTAGGGTTAAAGTAAATTAGAATTAGGGTTTGATTACAATTAGCACTTGATTATTATTAGGGCTTTACTATACTTATGTTTTGGATTAGAGCTTAATTAGGGCTATAATTAGGGTTACAATTTAGTTATATTAAGGTGAGGATTATGTTATGGGTTAGGCATTAAGTTTGGCTAGATAAGGGTCAAGGTTTAGGGTCTTGGATCCTCTTTTTTTTCAATTTTCTCAGTGTCTACATTTAGATCTGTCACAGTTTTGATTTTTTAGTTAGAGCCTACTTTTATGTGTTTCAATAATCAATATTTACATTGTATGTATTTAGATCTTTTTTCTCATGAATTGCATTAGTTCATAGATCAATTAACTCCTTCATTTCATTTTCATGATTACATGTTTCAACACAACAACAACAACAACAACAACAACAACAACAACAATAACAACAACAACAACAATAATAATTATTATTTAGAAATAGTTTTCAATAAGGTTCAAAATTAGGCATATATTTCAATTTGGTTTGGTGTAAGGATCAAGGGTAGATTTAGGTTTTAATTTATCATGAAGTAACCAAAGTAGATTTTGGAGGCCCGTGAAAGTTGAATATGATTAGGGTTAGGGTACATTTATTTGCTTATGGTTTAATAAAGATTAACATTAGACTTGATAATTTAATTTATCAAGATAGATCACTATGATGACAACTAAATATTTAGCCAACATCTCCGTAGATTTTGGAAAATCATATTTTCTAAACCTTAATGTAGATAAGCTTGATGATAATGGCTTTAAGATTTAGGGTTACAATTTAATGTAATCTTCAATTAGGTTTAGGGTTAGGGATCAACTTGTATTAAGGATTTCTAAAATGTAAGAGTGAAATTTAGATTTTAGTTTAGTGTTAGGGTTAAATTTAATTAGGTGTTAGTGTTGAGATTTATATTGATGATGATAGCCTAACATAAACTATTCTATATTTTTACAAATTTTGTTTATAATAGAGGAGATTCTTCAATATTCCATTTACAATGATTGTTCATTTATTGACCATTCTCTTTCATCTTTTAACAGAAAGTAGGAAAGTTTGTTTTTTCTTACATAGGTTTTTTGGATGACCTTTTATAGAAGGGTTTGATCCCAGTGTAGGTTTAAACCTATGAGCTTAATAACCATTAAAAATGATTTTATGTCATAAAGATTCAATATTTTTTGAACTACTTCAAATTAAAAAATCTCATAAAAATAAAATATAAATTGATCTCAAATTTCTATTAATTCTTTTTCAGTCAAAATTATATTCTACCAAAATTTCAAAGCTGTATCGTCAAACTCAATGGTCATCTTTTAAAATTTTGAAGTAAACGAAAGAATAAAAACGGGGATAAAAAGAAAAGGCCTTTTTGACCATTATCTTATAGATGGACATTGGAAACCACAACATTGAAATAATGAAAATCGTCGAATTTTAGAAAAAAATTATCGGATCTCATTCCATTATGGATATTGTTGTATATGCAGGTGCTTGCAATCTACGCTGAAATTCTAGAACAGCCTTACCAGAGGTGTTCATAAAAAAATGATAAAGAGGATTCCTCTTATTTAAGGCACTGAAAAAACGCAATGTCTAAATCGTAAACTAAAATGGACATATTGGTAAAACTGGACATATGCCTGGCAAGTGTGTAGCACCATGAATTATAATTTAATTTTTTTAAAAAATAAAAACTTCTTTTTGCTGCGATTGGCAAGAAACACGTCATATGCTATCTCATGTTTGACTAGCAAATGTTCCAATGTCTCTGCAGGGACACGCTTTCCTTATGTGCCTGAGGAATCTATGTTTTGTACGTGCATCCATTCCAGATGAACATTTTGTTGTCTATTTAAGTTAGAAGTCGGAAGGAAGCAGATAAGCCAATTGGTATATACATTGTGAGCATCGAAGTGCAATGGCTAACAAGAATGGCATCGATGTAACAGAGTTTGCCCATTTTCCAAATCCCGACTGGTAAGATTTTTTCTTTTGTTCAAATTTGATTTCTGGTAGTTGTCTGTCTTAAATTTTCTCAATTATAATCTTCAGTCGTCTGCTTTATTATTACAAACACACTGAATATACTCATTTATTAATGCTAAATGATTTTACGTTCGGATTGATTTTATTCTACCGCTCTAAGCATTACTCTATGTTTAGAGCAATTCTACTACTCTACCATCAGCACCTGATTAAGGTTACAATTATAATTAGCATGAGGGAATGATTAGTATTAAGATTATAAAATACATCGACATGTATTAAGGTGTTGGATATTTTTAATTTAATATTTTTTATTAAATTAAATTGTGAAAATATTAAATGTCTTGATACATCTGGACTTATTTTATATATAGATTATATGTATTTGTTGGTGCAAGGATTTGAATTATCATTAAGGTTAGTATTAAGGTTAGAAGTGTGATTAGAATACATATTAGGGTTTGGTTAGGGTTCAAGATTAAGATTATGGTTTGAATTAATCTTAGGGTTATGATTCTTGATTTTGGATATCTAATTTAAATTATAATTATAATCCTAAACCAAACCCAAACTCTAAACATCATATAAACCCTAACACTAAATGTAAATTGTAAGCTTAGATGCTGAATGCCAATTTTGACCCAAACTATAACTATAATATTAACCTTTTGTAACCCATACCATAATCATAACCCTAATTGTACCCTAAATCCAAAATGTTAAATCCTAATCATAAATACTATACCCTAATTTTAACACTAACCCTAAATCCCAATCCTAACCATAATACTATAACCCTAAATTATGAATTTTAAATCCTCTTACCCCAATTGCTAAACCCTTATCCTAAATTATAAAACCTAAACCCTAAATGCTAAGATAAACCAAATATTAAATAGTAAACCCTAATACTAAATGGTAAACCATAGTCCTATATGCTACAACCTAAATGCTAAACCCTATCAATGCAAAACCCTAATCCTAACCTTAACCTAATACTAATTATTATTTGAACCCATACCCTAACCCTAATCTTAATCTTAATCCTAAATCTTATATGTTGAACCATAATCCTTAATTATAAATCATAATCCTAACCCTAATTGATAAATTGTAACTCGATTCCTTGATCCTAAACATTATATTAAGAATTACATTTAGGATTATGATTAGGGTTCTAAGGTATACATCATGCTTAAGAGTATGGTTAGGAAAAGGCTTAGAATTATCATTAGGGTTAGGATTTAGGCTAGAAGTAAAATTAGGGTTAGGATAGAATTATGATTAGACTTAGGACTAGGATTAGGGTTTAGATATGGTTAGGGTTAAGGTTAGGATTATAATTATTAACATTAAGGTTAGACTTTTGATTATGGTTAAGGATAATATTTAAGATAATTATTAATATTTTGATTAGGGATAGGGTTTACATCATGGTTAGAGTAGATGTTAGGGTTAATGTAGGGTTATAGTTAGGGTTGGGGTTAAGATTTTGGATACAATTAGGTTTCTATCATGGTTAGGATTACCGTTTGGCTTATAAATAAGGTTAGAGCTACAATAATAGTTAGGGTTAGGATTTAAGGTAAGGATCATGGTTGAAATTAGCATTTACATCATGGTTATAGCTATAATGAGTATTTAGGTTAGACATAAGATTAGGTTTTAGGTTTGGGTTTGGGACTAGGATTAGGGTTCTAGGGTATACATCATGGTTAGAGTTAGGGTCTTAGATATGGTTAGTACAAGGATTAGAATTATCATTATGGTTAGGGTCTAGGTTAGAAGTATAATTATAGTTTAGATTAGGTTTTATTTAGGGTTATGGTTTTAATTGTGCTTAGGATTAGGGTTTTGGCTTGATTAAGCTATGATTAGAGTTTAGTGTATAGATAATGATTAGGGTTGGGGTTATGGTATGGATAGTGAAATGTTTATAATTATTGTTAGGATTAGGATTTTAATATGAAGTATGATAATTATTAGGGTTAAAGTAAATTATAATTAGGGTTTGATTACAATTAGCACTTGATTATTATTAGGGCTTTACTATACTTATGTTTTGGATTAGAGCTTAACTACGGCTATAATTAGGTTACAATTTAGTTATATTAAGGTGAGGATTATGTTATGGGTTAGGCATTAAGATGGGTTAGATAAGGGTCAAGGTTTAGGGTCTTGGATCCTCTTTTTTTCAATTTTCTTAGTGTCTACATTTAGATCTGTCACAATTTTGATTTTTTAGTTAGAGCCTACTTTTATGTGTTTCAATAATCAATATTTACATTGTATGTATTTAGATCTTTTTCTCATTAATTACATTAGTTCATAGATCAATTAACTCTTTCATTTCATTTTCATGATTACATGTTTCAACACAACAACAACAACAACAACAATATATATATATATATATATATATATATATATATATATATATATATATATATATATATATATATATATATATATATATATATATATATATATATATATATATATATATATATATATATATATATATATATATATATATATATATATATATAAAATTATTATTATTATTATTATTATTATTTAGAAATAGGTTTCAATAAGGTTCAAAATTAGGCATATATTTCAATTTGGTTTAGTGTAAGGATCAAGGGTAGATTTAGGTTTTAATTTATCATGAAGTAACCAAAGTAGATTTTGGAGGCCCATGAAAGTTGAATATGATTAGGGTTAGGGTACATTTATTTGCTTATGGTTTAATAAAGATTAACATTTGACTTGATAATTTAATTTATCAAGATAGATCACTATGATGACAACTAAATATTTAGCCAACATCTCTGTAGATTTTGGAAAGTCATATTTTCTAAACCTTAATGTAGATAAGCTTGACGATAATGGCTTTAAGATTTAGGGTTACAATTTAATGTAATCTTCAATTAGGTTTAGGGTTAGGGATCAACCTGTATTAAGGTTTTCTAAAATGTAAGAGTGAAATTTAGATTTTAGTTTAGTGTTAGGGTTAAATTTAATTAGCTGTTAGTGTTGAGATTTATATTGGTTTAACTATAATGGTGTAATATAATATATTAGTTTAAACATATGTAATGAGGAAATATTAATTAGAAATGTGATCACTAGATAAGATACTAGCTAGGGCTAATTTTTAATTTAATATTTGCCAAAATAGGATTTGTATAAAGTTCAATTCAAGGTTTCGGATTAAGATTGAATTTTATTGAGCATTAAAATTAGTTTTCAACTTGGTTTCATGTGTAATTCAATTTAGAGTTAAGGTTAGGGTTCAATCTAGTTTAATGTTTAATTTTTAATTTTGTTACCAATGTAGGCTGTTTTTATTTCTGAGAGAAAGGTTAAATTTAGGATTTATCCATGACCTAAATATTTTAGGTCTAGTTTGATTTAGTGTTTGGCCTCAACTTGGTATATATTAAGTTTGAATTTTATTAAGGGTCTAACATAATAAAAATATTAGGATTATGGTTCTATTTTGGTTTAACGTTAGAGTTAAATTTATTTGAGTGGTATGATAAGGGTTCAATTTTGTATTGAGTAAAGGTTCAAACTGGTTGTGTGTTAGCATTCAATTTAATTTGATTAGGGTTAGGGTCAAGGTTAAATTTTCCTTATTCTTTATTTAGGTTTATACCTATAGTTTAATTCTTGAGTTAAGTATTGATTTGGTTGGGTTCAATTTGATTTAAGGTATTTTTATAATTTGAAATATTAATTCAAAAAATTATCACATAATTAAATTTGAAAGAATTTTAAAAAATTATATAACAAATTGTGAGTTAATATTCTTAGAAATTTTGCGATCCCTTTTTTAATGGTAGACTTATATTAAATGTACATTCAACGAATAGTCAATAAATTTTATCATATGTCAAGCCTTAGTATTTTTTATACAAAGATATAGATATATTTTCGTCTTTCTATGCTAATCGTATTGATTTACTTTCAATGAACTCGTCAAAGATTATTAATAATAGAAAGCAAGAAACTATTGCTATTTTTTTTTAAATAATAATTTTATTTACTAAAATAAATATTAAATAATAATAATAATATTGTTGTAAAGCGTATAATATTTGTTAACGTAGTTTCAATAACGTAATGTATATGCAGGTGCTTGCAATCTACGCTGAAATTCTAGAACAGCCTTACCAGAGATGTTCATAAAAAAATGATAAAGAGGATTCCTCTTATTTAAGGCAGTGAAAAAACGCAACGTCTAAATCGTAAACTAAAACGCAAATCTTACCAAAGGGGACACTTAGTTTTTTTTCCAAACTTTTTCAAACTTCCTTTATACATTTCTTACCAAGGGGGACACTTAGTTTTTTTTCCTAACTTTTTCAAACTTCCTTTATACATTTTACGTTTTAGTTTACGATTTAGCCCATACCCGGTGGATGGTGACGATATTTATTCACTTCCAAGTTTCCGACGCTTCGAATATCTTCAGTCCACAATATTCGGTGCTTGACCCGTTTCTATGACTTTTAAAATTTTATTAAAAATATTTGTAAGAAGAACAAAGAAACCTATTGGTAAAGCTGGACATATGCCTGGCAAGTGTGTAGCACCATGAATTATAATTTAATTTTTTTTAAAAATAAAAACTTCTTTTTGCTGCGATTGGCAAGAAACACGTCATATGCTATCTCATGTTTGACTAGCAAATGTTCCAATGTCTCTGCAGGGACAAATTTTCTCAATTATAATCTTCAGTCGTCTGCTTTATTATTACAAACACACTGAATATACTCATTTATTAATGCTAAATGATTTTACGTTCGGATTGATTTTATTCTACTGCTCTAAGCATTACTCTATGTTTAGAGCAATTCTACTACTCTACCATCAGCACCTGATTACCTATTTTTAAGGAATTTTCATAATTCCTACAGGGCTTTGCCATGCAACTGTTGCTACTTACATTGATATAATATGATGGGCGACTGCAGGGAAGATCCAGTGCACAGAAGATGCATCGCTGCAAGCCTAGTAAACGTTGTGTACCTCCTTGAAACCCACAAAAGCCAGGCTTATGAATTGTGTTGCCTACTTCAATTTGACGTTCAGGAAACTATTAGCGACGATGGTGGTGGATCCATATTTGGCGCTGTTTTCCAGTGGCGTGGAAGAAGCCATACAAGTCCAAGTAAGCCTCCTTCTCAGGTAGTTGCATTCAGAGGCACGCTTCTTCGACCAAGAAATATTTTACAAGACTTGGTTGAAGATTTGAAGGTAGCCATTGGGCACTATGATTGCATAAGCAGGGTCAAAAAGGGCTTACAATACCTTAGAACGAGCCTGCATAAGAATGGGTACAACAATATTTGGCTCGCAGGGCATTCATTGGGAGCTGCAATTGCATTGGGAACAGCAGTGAATCTGAAGACGGAAGAACGTCATAATCTTGAAGCACATCTTTTCAATCCTCCGTTCATTTGTCCTACAGTTCCACAATTAAAAGTGGTTCAAAAGGGTGGAAACTTTCCAGCGTTGTGCAGGGAGTTGAGAGACGATCAGAGATCGTTTGAGTTGTTAGGTAAGTTCATTGGCATTAGCGATTGGGTACCTAACATTTATGTGAACCAAAAGGATCCCATTTGGCAGACTTACGTTCCTTATTTTGAGGTGTTAATGGGTATATATACACATAAACGTCATTTGCTTTTCGAAAGTATGAAGTATCTCTTTTCTTTTGATCTGCTGAAAAAGAAAAGCCCTTGGCATTTAGTTCCCTCTGCTACGGTGATTGTGGCAACTAGAGATATTTTCCACAACCATCATTCTATTTGTCAATGGTGGCTTAAGGATCTTCATATTAAAAGTATTGAATGCGTCCCTCCACAGGATGTTATTCAAAGTATTAAACATGTCCTTTCAGCTGAAATGACCAAGTAGAGTTTCAACACTTTAAACAGGAGTGCAGCTTCTCATCTTATTGAGAGAAAAGAAGGGCAAATAATAATGACGATATCACTATTCACTAGAGTGATGTAACTGTGTGTTTCACATATGAATAGTAATGTCTTTTTCTTTTACATCTACTATAGAATATTGACATGTATTTGAGTAGGGAGACAGAGAAGACTTTATTTGTCATCATAGGATAGTGTATATATTATGTGCAACAGTGCAAGCATCTAGGTAACTGTTGTGACTTTATATTCTGGTAGTAAATCGCGGAGTGATCGAGACCAAAACTATTCCATTGCAGAAATGATGTGTGTCTTGTTTAAACGTGGTTTATTGTCTAGTGATGTCGAACATGGAAATCTTCGTCATTTTCCCGCAATCGCTAATAAAATTTGAAATGGCTGGTGAATATTTCCAATCATCAAGAGTCTGAAAGTTGCAAAATAATCTTGAAAGTCGACAAAAGTTTACCGATTTCTTTCTCGCGGAATTTCTAGTTTCTCTTTCTGAAGTCTTCATTTATGAGCGCGATGAATAAAGTGAACTTAAACGTTTCAAAAGTTAATCGTAAATTTCTATAGACAATATCATTTGAAGAAGGCGGCATTATAATGTATATTGCAGAATATATATAAAGCGATTTACGTTACATCTCAATGAAAAGCTGCAATAGAAATATTCTTGCAAAGTCCGCAAAATGAAAATTGTACCCTTACTCATCAACAGAGTCTTCTCTACGTAGTCCCCGCAGTGAAACTTACCCTAAAATTACTTATTTCGAACCTGAGTAATATTGCAATTTAAACTTCTACAGTGGCCTTTAAAACCCAACTACGTGAGATATAAATTTAGGACGGTTAAGGGGCAAAAATCACTTGATCGAGGAAGGCAATAGAGGCTTTAAACTTTTCATTAATTATTTAAACGATAAATATAAATGAGAGATTCTTGAATCTGTTAAAAAAAATTTCTAGACAAAATTACATAAATTTAGAAATATTATTTTTCTCTTTCTAGAGATGGGTTCATTTGAACCATTATTCATGATGACTCAAAAAAACTACCCAATTGATCTTGATAGCAATATCGTAAATTTAAAAAGGACTATCATTGAAAGTATGCACAATTAATTTTCTAGAATATTCTTAATTATTTTACACAAAGGAAAGTGAATCCGGATCGTAACAGATTCATGAGTACATAGCTCTCTATAGGTGACCTAGAACATGTTGTGCTTTCTTTAGGCCCTAAAAAAAGTTCAGCTTTTTGTGGCTTATAAGTTCAACTTTATCAAGCAATTCAGGTTTTTGTGGCTTATCAGTTCAACTTTATCAAGTAATGTGGCTTCATATTAAGGGTGTCTTTTACACGGTTTATCTTGAAGCTTTGGAAGAGGATTTGTTAGGGGTTAATTTATTAATAAATACTTTATCAAACTATTTGTAAAAGGGAAAAAATTATGGATTCTATATCTAGATGGAAGCCTATGACCTTGTTTAATAGTTCTTATAAAATAATTGGTTAAACATTAGCCACTATGATCAAAATTTTGGCTAAAAGGGTTGTTCATCTTGAACAAATTGGGTTTCTTAGCAGAAGATATATTTTGGACAACTCAATGTTGGCATGCCACACACTTCTAAGTGGGCTAAACAATTAGGATAAAATGTTTTGTTAGTAAATCTACAACATCCAATCAAGCAAGCTTTTCTTGTTTGTCAGTTTCTCTATATCTTAGTTGTCAATGCTTTCACTTGTATGCAATAAAAATATAATTAGACGAATCTAATAAAGGGAATACTTATTCCTAACAATGCTACTATTTTAAACTGCCCATTTGCGTAGGATTGTATGTTATTCATTCAAAATGATTTGTCTAAAATCACCACTATTTTTTAGGTCCTTAACTTTTTTGGTTCTATCTCTTTCAAAATTGGCTCACAATAGGAAAATAATTGTTATGATGAAATATGATCATGTTCCTCAATACATTTTTGAGGAATGGAAACAAATTAAGAATGGGCATATCACAATGTACCTAGGCACCCCCTTTGGCATTTGAGTTATTTTGCATGATACATGGAACTAGTTTTGAAACCAAATTAGAGAGAAAATTCTTTACCTGGAAAATTAAATTGGTATAATTTGTAGAAAAAATACAAGTAGTTTTAGAATCAAGGCAACACAAAACTAAGAGACAAGGGTAGGGATGAATTAGTTGTGTCCCAAAACCCAACACTTTAAATACAAACTTAAACACTTAATCTTAGATCTGAAAATCAAAGAATGAAAGAATTGATAGATATAAAACACATGAATACATAACACCAATGTTTTTCACATAGAAAATCCTGCTAGGGAAAAAACCATTAAGGGGATCAAACCCACAAGATGATGTACTCGGGTAGAAGCACTTTACCCTGGACTAGGGGTATTCCAAAGAGGAATGTCCATTCAGTCGGGCACACTACCTAGAGCTCACTGCTCAAATAAAATTGAGGGCCAAAACTGAGAAAATTACAACAAGAAATATAAATTTTAATGGACTATAATCCACTATGGACAAAACTCCATTCATTTTTGAATTGACTGATAGCATATTAAACATGCCAATACAACTCCAATGAAGTAAAATAAATCTTTGTCTCAATTATACATTCCAATCATACATATTCACCTAGTCATCAATACATCATCCACACACACTCTCATCTCTCCATACTTACAAATGATTACATCTTTTTATACATGTCATCAAACTTGTGAAAATTAACAAGGTCCCATAAACCTAAATGCCTAATTACAAAATATTTCTTCATTACAATTCAAATTACAATGAGATCCATTGAATGTAGATAAGACATAGAAATGATCCATAACAACATCCTTGAACATGCAATAGCTCCATAAATTACACCAACCATGTAGTCCAAGAATAATAAGAACACTATCATGTCACAAAATTATCACACCAATGAATGTGATCTAGAAACATGATCATGAGAAATCAACAAGCAACATTGAATAGCTCAACAATGCTTTTGATTCTGAATTCATAATCATCTCTATTATATATGAGAAATAATAAACTATAAATGTTGTCACTCCAACAATATAGCTTGTGATCCTCAAATCGATGAACCAATCATGTTAAGGATAAAAATCAAGGCCCATAACATGCTATAACCTTTGCATCTTGAAATACTATCACCCCAATCCACATTGATCAAAATATTGATACACTGTCTTTTCCTGAACACTTCCCAAACAAAAAAATACAAGTCTTAGATAAATCAAGCATAACTATTACAAAAGAATATCAACACTTCTATAGCTTTGCACCATTATATATGTAATATAGTATCAGTACCAATCCAATCAATCAAATGTACATCCCTGTAATAATTCTACAATACTATCACAACTAAGAAATATGTTGACATCAATGACAACACATCTCTCAAATATGTGATAGTGATCTTTGAAGAACATATTTTCATAATATCCCAAAAATATCTCCCTTTGGCATTCATGGTAACATATGATGTGAAAACCCAAGTCAATACAAAAAGAAGCATACTACCAACAATATCCACAATATATTTCTCCCAAACCTTTTACAACAAAGAATAATCTCTCCTTCTAAGATTTACACCATTTTTTTCATGGCTATCCCTCTCCATTTGAAATCAATAACATAGGAACATATATGCACTAAGTAAAAGAAGCCAAATGTAACTAAATAAATTTCCCAAAACTGAAGAACATACCTCATCACCCCTCTGTATTAGCCACTAAAAATATCAATCTAGATGAAAAGTAGTATCTATAATAGCACTAGATTGATGCCTCACAATGCATCTCTATCTTTGATAAGGAGGGCCAATTGCCCCAATATTACCTTAGAGATACTCAAAAGTATCATTTGGCAAGGGCTTCATGAAGATACCAACAAATATGTTCTTTAGTAGATATATATTCCATCTTGACTTCCTTCTTAGCTATTTTATCCTTCAAGAAGTGATACTTGATAGATATATGCTTTATTTTTTAATGCATCACATGGTTCTTTGAAATATTTATTTCACTTGAGATATCACAGTATATAGAAATAGATTGATTGATACTTTCTTGGAGATCTTTCAAAATTGGTTTCACCCATACCACCTGAGTGTAACTAATAGGAGTAACATATTTGGCTATAGTAGTAGATTGTAAAATTAACCTCTTTCCCAATAAGAATACATTGCCACTTGTACTCTTTCTATCATCCACATTTGCTACCCAATTAGCATTAGTTTAGGCACTTAATGTGAAACCATAATCTCTAGGATATCATAGACCATAGTCAACTATAAATTTCAGATATCTAAAGATTCTTTTCACTGCAAAAACATGAGACTTCTTTAGTTTTGACTGAAATCTAGCAACAATGTAGACTACTATTATAATATCCAGTCTAGTTTGTATCAAGTATAGAAATTAATCCATCATTCATCTATTTTTTGGTTTGATTTGCATTAGGTGAATCATCAGTTTTAGTCAACTTGCAACCAGTCACCATAGGAGTGGCAATAGGGTTGGCTTCATCTATTCTAAACTTTTTTAACAATTCTCTCACATACTTGGACTAACACATGAAAATCCATTTTTCTTATTGAGTACCTTGTAAAATAAGAAATAATTACATCTCACCAATCATAGAAATCTCAAATTATTTTTCCATATCATTACAAAATTCATTACTTAACTTGTCATCACCACTAAATATGTTATCATCAACAAAAACTTCAACAATCAAGATATTTTCATGGTCAACTTTGAAATATAAATTACTTTAAGCAATAGCTTTGTTGAAATAAAGTTTAAGAAGATACTTATCCAATCCTATGTACCATTCTCTAGCATGTTGTTTCAATCCATACAATCTTTCTTTGATCGGCAGATTATGTCTTTTTTTATCAATCAAAGGAAATTCATTAGGTTGCTGAACATAAATTTCCTTTTCTAACTCACCATTCAAGAATGTAGACTTAACATCTATTTGATATAATTTGAAATATTTGTAAGAAATAATCTAATAGCTTCAATCTAGAAATAGGATCGAAAGTCTCCTCAAAATATATACCTTCCATTTGTGAATGACCTTTACAAACAAGTCTAGATTTATTCCTCACAACTTCACCATCTTCAATCATCTTGTTTATGAACACCCATTTAATATCGACCACAATCTTGTCCAAGGTCTCAAAACAAGAATCCATGTCTTATTTTTTGCAATCTATCCAACTCTTCTTCCATATATTTTACCCATGATTCATCATTACAAGATTTATCTATCTTCTTAGGCTCAATCTTTGAAATCGAACAAATATCTTTTATATTTTGAGCTAACCTTGTTGTATTTTGAACACCTTTTTTTTGTCAACTATTATTTGATTCTTAGACTAATTCAATCTAACATACCTCAAAGTCATAGGATTTTTATGAATACCCAATTCTTGATCTTCTTCATCATTCATTGGTTTATGCTCACCATCATGAATTCTAGGAACAATCTACAACTGATTCTTTAATGAACTTTTTGATCCCTAATTTGTACTAGCATCCCCATCTTCTGAATTATACTCACAAGATCTAGCTTGAATCTAATTACTTTCATTAACTTTGACATTAGCACTTTCAAAAATATTTCTCAACGTCTTGTTTTTTATAGATAAAAAGTAGCAAGAGGGTGTTGGCCTGAGTAACATGGGGACTAGAGGCACATTAACAACACATTAATGGCCATAGTCAAGAGCATTGTAGTAGCAATTTAACAACAGAAAAAAGTCTAATCTGCCTCTATAAAAAAAAACACCACAGTACTTTTCCAAAACATTAACCTAGAGTATCTATAGCGAATGGTAGCAATTAAAATAATAGTAATACACCATACAGGGCTATACCAAGGACTAGGTAAAATAACTTTAAAACCTGGATCAAAATAGGAGAATTGAGTGCCATGCCCAGACAAAAATAAAAACTTCATGAGCACCAGAGCTAGTCCTTTCCACCTAGGTGTTTGGACATCAGGATCTTGGCCCACTTCTCCTGCAAGAATTTCTCAACCTCTTGTTATAATATTTGGATTCTTTACTATTAGTAGAATAACCAACAAAGATACCTTCATCACTTCTAGGATCAAACTTCCCTAAATCTTCATCTCTCTTGATATAGCATTGTCTTCCCAAAATTTTGAAATATTTTACAATAGCAGTATTACCATATAAAAGATCATAAGTGTTCTTATCAATTCCATGCTTGATTTGTACCTAATTCAATTCTTACACAATAGTCCTATCTACTTTTTCCCAATTGATCTACAAAATATTCCCTTCAATTATCATGGTACTAGCAGTGTCTAGGATGGTTATATTACTTCTTTCTGCAATACCGTTCTATTGTGGAGTTTTCAAAGAAGATGTTTGTCATCTTATCCCATGCTCTTTAAAAAAAGTATTAAATTCACTAGATGTGAATGCACCACCATGATCAAATCTCAAACATTTCAATTCTACACATATTTCTATTGCAACCATAGCCTTAAATATTTTGAACTTGTCAAATGCTTAAGATTTTTCTTTAGTAAAGGAACTCACATCATTCTTAAGTAGTAATTAAGAAATAGTATGAAATACCTTTCACCATATTAACTCTTAGTTATCGATGGACCACATAAATCGATATACTGGAGATCTAACAAACCATTTGAAGAATATTACTTTTTTCTTGAATGAAGATCTAGTTTTATTACCCATCTGACATTCCTATATATAGCATTACTAGGCTTCATCATTTTTTAAAAATCTCTAACTTCTCTAGATGAACTGATCTTCACAATGTTAAAAAAAATTGTGTGACACAACCTATTATGCCACAATGAAATCTCATAAATTTTAACAATCAAGCATCTTCTTTAAGCACTATTCAAATGAAAAAAATTTAGCTTTAGTGGGTAAACATACGAACCTATGTCACAGTAGAGGACAATCGACACGTTTTGACTGAAGTAGATTTTGGTCAGAACATATTCGGCTGAACTGTGTCTGACCAAAAATAAGTGGCATCCACTTGGTGCCACATGGCACCACCATTTCGACTAGAATGAGTTCATCTAAACCAGTTTTGGTTGGAACACATTTTGGCCAAATTGGAGAAAACCTATATATTCTCCCCATGGGCTCTAAGCTCCTCATTTTTTGTTAGATAAATGAGAGGGGGGGTGAATTAGTTAATTCTAGTTATCCTATAGTCCCAAACACTCCTATATGTATAAAAAAATTCCTTCAATAAATCTAAGAAACTTAGTAAAACTTAGTTCGTGCCTTCTATTCACTAACTGAATACCAATAAATTAACTAGTGTATATACTAATCAAACTAGTAATTATAATGTGTAAAGTAAAATAACAAATCATCTCATCCATACACATATAACACTTGATTTTTAACATGGAAACCCTATTAGGGTAAGGACCACTTGGGATCAGTACCCAAACTAATTTCACTCTTCTAAAGTGAGCTTAGTTAAGACCCAACCTTGTTAAAGGTTACATAACACAGTGTAAGGTGTGACCTTGTTAGAGGATTTATCACTAATAGTTCTCCATGACCAAACATTCACTATGGGGTCAACATAAAAACAATCAACATTCATTGAATTTCATAATGAAATAATAAAGACTTTTAAGTCCCACTCGGCTAAGAGATTTATCTATAGCAATGGTTAGAATGCAACGATAAATGATCTTATTCAAATACAGCTTACTTTGAAAATTTTCAGATCTATGCTAAGCTCAAAATACCTATGGCCATCATAATCATTTCAATTTCTTTCTATCCTCCAACTTTGTTCTACTTGGTTAATTCCTTTCCTTGACGCTTAGTGTTGTCTCTAAAATTTCTCAGTTTTTACTTTAACTTGTCAAAATAGCTTCACATGAATACAATCTTCTCACACGTATTATCATCATTATGAATCTCTTGTCTTCTTTTATAGACATGATAAACCATTTTTCTCATCCATATATTTTGCCTCTTAATCTTTATCATTGATTTTGCTACTTCAACCTTCCTCAAAACTTGTGTCTCAAACAAGTTTCATTCTAGATCATTTGATTATCCATGCATTTTTCAGCCATAGATCTTTATAAAAACTTTATCTTTAACCTTAGAAGCATTCATACTCATCCAAATCATCATCGTTAGTCAAAAATCACATGTTCCATTTTATTTCTTTTCCTCAATTTACCGTGACGTGTTGGTGACTTCTAACTCAGTTAATATGGTACTCGGTATATACTATAGTTGCTTCATGTACACTGTTTCAACTTGATGTATACTAAGGTCTTCATTTAGCATCCACATAAGTTTTTTCATTCTTTATCTTCAATTCTCAATAGAATTATGTAATAGAATCAAATCACTAACTTACTATCATAGACTCATCAATAACTTACCCAATGAAAATAAATAAGGTCAGCTCAACCTAAACACATAATTACCTAATATTTCATCATTACAATGTGATACATTGTATATTGGCTAAGAAATACATATTATCCATTAAAACATTCTTGAACATGCAACAACTCCCCAAATTACTCCAAGATCCTTCGCAACACGTTACACCAACCATGTCGACCAAGAACAATAAAATCATGAACATGTGACAAGAAAATTGTCAAAACCAATAAAACCTCACACTCTTTTTTGATGCCCACTTTAGAACATCAGATGATTCCCCCACTATTGTACATAGTTACAGTTTTTACTCTCTACACAATTCCTCTAAAATTGGTTCCCCTCAAATTTTGACTCCTTTCAACAATTTCTCATAACAAATAATTGTCACCATGTAGTATTTTACTTGTTGATGTGGGAATAGGAGGGAAACAAAATTGATAGGAGATAAATGAAAGAAAATAATTGATAATAACGAAACCAAAAATTAAATGGAAGATGACTCTCCTAACATAAAAAATGGTTTCACTGATATGTTTTACTTTACTATATTCTATTTTGATTGCAACAGTATCCTTACATTTTCTTCCATGAGAATTATTTCCTCGTTGAACTCTATTTTAGTATGATGTTTTCCAGCCAAATTGATGAATACATTCATATTATCTGTCATATGTGAAGAATATATTGAGTCAATATACTTCTTGTAATTTTCGTTGACATTTTTATTCAAGAAAGAAATGAATTTTTTTTTGTTCTCTTGAACAATATTACGAGATCTTCTCTTTTCATTCTTACCTTGTTTAATCTATCATTCTAACACATAGTGTCTAAACTTATTGAAAAGAAAACCATGGAATTTCATTTTACTATTGTCTCCCTTATTACTTCTACTTCTTCATCTACCTACTCCTTTCAAGTTGCTATTTCTTTCTTTGAAATAATTTTCCTTGTCTCAAAATTTCTAGATTCACATTTATATTCATTTATATTTCTATATTCACTGTTACTATGATTATAGATAAATTTGTTTCTTTTTTCTCTTATATTTGTTTTAGAGGAAAATTATTTCTCTAAGCTTTCTTCATTACTTTTCATTCTTTCTTCCTCACTTAACACAATTACACTTAGTATATCCATTTTTCCTACTTGAGATATCCTCCAAAATCTCAATTATATAGATTACACCATCAAATTTTATTTCCAAAATATCAAAATATTTTTGATGACATTCTTTTCATCTATGACTTCCCCTAATAGTGTCATTGAACTCACTAGACCTTTTGCCATTTTGATAAATTCACAAGCTTTTAACAAATTCACTTGGTGTCTTCTTTACATTTTAAAAAATTTCCTTATACTCTACATTTGATATTTTTTGAACTTTGATATGCATTACTTAGTATTTCCCATCCTTCCTTGGAATTACAAACACCACTTATCCTAGAAAAAATGAATTGAGTTATTCGAGCTTGAATTAAAAGAAAATCTTCATTGTCTTTTTAATATTTTCTTTGCATTCTTTTTTCTATTGGTCATTTGATCCATTTGCATCTTCTATCTCAACATATCCTTGTTTAATATTTGAGTAGGGTTTGCATTCTAGCACACCAATATGTAAAATAGTCTCCTTCAAAGATGGGACTCAACATGTTAGACATTTTATTTCCTATCAACTTTTCCATAAAATATGCTCAGTGACCAAAATTATCAACGCAAAATTTAGGACAAATCTATAGAAATGGGTACTCTCTTTGCCCCTTTGATTGAGACTGACACATAAAGATACATTTTTAATTATATTTTCAAGAGTAGTGTCAGTTGCAACTAATATTGTTCTTGATAACAAAAGCCTTATATGGATCTTAGAACAAAACTATGTTAATGCTTCTAAAAAATTCTAATTAGTTAGTATATCATTTTCTTATATGACCATGCTATTAACATATACATAATATTTTAAGATAATATTACCATACAATTTTTAAAAATATTTCTATAATTTTCATGCAGTCAAAGCTTTAATTAATGTTTTAAATCATAAAAAATTTAGTCGATGTAATAAAATCTAATGTTTAATTTTTTTTTTCAAAAAATATATTAACTTTTCCTCCCTCAATGATTTGAATCTCCTTACAAAAAAATAGATATAATTTATGTTTGGAAAATTTGTATGAGAAAAATTGATTAGTAGACTAATGAAACTCTCTATTCCTCTTTTGATAGCTATGCAATGGTTCTCACATTCTAGACTTTGTATTACTCCTCAATTTGGATTCAGAGAAAATTTATGCAAATTCACTCTCCCTTCTATTTCTATCTTTTGCCAACAATTATTTCATTTCTTTGTTTCCTTATCTAGATTTCTTTTGACAATGGCTTCAACTAGCAACTCAAGGTTTAATCTCTTCTAGGCCTACAATGACTAGCAAATTTATCTCTAATTGACACTAATTTTGGATGGAGGAAACTGAATCAAGAATTGCGACCCATTGATTACAAAATAAAGAAAAAAGGAAAAGTCACAAATTGGCTTTAAGAATGAGAGGCATTACATCTATTAAATAAAAAAATAGAAGAGATGTGACATGATGAAGTCCAACCATATTCACAAATAATACCAATTGTAATAATAAACACATCCAATGACAATATTAATAATGGATTACAAAAGTCAATAAAGACAACCCCAATGGGCCTTATTCTTATTAGTATTTTAAAACATCATTTATGTATGGGCCCCTCAATGCACTTGATCAATCCTCTTATCCTTTAAAATTTTTTAACCGTCATTCTTTCAAAAGAAATAAAATTAAACAATAATTAAAAACCAAATAGATCTCATAAATTTTATATCTAATGCTTATTTTTAAGTATGAATTTTATTAAAAATCAGATGTCTATTTTTCTCTAGTAATCACAGTAATAATTTGATTACTACACTTCTTATACATTGATTAAGTTCATCTAGAAAATATTCTATGAGATACAAAAAACATAATTTTACTACTATTATACAAAAATTAGTTAATATCATACTTTATAGCTCTTAAAAATATAAACATAAGGAACATTGGATGTAGACTTTAAAGAAAGGCCCTTGGAAACAAAAAGACATTTCATATATGTTATAAAACATAAATTTAAAATTAAGAAATAATAAAAAATAAATTAAAAAAATCACAAGCTAATGCAACACTAATGATTCATTGTGGTGGGAATGTTACATCCAATATTAATTTGATACATTATCAATGAGAAAGGATTCCAAAGTGGCATACTGCACAATTATTTTGAAACCTCGCAAAAAAATATTCCTTGAAAATGTAAACATAAGGATCATCACATGGATACTCCAATGAGAGCTCCTTGCCAACATAGATATTTCATAGGTTCTATAGAATAAGGAGCTAATGAAGCACACTCATTTCATTATGGTGGGAATGTTACATGAATGTAATGGATGGGAAAATGAGTTCCAATGGCCTGAATTGTATGCAAAAATAATCTATTATATAGGCACGCCAGATGAAAGAGAAAAATTTAAGGAGAATTTGTAAAAATTTTATGTTTTTACATTTAAAAAAAGAAGGGAAGAAAGATTTGTAGTGCACGATATCTGGCAGTCTGTAAATGAATATATAGACAGCTTATAATAATATGAGACTATCCTTATTTGTTGCTGAAAATGCCTAACTATAATACAAACTAGATGTACATACCATACACTATAAAATTTAAATTTGTGATTTTTATTTAAAAAAGATAACAAAAGGGCGGAACACAAATTTAAACGCACGTAGAGTTCAGCTCATGCTATCACCACACGCAATACAATCTGAAAGAGAGGCAGATCGTATAACATGGTTTCATTGCCAGCAATCAGAAAAGCATCATAATGAATACACGGTTAACTATTTCTGCATGCATGGAACAAATGAGCCACCATCATGAGAGAGACCATAAAGCAGAGAGAGAGTAAAGTAGTAGTTTGTCTTTGTGGTTGGGACAATGACACAACTAGTAAGGTTATAATCGAGGAACGTCAATTGTTTGTTGAAAACTATTTCTAATCCCGCTCGCTAGATCATCAGTTTCACGTAAGAGGCCTTCGAGAATTTTTGGAGGGCTACCCATCTGATTTGGCCCACACAATTGTAACCAAAATAGAAAGTTGAAAGTTTTTAATTTCTCATCCAAGATTTTGTTTCACTGCCTTTACAATTTCCAATCTCAACATTTGAGCTACTTTTCGAAATGAGTAAAAGATTGCTAAATTGTAAGGTGATTAACATCTTTGTTACTTAATTTTCTGGTCCTTATGAGATTAAAAACCGTTTCGTTATTGTATTTTATTCCCATGCTCTATTTAATGATTTTTTTAAAAAAAATTCCAATCTTCCATAACCATATATAGTGAGTGTGATGCTAACATGCTTATCCCTATGACGGTAATGAAAACCAGACATTGTTCTATTGATATTCATTCGTTGCTTACGAAAAATAGTAGATTGTAAAGTGAATATTGTAAATAAAATGTATTATGGGTAAAGTCTTATGGAGGAGGATTCTTTAAAAGTTTCATGAATTTTGTAGTAGAGTTAATGTTTAAAAGTTGAAGTTCCACCATTTATAAAAGTTGGCAATCTTATGATTTTTTTATTAAGTATATTAAAAATTAAAAAATCTAGTTGATAAAAATTGTGAAAAGATTAAGTTGGTTCACCAATTTATAACAATCTACCTTTCCCACCCTCTTAAATCTACAACCCTTAAAAATAAAGACATATTCTTTTTAGAAAAATATATCAGTTAATTACGCCGAGAGGCGTAAAACTATAGTGGCATCAATTCCTTCTAGAGGAGGTCATAAAAAAAATGGTGTAAGAAAAAATAAACTCTTAAAATTCTAATGCCAACTCACAATTCGCTATCCATACATGAGAAAAATCTGAAAATAATGGGACCAACAAATGCATAATTAATAATAGAATACGAACCAAGAACAATGGACTATGAACGGTGGACACAATAGTGGATTTCTTGGTAATTTTAACAATAGAAAGTGACACGCTTGGGAAACATAAATTTTTAAAAACATTTTTAAAAAAGTTCTATCAATGCCATTTTTAAAACTCTATCAAAGCCCCATTGATTTTGATATAGGTATTTTACATATGCCAACAATGTACCTGATGAATGCGAAGAGGTTATTGATGCAAGTAAATTATGTGAGAACAACCCTTGGGAAGTGTATTTTTTTATTCTTATGAAGGAAGAATGTGGAAATTCCTTCAATGTATTCCGTAATGTACATAACATTTTGCCTAACATCGACTATGGAAGCCATTAATAAATTCTGGATTGTTATGATTATTCAAAGTGATGTATTTGTAAGGCCATAGAAATTTAAATCTTCATCGAATGATTCTCTTAGTCTATACTTATTTGACTTAGATTTAGAATTCAGTGGTATATGGCCTAATCTTATTGTATTTTAAAGATAGACATTTGCAAGGGTAAGGGATGCAACATGCAAAAAAAAAAGCCAATTGTATCATTAAATCTTCATTGAATGATTCTTTCTGTTTATTCTTATTTGGCTTAGATTTCAAATTTGATGGTATGTGGCTTATTTTTATTATATTTTAATGACATACATTTGCAAGAACATGGGATGCCACATGCAAAAAAAATAATTAATCATATAGTTAATTCCAGAAAATAAGAAATTTGTATTTGACAAAAATTATTGTGCTTTCTTTGTGCTTTTGCATTTTGCATACATGTCTACGAGAGCATTTCTGGCCATAATATCTCACAAAAATATCCAGGCAACATTACTGTTTGATTTATTTCCATAACTTATTAAAAGCTCCCATTTTCGCTCAAGTAGGAAGAATGATGCCAAAAAATTGGTTTTAAATCTATTAATTATGTTTTCAACAAGTTTTTTTAATGCAAATCTTGCAATCATTACATGTCATTGAAGGTATTTTTTTAAAGAAAAAGTATTTGATTTTTCATTTGTAGTTTTAGTTTTTAGATTGTTTTATCCATCTTATTAAAATGTTTTATGTTTAATAATTATATTCTCATTCTCATTAGAACTAAAATAAAATAGGAGTAGAAACCAGCCTGCTAAACCCATAACCAACACAAAAAAACCAAAAAACCATAAATCAATAACAAAACTGAGCAACTAAAAACCTAAAACCAAACCAGCACAGAAATAGGGGAACAACAAGACCAAGAAAAACTCTAGAAGAGTTCCCTCAGCCTCTTTCTTAGCCTTAGACTCCTTTTTGATGGCCACATTAAAATCTGAGAGCTCCAGGATCCTGTCATGGGTCTTCTTATTTTTAGCAGACTAAGTACGCTTCCCAGAACTAGCATCACCCCTGTCATCTAAGTTGTCATCTTTGAGCTTCATAGTCGGTGACCTAGCATCCAGCTTAGACTTGATGGTATTGAAGCACTCCATCGCAGAACCCATAAAAATGTTATTATCTAGCATATGCTTATCAAGAGTGTTCTCCAATTTATCCATTATGTCCTGCATATCCTTGATTTTTTTCTCACCTCTTTATCCTTTCAGACTTCCATCCTCACAGACCCAGTATCCAGATTCTCCTGAAGAAGATCAACTTTGGCAGAGAGGGAATGAAATATGAGATTGAGGCTTTTAATTTCCTAGAAAACCCATTTAATGAGGTGGAATGAATACATCAGCATAGCCTTTTTTTTTTGGAGGACACCGAAAGGGGGAGCAATCTTTTCATCCATATCCTCTTTATGGAGTTGAACATTCATTTCCTGCATGTCAACCATTTTCACAAAGGGAATGTTCCTAGAGGTGGAAGGGTTATTATCCTTCTAATCAGACTCTAAAATAGGAATCTCATAATCCTCCTTCCTATCCGACTACACCTCCATGACCACTTGAAGCTTTGGGGAAATAGGAACATCATGTTCCTTCAATGCTATAATTTTAACAAAACAAAGAGAATCCTTTCACATTAAAACATAAGAAAAAGTCCAAGATTTAAGGGACCAATTTAGAAAAAAATTATAACTAAGATTGATTGTTTCTTTCTATTCATTCTTTTTAATAAAAAATTAACAAAATTTTTGTTTTTAAAATATCTATTTATTGTCTTTACATTCAATTTTTCTAAAGATGCTTCTATTTTGACTTTATACTTCTCTATTTAGATGTTTTTTTAACATTCTTTTAATACTCTTCTAATTAGAAATATCTTTATTCTCAATTAGCAAAGAGATATATTAGAAAAGTATAAAGAGAATATAGAAATATCTTACTTTTCAATCAAAATATTAGAACTAATATAAAAGTATATAAAAAGTAAGATGTTTCTAAATTTCTCAATTGCGTGATATTTATAAAATTTAAAAGAATTTAAATAAATTAAAATTATGTGTAAAGTTTTTTTCATAT
Organism: Chamaecyparis obtusa; assembly: GCA_027943335.1. NCBI lineage: Eukaryota > Viridiplantae > Streptophyta > Pinopsida > Cupressales > Cupressaceae > Chamaecyparis > Chamaecyparis obtusa. The sequence continues at coordinate 59,839 of BSBK01005984.1, read as the reverse complement.
TTGTAATAATAATAATGAAATTATTATTTTTAAATGGAAAAATATATCTATATCATTAGACGAGCAATAATTTTTCTAGAGAAATAATTGAATAGAAACACTTAGTACATGATGAAGGATGGTGAAATTTCTTAATTATTCTTTGAATATACATTAATTCAAAATCTATTATATAATTATTCTAGAATGATTTTAATTTTAATTATGTGATATTTTTTTAAATTAATGCTTCACAACATAATATAACCTATAAGGAAGAAAGAAGAAAAGACTAAAAGGTCTCTTGAAATATTACCCTAAACTAAATTGAGACTTAAACTTCCAACACTGAACCTAATTGAACCCTAACCATAAAAAAATTGAATTTTTTGAGACAATTATTGAGTTAATTGTCTTAATTTTATTAAATATCAACCCTAATCAGTTCTTATCAAGTATCGTATTTCATTTCCTCATTACATATATATTTAGATTATATGGATTTTCAATAACCACTCACATGTTAGATTATTTTTTAGTTGTCATCATAGTGATCATTATTAATAAATGAAAAGTTAACCATCATGTTAAGCTTTACTTGACCATAACCAAAAGATGAACATTAACCCTAACCATAATTGAGCTTTTTTGTAGGCTTCCAAAACATATTCCAATCTTAAGATTAAAAAAATAGATCCACTTGATAGATTAAACCCCAAACATAACCCTAGCCATTACACTAAACTAAAATGAACTATATAACCTAAATTTTGAACCTAGTTGAACCCTAACTTATATAAAATCCAAACAAGATGGCCCTTGAAATATAACCCTAAACTTAACCCTAATCCTAATAAAATTAAATCATAACCCCAAATGTAGCCCTAATCAAACTGTAATTGTAATGCTAAGTATAATTAAACCCTAGCCATAATCAAACCCTTACCATAATCTATCCCTAACTATAATTAACTTTAACCCTAACTATAAGTCAAATATTTCCCTCTACTTGAATGATAACTCTAACCTAACCTTAACTCTAACCCAAATTGTGCTTCAACCATAACTCTGATTGAAGTACAACTCTATCCCTATTTGAACCCTAACCATAATTCAACCTAACAATAACTATAGTCTTAATTATAACCTTAAAATCTACCCTGACCAAAGACTAATATGGACCTTAACAAATGCCTAATCCAAACTTGAACCAAAGCATAATAAGAATCCTAACCTTATTCCTAACTTTAAGCATAATTCTAACCCTAACCATTACTCTAAATGTCACCAGTGATAACACCTAAATTCTAAAACCTAATCCAAACCATGAAATAAATCCTAACCATAAACATAATCCCAAACCTAACCCTAAACCTAATTCTATTCTGAACCCTAACCCTAACTCTATACGTAATCCTAATCCCAACACTAACTTTAATCCTAAAACTAATCCTAATACCTCTTCCCAACTATAATCTTAACCATAATTATAAATACTAAAACTAGATACTATTTATGCTAATCCCTAATCCCAACCTTAACCCTAAAAAAAAATTGAACCCTAAAAATTAATTATGATGTAAACACATACCCTAAACCAAATCCTAATAAATCCTAAATCACAAACCGTAAATGTTAAATCTTAAGATAAACCATAGTCCTAAATGTTAAACCCTCATCCTAAATGCTAAACCCTAATCTTGAATGGTGCATCGTAAATGATAAACCTTAGTCCTAACCCTAATTCTAAATTCTAAACCCCAATCATAACCCTAATATATAAACCCTAATTGTTACAACCCAGACCCCAAATAAAAAGCTAACCTTGACATGAACTGGAACCTTTATCATAACCCTAACCATAATCATAATACTAACTCAAACTATAATACTAACCATTATGTAACCCTAACATTGAGACTAGTCATAACCCTAACCCCATTCTAAACACCAAACTAAACTGTGATACTAGCCATGATGTAAACCCTTACCCTAAACCTAACCCTAATCCTAAACCCTGCGCATAATCAAAATACTAACCTAACCATAATACTATCGATAATATAAATGCTTACCATAATCATAAGCCTAACCTTAAACCCCAAACTGTAATCCTAATCCTCATCCAAACCCATATCCTAAACCTTAATTATAATCCTAACCCCTAATTTTAATTCTAACTTTAAACCCTAACCCTATAATTCTAAAAAATAATCTTAACCCTAACCAAACACTAATCTAAATCTTAATCCAAATCGTATCTCTATTCCTATGAATAAGCACAATTCCAATCCTAATTATAATCACACCTCTATCCAAAATTTCCTAACCATAATAATAATTCAAAGCCTTGCCTTAACCATAACCTAAACCCTAACCCTAACTATGATATATACGCTAAATTCCAACCATATCCTAATCCAAACCACAATCCTGAACCCTATGCATAATTCTAACTCTAGCTCTAAACCTTAACCAAACCCTAATTCAAAATTGAACCCTAATTGTACTTATAACCTAAGCCCTAACTATAATGATAATTATAAGCCTTGTACTAATCATACCCCAAACCCTGACCTTAACAATGATGTAAAACCTAGAACCTTAACACTATATATAACTTGAATACCTACTCTAGCCCTAACCATGTTGTGAACCCTAATTTTAACCATAATCCTAACCCTAACCTTAATTCTAGCTTGAAATCTATTTATAAGACAAACCCTAATCCTAACCATTAGGAAAACATAAGCCTAACCATAATCTAAAACATAACCCAAACCTAATCCTAATCCTAATCCTAACCTCTACCTTAACCATAATATAAAATCTAACTCTAAATGCTAACCCTAACCCCAATTCTATTAACTTATTCCACTTATAACACTAAACCTTACCAATAAATCCTAACCCTAATAATTTAATTCTAAATATTTACCCTTAACCTAATTATAATTCTAATTGGAACCCTAATGATAATTCCAATGGTGCCCTTAACACTTATCAAAATGTTGTTGCTAACCTAAAACCTACTATAATTATAATCCAAAGTCTAACCCTAACCTTAACCATAACAATAATTATAATCATAACCATGACCATAAACCCAACCTTAATACTAAATCCTAACCCTGACTATGATATAAATTATAACGCTAAATATTAGCCTAATCAAATTAATTTACTCAATGTGTTACATGTGTTGCAGATGCTACTAGCTAATATATACTCTATATTATAATACGCTTAAATGCATCGAGGCATTGAATTTTTTCATCATTCACCTTTAATATACAGAAAAAATTAAAGTTGAAAAAATTCAACGTCTCGGTATATATTAGCTAGTCTTATAACAATTCCTTTTTGACTTTATGAAACCTATAGATTCTTAAGCCCCTTCATAAAGCTCACCCTAAAAAATACTTATACCTAAATCAACAACAAACCTAAAGATATATGACATTGATGAGTTTAACAAACCTAAATATTGACTATTTAGATGGCCCACTCATGTGCGGCCTCTTTTCTACTATGTTACCATGGGAGCTATTAAATCTCCAGAGCCGGCCACTCTGATTAAAAAAATTGACCGGTGATTGTGTAAATGCCTTCATTTATCCATCTGCAAAACTTCTTGTCATTCTCAACCTTACTACAAGAGATCAGAGAAATGGAGAACATTGTTTGAAGATTAAATTGTGTTTATTTTTTTAAATTATAGATCATAGTTTATAGTTAATTATCAATATGAAGAGAGCTGAAAGATTTATAATTTAAAAGAGAGGTGAAAAAGATAAATGAAATAGTAACAAGTGCCATGTAGTGGCTAAGTACTTGCCTTTAATTATAGTAGAAACTATAATAGTATATTAATTTTTTAATTACTATGTTATATATAGTAATGGTAGAAATAATAAATTTTTAAGTTATACTAGAAATAATAGTATGTTAATTTTTTAATTATTATGTTTTATATAGTTACAATAGAAGTAATAAAATTTTTATAAAAGAATTTTTATTAAAACTATTATAAACAAATAAATTTAAATAAATTGATCTTTTAACCTAAATTTTAATAAGTTTTTCAAAATAAAACTATTATAATAATATTAAATATTAATTTAATATAGTTTAATTTAAATATTAATATTTTGTAAAGAAAAAATAAAAATTATAAGCAAATAAAATCACATAATTTTTTTACATAAATAGTTGTTAATGTATAATTAGTATATAATAAAAATAAAAATTAAAAAACTTTAAAAATATGAATAAAAATAAATATATATTATAATATCATTGGTTGTTATTTAAATTATAATATATTATAAAAATTAATACTATAAACATGATTGCCAGAATGGAACAAAATTAATAGTATAAACATGGTAAATTTTAATTGGTTCACTCCTGTAATGAGACTTCAAACGCATTCATCCAATGAGATGATCAAAAATTAATTTCTAGATATTATAAAGTTAAATATTTTGCATCTATATTTTACAAATGAAAAGACTTATAATGAAATATAAAATTGAATTAAAATTCATTGGTGTAGAACAGTTCATTTAATCACTAGTTAATGAAGAAATCCAAAAATAGATGCAATAGTACTTGCTTAGCCTATCGGCAAGTACTAATAAGAAGAAAAATAATGTAAATATGAATGATAAATGTAATAAATAAAAAAAATATGATAAATAATTAAATAAAACTGACCTTTTATATAACCATTAAAAATGATTTTACATCATAAAGATTAAATAATTTTTTGAGCTACCTTATATAAATAAATCTTGTAAAAAACAAAATATAAATGTGATCTCAAATTTCTATTAATTCTTTTTCAGTCAAAATTATATTCTGCTAAACTTTCAAAGATGTGTCGTCATCTATAAACTTTTTGAAGGAAACGAAAGAACAAAAACGGGGATAAAAAGAACAGGCCTTTTTTACCACAACATTTGATTAACAATGAAATAACTAATGAAAACCGTTTAATTATAGAAAAAAATTATCTGACCTCATTCCATTATAGATATTGTTGTAAAGCATAGAATGTTTGGTAACGTAATTTCAATAACGTAATGTATATGCAGGTGCTTGCAATTTACGTTAAAATTCTAGAACAGGCTAATTACGAAAGGTGTTCATAAAAAAAAAGATAAAGAGAATTCCTCTTATTTAAGGCACTAAAAAAATCCAATGGATGGTGACGATATTTATTTACTACCAGGTTTTCGATGCTTTGAATATCTTCAGTCCACAATATTTGGTGCTTGACCCATTTCTATGACTTTCAAAATTTTATTAAAAATATATGTAAGAAGAACAATGAAACCTATTGGTAAAACTGGACATATGCCTGGCAAGTATGTAGCACAATGACTTCTATTTTTTTAAAAATCTTCCTTTCCCTGTGATTTTAAAAAAAAAACATCATAAGTTATCTCATGTTTGACTAACAAATTATCGGATCTCATTCCATTATGGATATTGTTGTAAAGCGTAGAATATTTGCTAACGTAGTTTCAATAACGTAATGTATATGTAGGTGCTTGCAATTTACACTAAAATTCTAGATCAGCCTTACCAGAGGTGTTCATAAAAAAATGATAAAGATGATTCCTCTTATTCAAGGCACTGAAAAAACCTGGTGGATGGTGACGATATTTATTCACTTCCAATTTTTTGATGCTTTGAATATCTTCTGTCCACAATATTCGGTGCTTGACTAGTTTTTGTGACTTTCAAAATTATATTAGAAAAATGCGTAAGAAGAACAAAGAAACATATTGGTAAAACTGGACATATGCCTGGCAAATGTGTAGCACCATGAACTCTAATTTAATTTAATTTTTTTTTTAAACTTCTTTTTGCTGCGATTGGCAAGAAACACGTCATATGCTATATCATGTCTGACTAACAAATCATGTTCCAATGTCTCTATTGGGACAATCTTTCAATATGTCACTGAGGAATCTATGTTTTGTACACGCATCCATTTTAGATGAACATTTTGTTGTCTATTTAAGTTAGAAGTCAGAAGGAAGCAGATAAGCCAATTGGTATATACATTGTGAGCATCGTAAGTGCAATGGCTAACAAGAATGGCATCGATGTAACAGAGTTTGTGCATTTTGCAAATCCGGACTGGTAAGATTTTTTCTTTTGTTCAAATTTGATTTCTGGTGCTTGTCTATCTTATATTTTCTCAATTATAATCTTGAGTTCTCTATTTTATTTTTACGACACCGAATATACTCATTAATTAATACTAAATGAATTTTATGTTTGGATTGATTTTATTCTGTTGCTATAAGCATTACTTTATATTTAGGGTAATTCTACTGTCAGAACCTTATTACATATTTTTTACAGAATTTTCATAATTTCTACAGGGCTTTGCCATGCAACTGTTGTAAATATTAAAGATGCAGATAAAACGAAATTAAACATGACAAATAAGATAAATACAATTGATACAATATTTATCATTGGGCAATCTGCCTACATCCACACTTGAAGTAGGGAATTGATTATATTAACCAGTCTACAGTAAGATACAATCCAATGTTTCCCATTACAGACATCTCAATATATACTACTACATAGAGGGGGGATTTAAGACATTTTTTGAGACAATTATTGAGTTAATTGTCTTAATTTGAGACAAAACAAAAGTTGTCTATTGTCTCAAGTATTGTCGTAAATCAAGTGTCTTTAATTATTGTCTTTATTTATTGTCTCTTAAAGACAATATAAAACTGAACTATTTTTGTTTCTTTAGAGACAAATTCACTTTTGTCTCTCTAGAGACAATATTTCTTTAGTCGTACCTATTGTCTCTAGAAAGACAATATGTTTTAAAATCTTAACTGGATAAAATCTTAACTAGAGTCTCTCTAGAAACAATGTGAACAAATGTAATAAAACATAAATAATTTATTTTAAATATTTTTTAAAATATAATTTTTAATTTCAATGTTACCAAATAGCATTCACTATAATTATTTCCAATATTTTATTCTTGCAAAAAACACTAAACAAAGTAGCATAAACTAACTTCACAAGAAATTAAAAATACCATTTTATTATATTTATTCTGAATGTTGTCTTACAAAATGATTGTGAGTTACTCCACAACAAAAGGAGCATAGCAGGGATACGACATTAAACATTACTGAATATTGACACTAATTTCTCATGCACTATTGACATTGATTTTCCAAACATTGCAGCCTTATTATTAACTATTCAAAAACTCCTTCATACTATACATTTCCACCAAGTTCGGTGGTATAGCATGAAAGTTCCTTAGTTTAACTACATATTTTTAAGAAGACACCCAAAGCTATTTCATTTTCAACATGTTGAAGCTGGAGTGTTTTTAGCATGCCATATCAAGAAAGATCACTTGTAGATGTATTTGTACAAGAAGTATCTCATATTCTTCGTGTTTCTCCATTAGCCTGGAAGAAAGGAAAAGAAGTGTAAGAATATAACATAACTAATAAAATGATGCTGCTCATATATGCAAAACTTATCAATAGAGAAAATAATTTGTAGAGAATAGTACAGAACATGTAGATCGCTCAAAAATGCTCTTTCCCTAAACTTAAAAACAACTTAAATTATTATTTCTCAAGGCCCTTTACATCAAACTTGTAATGCACAAAAGTTCGGGTCAAAACACAACCAACAAATATTTTTAAAGAACAAAAGTTCACAAGTTTGAGAAGCAGGTTAAAAGGTGACTAAGACAAAGTTTCAAAAGAGTCAGGTGGTCACACCTCAACATGGTAGTTTCTAAAGGATGCTAGTTGGAACTTAGAACAAAAGAAGCTCGTCGATTGATAGTCTAATAGACTAAAAGGTTAACTAAGAGGAATAGAATGCTTATTGATAGAGTTGTACTATAATTAGGTTAACCATTACCCAAATATGTTCATATTGAGGCCAATTTGGTTGTGAGGGTAAAATTGCCAACTTATGGTTGTATTGGATATAAATTTAAGTTGACGTTTCCATCAATACCCATTTTCAAATGATTAAATACTAATTCATTTTAAATTACAACATACCATTAAATCAATGTATTTTTTTAACCAATTAATAAATTTAAAGGTAACATTAGTTAATGGTAAATATAATCAAATGGTTCCTATCCTTTTGTTCATGGTAGGTATTGAAGTCAAGATTCAAGTGAATGAAGCTTGATGGAGTTCAATTCCTTGGTTATGCTTGTTTGAAGAAACCATACTTTGTTTTTGGAGCATTATTGTATAATTTGGATGGTGTATTCATTCACTCTATTGGTGCATTTTGTTTTAGTATATTGAAATGATAAGGAGAAAGTAAACTTGTTGTTTGTGTTTATCACCCATTGTAAATTGAGTAGCATATGTATTGGAGCAAAGAAGTGTAATCACTTGAAATGCATTCTCTTTTCTTTTCAAAGTTGCAATGATATTGTTAGAATAGTATGATCAATGTTATCTCTCTCCCTTGAATGTAAAGAAAGATAATATGAGAGGTGTTCTTGGTTATTCCAAAGAGAAGAAAGTTTCCAATTCAATGTAAATATGTTGTGAAGATCATTGTATGCATTTGATTATAGTATTGCAATCAAAAGGAAATTATCACCTCTCTTAGATCTCTTCAATTTGATATTGATAATTTGTTATGTTAGATGGATGTAGAAACAATGGAATAAACTATGTATTTTGAGCAAATTCCTACCACTAAATTTCATTCAATAGAGAACTAATTAGTTCAGTATGATGGATTAGTATATCAACTTAAGCATGCAATCAAAAAAAAAAGAAAGAAAAATAAAGCATCTATGAGGAGATGAACGTTATAGTTATTGGGTTGATATCTCTATTGTATTACAATCAATCCATATTTAACCTTTAATAAAACACTATCTATTAGAATCCTATGGACTACATAAAACAATAGGGATCATATGAAAAATGTTGATTAAAATCTCATAGTTGCAAAGAAATTAGAACATGGATATCTTGCACAAGAGAATTCACTTTCAAATGAAATAAGCCTTCAAACTCTCTGAAATTTGTATGGGAAAATAATTCCCATACAAATTCCTACTACAGTCAATTAAAAATTATATATCATGCCACCTCATTTCTTTAAGAAACTAAAATAACAATTTATTATTTTATCCCTTACCTTTTTAATGCTCACCCTTACCTATTAAAGCTTCCCCAAAGTTAGGCTCATGTGGTGGAGGACTTGTTTTGCAAAAAGATTTTAAAAATCCATGAATAGACATGGGTTATCCTCAAGCCTTGTGATTGGACAGGCTTGTGTACTTGTGCTGCCACCTCTTAAACCTCCTCCACTCTTTGCCTTCACTCATTTTGACTCAAACCTACGCAGGTCTTATTGTCTTTGTTAGCATTTATTTTTATATGACAGCATTCTATTAATGCTTTGACCACTCCCTAAAGAAATCTGGCGCATGTTTTTTGGTGGAAGAGGCTGTTTCTTTTAATTAATGCTTGGTATTAACTCCAGATTTTGATAGGAGTACTTCTATGACATGGAAGGGAGTGGAACCCACTTTCCACTTCCCTTACCATGCTTTTTCTCTTTCCCATACGCAAGCCTGGCGCAGGTTTGGGGTTCATTTAAAATTTTGTTTAAATTTTACTTTCCCCTTCATTCAATGCGTACCTTCCACTTGGCTTTTCCCTTGGGAAAGCAGAATACCATTTTTAGCTTGCTTTGATTTTTAAACAAAATTCTTATCCTTTATAGCCTTGAAAGGTGTGAAATTTTTCCCCATGATGTGAGGGACCCACTTAGATTTGTTCCCTCTCCTTGAATTGCGCCCCCTTTGGCTTGAGTGTGGTCTAGAAGTAGGAAGAGTAGCTTTAAATATGTTATGATTAGGCTAGGTGACTAGGCTTGTTAGATAAGTGATAGATTAGTCTTTAGGATTTAGTTTGTTTATTATAGTGCTATTATTTATATATTTTGGAAATTACATTTTAATTTAGTTTGATATTAATGTCAATAGTAATAATAGTTAGATGTTATTTAGCAATGTTTAAAATATCTATGTTGCCAATTTTATATGATATCATATAACTAAATTTATGACACATATATAATGTTAATTAATATATTATAATTAATTTCATATATATATAATTTAGTTCTAATCTTTGAATATATATCATTAAATAATGTTTCTTTTAGATTTATTATTAGTAAAAAGGTACATTGGTTAATTGGTATAATGTAATCATTAATTGAATTAATATGTACTCTTTAGAATGAAAATTGGTATAGACGACTATTGAAATTTATATTCAATATTTTTCATTAGCTATCAACTTAATTTTCATAAACAAATTGGTCTTGAAAAAATACAAAATTTGAAAATGGTTAACCTATAGAATAACGTTATCAATAAACGTTCTATTCCTCTTAGATAATCCAAAGGATTAATAGATTAGCATTTGATGAAATTGATCGTCATGATGATTAACGAACTTCGATTATAATGAGTTTCGTCTAGCATCCTTTGGTAAAACAACTTTGAGGAGGATATGATCTCCTGTCTCTTTGAGACTTTGTCATAATCACCTTTTACCCGCATCCCAAACGTGGAAACTTTTCCCCTTTAAAAAAAATTTGTTGGTTGTGTTTTGGCCTGAACTTTTGGGCATTACAAGTGTACACAGACATCAGAATTTGACATTTTCCAGATCTCCCCTAATTTGAGGTTAGTACTTGTATTTCAATTATCCCCTAGTTTTAAACATCATATAACAATATCCTCCATAGGGAAATATTGGATTTACTCTCTCTCTCTCTCTCTCTCTCTCTCTCTCTCTCTCTCTCTCTCTCTCTCTCTTCCATATTCTTCATAAATTGATTCAATTGTGTATTAACCTATTGGTTGATCAAATTGGATCTATTCTTTTGGAATTTGGGTTTTGAGAATAGATCTCATATTCCCTCCCTTTACATTTGAATATGGTTGAATCCATTTTACCCCTATTTAGGTATAGACTTTTATTTTGTATATGTATCGAGCAATAGTTACTTCCAAGAAAGTTAGAGCTCATCAAGCAAGCTAGTAGTTACCGAGCATTATGAATATCAAGTTGTATAGAAGAGTTAGTGTCGAGTGCCAATATATGGAGAACAATTTTGACTGAGCACCAAAGAATTCATATATCGAGTGAACCAGTTATGGTATATGTTTTTAATGGCAGAAACACCTAGGTAAATCATTTTGGCTGACTTCTATGCATGTGTTAATGATTGTTGAGATAATTATGGAGTTGATTACATATTATGATTCCAATCATTAATCCCTATGCATACCAGGTAACCAATTAGAAAAATAGAATGTATAAGAGACATAAGTGATAAATCTAGATCATTGATCTTATTCTAGGAGCTTGATTAGTTGTCTATACAAGGTGACATCAAAAACCTAATATTGAAACAACAGTTAGGAGATTTCATGTATGTTGATGGAAGCAATGTTTTGATTTCTGAAAGCATAGATCGAGAAGAGTGACCGAGCAGAGTAGTGAAGGATAGTAGAAAGTTATATTTGATTTAAATGATATTAGATAAGTATTAGAAAGAGGAGATGTGTTATCATAATTTTAAGTGCAAACTGAAGGATCAGGTCTTGATACATTCAGGAAAGTGAATCAGTGTAAATCTGTTAACATAGTACTTAGTTGTAAGTTTTAAATCCTTTAATCAAGGTAGATTTTATAAGTCTAAAATATCTTAGCAGGGAAGACCCCTCACAAGGTATATCACTAGAAGTGATCAAAACTTTTTATCCCTAACATGTACACTTTATTAATGTAGTAGTGAATACTTGTGTGTGTCGACCTCACCCCAATTTTACCTTTCAAGATTTTTTGGGTTACCAAATATTTGAGTTATGTGTTTTATTTTTATGGATGTGATTAGCAGTTAGATTCATTTCATCATTTAAGTTTATGTTTATGATGTATATGTTGTATTGATTTCAAAGTGAAAAAGATTAAATATTATTAATCAAACCTCCCTCTCTCAATATCTTGCTTTCCCAAATAAGAATTCTAACAACTGTACCTATGAATTCTATAAAGAATACATGTCTTAAGATTTGGGCCCCCTCCTTAGTCCACTTAGTCTTGAGTCAAAATTTCTAGTCCATTGATCTAATTAGTAGAATGTCATTTTATTTCTCAAAGATAATAAATAAAAGTTTCACCCTCTAAACATTGCCTTACATTGTTTATATATGTGAAACTTATAACAATCACATACATGAATAGAATGTTTATTTTGGCACATTGACAACAAACTAGAATACTATCTCAATAAATTAAAAGCTATTCCAAGAAAGGAAAATAGGAAATCAAGATATTTTGGTTTCCTCCAACAAGTGTATCCTTTACGAAGAGCTTCCAAGAAACATTAGTGATGAAGTGGTTGAAAGAGAAAGATGTATCCTTTAGGGTTTGTTGGGTTTCTATAATTAAATAATGTTAGAATTCAAATTCTAGTATTTGACAATTCTGGAAGTTTTAAATCCAGAAAATAGTTTTTGGAATATGGATCGAATCGTTTAGTTTACTTGGAATTCAAAATGAGAAGATGGAAAATGTTTTTTATATAGATTTAAAAATATTATAATTTTTTCTTTACCCCCAATTCCCATTCAAATGGAATTGGAATTGATTTTACAATTCCACCTATTTAGATGGAAAATTCAAATGTTGTTTTTGGTGATAAATGGAAATTAAAAAATCCCTATTCCAATTTCATGTTTTGAACACAATCATCAAAAAAGTCAATCCTACAACTCAACAATCCTAATTCTACTCTAATTATATCAAACAAATGAGCCCTTAATGATGTTGAGTGCTAATGTGACCATTAAGAGAATCTATTAAAAATAGTTCAAGCATAAATAGAGATGGGAATATTTATTATTTCTCCAAGTAGAAAGAATATTTATTACCACAAACAAATACTTGTGGTTTTCTCCTCCAACAACTATGCAATAAATTCCCTTATTGTACTTTAACCAAAGATCCAGATAACATGACCATGGAGAAAAATTGTATCCTTTTAAAACTTGACATAAATAATTGTTGATAAAAAAGTGGCAAACAAATTTTCTAACTAGAAGGTGACAAGTGTATGGTGAAAAAGTGACCACACTTCTATGAATCCTTACATGCAAGGAAACTCAAGAATGATCCCTCACAAATCGATCCATAGCTCTCTATGCATGGAGTTGCAAGATTTGTAAAATTGCTCTCAGCTAGAGCTATAAACTCATGACCTTACTAGTCACCCATACAATGAGAGATTCCAAATCAAATACAAGGGAAAGAGTGCCAATATCTCCAACGAAATCAATATGACTGCAATGTAATGCAAACCTATATGAGAATGCAAATTAATCTATGGGGATGAAGATGCAATTAAGCTATGAAAATGGAAATGAAAGAGTTACAAACCCTCTAATTAAACTATGTGAGATTAATCTAAAATATGAAAGGAAATGATACCTTGATGATGCAACTATGATGCAAGCTAGGATGTGATGTAGATGCAATATGAATGCCAATAATGCTCCAAATCTTCAAAACTTGATGCAAGAATGTCTCCAAAAGCTTCAAGAACCTATAGCATAACAATAGCATAAAATTCAAGTGTGTAGAATGAAGAAGAGAGCTCTTCTTTTATAGGAAATAAAAAATCAATGGACAATGGAGATTAAGAGGCAAAGATTTAATCAACAGTGGAGAAAAATAGAAGCTTGATCCTTGTGTACAAATATCCTCCAATAAGAAAATTAGAAGCATTTACTTTATATTGAGCATTTACTTTATGTCCATGTGAGACAAAAAGTACTTTTTTTTTAAATTGTTTTATTTTATTTTTCTTTATGAATAAGAATTAAAATGTTTTATTTGTGCAACAAATGGCCAACCCTTTAGAACTACATTCTGCTTCATCATAAGACTTAATGGTGATCTTCTTTCTTGTATCGATGACTTCTTCTGAATAACCCAAGGCCATCAATAAACTCAAAAGGCATATATTAAGCCTAGCACCCCCATCTATCAACACATGCCTCACACGGGTCTTGTGGATCATAACCTCTATATGAAGGGCCAAATTATGGGGGTGGCTTAATGACTTGTCATCTTCTTCTGAGAATGTAAGGTAGTGAGGGCTAGCCAAGTGGTTGACCATATTCTATAATTGGTCTATATCTATATCATTAGGGACATTAGCTGCTCACAAAGCATCCTCAAGGACATGCTTATGCTCGGGGGACAATTCCAAAAGCTCAAAAATAGATATCTGTGCTGGTGTGCGTTGTAATTGATCAATAAGGTTATAATTTGAATTAGTACCAAAAATAGATTTAGGAAGAGAACCTTTTGATATTGGCTGCTTAGACTTGCTAGAGCTAGGACCTCTAATAACAATGGGAGCTTGAGACTGACTCCTAGTGACAACATTGAGGGGTTGAGACATCCTTCACAAGTGAGGACCTCTAAGCACAACAACGGGTCCTTCATCGGGCATAAGAGTTGAATCCACGTCATATCCATAAAGGTCTTTCCCTCTCATCATGTTCACATTATCACCAACAACCTCAAGCATGTTAATAACATTTTCAACTACTATGTAAGTATAGTTGATAGCAGCCTTGCCATTCGTAACTTTAGAGTTTTCTCCTTTCTCATATTTGGGCAAGGGTTCTTTAAAAGATTTGTGATCCACATTAGTGGTTAAACCATCAACTTGTAATCTTCCACTTTCAATAAGCTCTTGGACAAGATGCTTAAGTTTAAAAGAATTTTCTATATCATGTCCAATTCCATTGTGAAAGACACAAAAAGCCTTCTCATCCCACCAGTGAGGTTTAGGATCTGATATGCGGTGCTTTGTCGGATCCTGAGGGTGTGCCAAATTATGAGCAATTAACATCTTGAAAATGTCTACATAGGAGTCCCCAAGTTTGGTAAATTGTCTCTTTTCTGTTTTAGGTCTCCCTTGATACTTGGGTCTATTCTCTTGTTGTTTTGAGGATGTTTGCAGCTTCATGGCCTAGACTGCATTAGAGAGGTTAAGAAATCCTTCATTCTTAGGTTGTGATGAGTCAAAAACTTTGTCATTGACCACCTACTTATTCTTATTCCAATAAGAGTTCTTTTTGTCCTTATTACCATTATTATTTTTGTTTTGGCCATTGTTGTTATTAGTTGTTTTGGCCAAAATGCCTTGTTCTTTTAGGACACCCTCTATGCAACATGCCACTTCTACCATGGTATCAAAAGAATTAAATGGGATCTTCCTTACTTCATACCTTAATTCTTGTACCAAGTTTCTCACAATAATGTCTATTCTCTCCTCCTCCTCAGGAATTGTCCTTGGATATTTTGAGCACAAACATCTCCATCTTTGCAAGAACATGACAAAAGGTTCTCCTTGATTTTGTTTGAGTTTGCACAAATCAAGCATTGTGACTGACCTTGATAGATTGTAAGAAAAATGTTGGACAAATGTTTGGACAAGTTCTTTAAATGTCTTCACTGGGGGAGTAAGGTTGGTGAACCATTCCATAGCTTGACCGTTGAGACTCCTTGGAAATAATCTCATCAAGTAGGAGTCTTCATGATGAAAAGAAAAGCTCATTATGTAGAACTATCTAACATGGTCATGAGGGTCACCAATGCCATCATATTTGTCATAAGTTGGGAACTCAACCTTCTTAGCAAATTCAATCATTACCACACTTTTGTCTATAGGGTTGGGGCATATGGAGTCCAAATTGAATGTACTCTTAGGAGCTCTCATCTTCTCTATATCCCTTTGCATTTTCATGATTACCTCATTGGTTGAAGGATTTTGTTTCTTAATCTTTTGGTGCACATCAAAATCATATGGTACCTTAGCACCTTTGTTGATGAGACTTTCTAGGCACTGATCCTTGTTTTGTTCCACATACCTTTCTACATATGCTTGAAAAGATGGTTCTTGTTGCATAGTCATAAAATCTATATGATTAATGTTGGCATGACTTCCTCTACGCTGTGAGCCATGACGGGCTCATTGGGAGGGTTGTCTTGAAAATCTAGGAGGTGACTATCCCTTATGGTGATCATATCTTGAAGCTCTTCTACCCCTAGGACTTGGGGATCTTGAGGGTGTCCTTGCCCTTCTCCTAGGACTTGACGAGGGAGTAGATGAGGGTGAGTTGGTCCCACTATTGGTACCCCTCCCATTGAATTGATTTTGGAGTTGTTGTGCATAGAGTCTATCTTCTTCTTCTTGGGTGACTCTTTTTCTTATGTTCAATAATGCACGTTCCTCTTCCTCTAGTTCTCTAAATTTCTCCCTGTTGGCAGCTTGTTCATCTAGATAGGCTTGCTTCTCTCTTTCAATGCTTTTTAATCTCATACTCACATATCGAGAGGTATCTTTTAGTGGAGAAGATTGTCTTGAATGTCTGATTGCATTAGTTGCATTGATATGAGCATCACCTGATTCATTATTTTGGTCTTTATGTTGTGACCGTGTATCTGGGTGAGCTTTCTTATAGTGTCTTTTAGCTCGTTGGTGAGCATCTAGATATCTTGTGTTGATAGGAGGTGATCTAGGTGGACTATTAGAAGAAGACCCAACAGACATCGTGTTATCCTTATATTGGTGAAAAATGTCATCAAGAGTTTGATTCATTGCTTCCCTTTGTTGTTTAGTGAAGGTGTGACTCATGTCCATACTTGATGAAAGAGGTGCTAAAGAGGTACTCACTTCACTAGGATTACCTTTTGGATTAAAAAAAACCTCAGATTCACTCCTAGGAGATTGATCGAAAATGGGTTCTTTTCCCTTTCGCTGTTTACGAGTCTTAACTGGTGGTAACTAGCTGAAGACAATAGGAGGTCACTTTCCTTGATTAACTTGGTATCTTGTTGTAACTGACATGAAATAAAAAGATTCTTAATGATAGAGTGACCTCTCAAAGTGTCAACACCAAACTAGGATAATCAAAGTTCTCTATTGTCCAAAGAGAAATGAAAAGATAGAAGTATCAAAATGGGCTTTACCAACACTGTCAAAGAGGTGCTCCAAATCAAAGGGTGACTACCCTTGCACTTTTGAACCAGGAGGTTGGACTAGGCCAAAATTCAATTGAAATTGAGATTAGATGAAAATGATTTGGACAATAAGAGTACTAAAATTCTCCAAGGATGTGGCTAACAATTCTAAAGATAAGCTTTTTCACTAGGAATATCCTTCTAACTTGACAATTATTTTCAAAGTGACCTTGTAAACCAATTGATGCTATTCCTAGAGGGCAGAAACCAAAGATCTAGAGTCAAGACAAGTCTCTAATGATAGGGTAGAAAATCAAGCAAGTTGTAAATAGTTGGTGTTTTAACTCAGGAACTTAGTTGTCTTGTTTATTTTAAAAGGTTTAATTAATAGATCTCTAGCATTTATCAAGCACATAAGACATTAATCAAGGAGTTCAAGTAAGTAATTGTCTTCAAACAATGAGCAAGGGGCAAAGCAACTTTGCACATGAACAAGAATAGTGACTTAGTATTTCTACTCCTTAAGAACTACTTGTGTATGTTCTTGAGAATGTTTTAGTAGGCACTTAAAACACAACAACATCCTAGCAAGCTGTCTACATGGCTATACATAGCTCTTCTAAGAGGAGTCCTTGATATACACAAGGTACGTGAGGCCCAAATCTGTAGATGGGAAGAATTCAAAATCACACAGCCGAGGGGAGATGGTAACCCAAATCTCCTCCTTCACTTCTCAAAGCTATAAAGTTCTTTGAGGCTTAGCCAAGAGTGATATCAAACTCAATTCTCAAGAGAGGTGTCTTTGGATTCACCACCTGCTATTTATACTCTACCAGAACATAGGAGTTAAGGTCGTCCCTTGAGGTGATGTGTCCTCAAGCAGGCCTTCTAAAAATAAAAAGTAAGCAATTCTCTATCAAAAGTATTTAAAGCACTAAAGGTGGAACACTTAACGCTTAGAGAAAATATGAGGTGAGTCCACAAGGTGGAACACTTAACACCTCACACAAGCTACAAATGAGTCCACAACCTAGAAAATAAGTGAGTTCTAAAAAGCACAAAAGGGTTTCCTAGTGGAACAATTAACACTTCTTTCCTGTAGACCCCTCCCCTTTAATGTGGCGCTGAGATTGCAACCACGGGGTGAAACGAGGGGCCAACAGATTAGCAAGTCCAATAACCCAAGATAGAAATCTAGATCAATCACAAGTAATCTAAGACTTCTTATCAATACTACTCATAATTGCAAGAGGGTTTGAATCATGGAATATTTAACTTTCCAAGTAAACATGAAGTGAGTCCACAAAGTGGTGCATTTAACTCTTCATGTAAACTAGGAATGAATCCATGCCCTGAATTACTCAATGAGATATTTTGATATTTGAAACCAAAAATTACTTAATGTTTAAGCATAAGCATTCACTTAAACACAAACTTGTATGAAAGTAAATATGTGTTCATTCGTTTCCCATTAAGAGCATCAATTGAAATGTGTTCTATGAAAGCATGTAAACACTCAAGCCAAACACATGAGAGGTTCATTCTTATTTCCAAAATCTAAATTTTGTAAAGATGTAAAAAAATACCTCAAGTCCAATGCAACACGCTTAGTAGATTTTACCTTTTTTTAATTTGTTTTAAGCATTTTCCATGAAAGCAAGCCATGCACCTTCAAATGAACAAGACAAGCAAACAAGCAAACACGATATGCAATGTATATCCAACTTATGCAAACCCTAAGGTTAGATCTGAAAATCAATTTTTAGGAGTAATAATAGCCAGAAAATAATCCAAATGACAACTCATATCATGCATTGAACAATGAAAAATAAGTACATACCCATCACAAAATTTTATTTTTCTTGCATTCAACCTAGTCAACAAGATCTGATTTTTTTTTATATGAATTCAGACCCTAAATCCAAAATGCAAAAAAGGGACCTCTGTCAAAAAATAAAGAGCTTCCCAAAAAATGTAAAATTTTTAGAAAAATCTCTTCATTTGTGCCCTAGAGAGCCGCTTTCCCAAAATAGACCAGTTTTCATAAATTGACCAAATAAGCTATGATATGACCTCTAAATTAAAAAATCAATGAATGGACCCCCTTATAATTTCAAGACCTTTCTAGAAATGTAAACATTTTTGACAAATACACTGATTTGTGCCAAAAATTGATTTTTTTATGAAAAATTAAGAAAAAATCATAAAAAATACAAATTACCTCAGAAAATTTTGAAAATTGTTTTGGAGCTTCTCGGATGTGTCAAGAAATTGTAAAAAAAAATTCATACCAAAACACCAATCCGTTTTGGAGATATGATCAAATCTTCCAAATCTAGGGTTTTCCATCTCCAAACAAATCTGCACAAGGGTTAGCTCCAAAAATAAACAAAACCAATATGTAAAAGGTGGGTTACCCCACGATGGGTGCTAGAAATGTATGGTGAAAAAGTGACCACACTTCTATGAATCCTTACATGCAAGAAAACTTAAGAATGAGCCCTCACAAATCGATCCATAGCTCTCTATGCATGGAGTTGCAAGATTTGTAAAATTGCTCTCAACTAGAGCTATAAACCCACGACCTTGCTAGTCAACCATACAATGAGAGACTCCAAA
Organism: Chamaecyparis obtusa; assembly: GCA_027943335.1. Classification (NCBI taxonomy): domain Eukaryota; kingdom Viridiplantae; phylum Streptophyta; class Pinopsida; order Cupressales; family Cupressaceae; genus Chamaecyparis; species Chamaecyparis obtusa. Next base: position 40,121 of record BSBK01005984.1, on the reverse strand, counting down.
TCAAAGACAAGGGAAAGAGTGTCAATATCTCCAATGAAATCAATATGAATACAATGTAATGCAAACCTATATGAGAATGTAAATTAATCTATGAGGATGAAGATGCAATTAAGCTATGAAAATGGAAATGAAAGAGTTGCAAACCCTCTAATTAAACTATGTGAGATTAATCTAAAATATGAAAGGAAATGATACCATGATGATGCAACTATGATGCAAGCTAGGATGTGATGTAGATGCAAGATGAATGCCAATAATGCTCCAAATCTTCAAAACTTGATGCAAGAATGTCTCCAAAAGCTTCAAGAACCTGTAGCATCACAATAGCATAAAATTCAGCTGTGTAAAATGAAGAAGATAGCTCTTCTTTTATAGGAAATAAAAAATCAATGTACAATGGAGATTAAGAGGAAAAAGATTTAATCAACAGTGGAGAAAAATAGAAGCTTGATCCTTGTGCACAAATATCCTCAAATAAGAAAATTAGAAGCATTTACTTTATGCCCATGTGAGACAAAAAGTAATTTTCTTTTTTTTTTTTTTATAAATTTTTCTTTATGAATAAGAATTAAATGTTTTATTTGTGCAACATAGGATAAGAAGAAAAGTGGAGATTTTTTATTTAAATAAAAGGGAAGGAAATTCCTTTTAATTAAATAAAATCTTAGGATAAAATGATTTTATTATTTAATTAAAAGATATTTTTAATTAATTAAAAGAGAGCATGTTCTCTCAATTAAATAAGATTTTTATTTTTATTTTTTCTCTTTTAAATTAAATAAGGCTCAAACTTTAGGAAATATTGAATTGATTATGATTTGATCAAGGAAATTGATATAATTGATATTGTTGATATTTGAAAATTATGATTCAGGGATTTGATAAATTGAGAAATGGGGCCCAAAATCTAAGCGACCATTTTGGGGTGCATACAACAAGAAGATCTATATACTACAAGCTATACTTTCTAAGGCTTGAAATAATGATGTTGGTCACTAAAGACAACCAATAATTAATTTTTTGAATTTAATCTCATAATTATATTAAATACCTCTTATACATATAAAACCATATGCAACATAAAGGTGAGAAAATAGGATGATATGGGATGGAAATGGAACATGTAAATGGGTATGAAGGTGCATAAAAAAGGATAAAATATGGTATAAAATGAAACATAAATAGATCTCATCATTCTCCCAACATAACATATCTCACATCCTCATGAAATCATCATGATCAAGAACAGTTTAGTTGAACTAGAAGCTTTTAGATTTACAAATTTGGCCTTCTTTGTCACTCCTATCTATTATAGCTCGTGCATAATGACAATGCCCTTCATTTTTCTTAGCTTCTCATGAAAATCTTTATTGCTTTATTTTTTCAATTTTCTTTATTCAATATCAATAACTCCAACTTTTTTTTCTTCATTTTTCAATTTCTATTTTTTAGTTTCACTTTTTTACTCTACAACACAACATCATTTTAAATTCAAATTCTATATATGAGGGAAATGGGTGAAATGATAGATATCATAAAGGATGAAAAGATAAGGGATATGAAGTGTGAAATAATGGATATCATGATGGGATGATTAAGAATAAAGTGACATAAAGGGTTAAAAGATGGGTAATAAAGATGGTATATCTCTCTGTGAAACCAATTAAGAGGGACAAAGTCCATAATCATAAATACAAGCTAAAGAATTCTATCTTCAAGGTGACGTGAGATAAACAAATTAATAATATTTCTATAAAAAAATATATTCAAAGAAAGAAACATCAAAATATTTACTAATTAATATAAAAATACAAGGAAAAAATAAATAGAATTCACTCATATTTTATTCATATCAAAGTGATTCCAGAAAATATTACAAAAATAACCCCACTAGATTCTATGAATATATCCTCTTAGAAACTATTGCCAATGCTATATTTTCACGCCCCTCTCTAGATACGTACCAAAATACTTCCCAAAAATTACAAAACACATCTATCAACAATTTATTTACGTGAATGTTTCTATTTAGGCTTTTACCATCAGTTTTTGAAACATCCCCTCTGCTTGGATTGCTGCTACGCACCCTTTTTTTCTTCCACAACCTCACACTCTTGGTTGATGCCCACTTCCAAAATTGGGACAATTTTTGTAATCCTCTAAATAGTTGCACTTTTTATTCTCTAGACAATTCCTCTCAAATTTATTCCTCTCAAGTTTTGACTTCTTTCAAAAAATTCTCATAACAAATAATTGTCACCATTGTCTTCCACTTACTAATGTTGCAATAGGAGGCAAACAAAATTGATAGGAGACAAATGAGAAAAAATAGTTGATAATAAAGAAACCAAAAATTAAATGGAATATGGTTATCCTACATCAAAAAGTGTTTCATTGAAATGTTTTACTTTACCATATTCTATTTTAATTGAAATAGTACTATATTACCTTTGCTTCAATGAGAATTACTACCTCCTAGTTCTACTGTAATTTGATCCTTTCAATCCAAATTAATGAATACATTCATATTAGATACCTTATGTGAGGAATATCTTGAGTCTATATAATTTACATGTAATTTTCATTGAAATTTTTATTGAAGAAATAAATGAGTAATTTTTGGTTCTCTTCAACAATATTATGAGCACTTCTATTTTCTTTTTTACCTTGTTTACTCTATCATTCTAATGCATAGTGTCTGAAATTATTGTTGTGAAAGAAATGGAATTTAATATTTTACGCTTGTCTTCCTATTACGTCTACTTCTTCTTCTTTTGCCTACTCCTTAGAAGTTTCTACTTCTTTCTCTGTGTAAATTTCCCTTTTCTAAAAAAATGTTAGATTCACATTTATATTCATTCCTATTTTTATACTCACTCTTACTATTAGTATAGAAGAATGTGTTTATTTTTTCTCGTATATTTATTTAGAGGAAATTTATTTCTCTAAAATTTCTTAATTACTTTTCATTCTTTCTTTCACACTTAGCACAATTACACTTAGTATATCTATTTTCATACTTGAGATATCCTTTGAAATCTCAATTGTAGAGACTACACCTTCAAATTTTGTTTCCAAATATCTCAAAATATTTTTGACAACATGCTAGTCATCTATGACTTCCCATTATAGTGTCATTGAACTCATTAGACCTTACCATCATCATAAATTCACAAGCCTTTCCCAAATTCACTTGTTTTCTTCTTTACATTTTAAAAAATTTCCTTGTTGCCTATAGTTAATATTTTGTGCACCTTGTATGCATCCCTTAGTACTTCCAATATTTCCTTGGAATAAAAAACACCACTTACCATAGGAAAAATGGATTGAGATATTGTACCTTGAATTAAAAGAAAAGCTTCATTATTATTTTTATTTTCTTTGCATTTCTTTTTCTATTGGTCATTTGATGCATTTGTATCTTCTATCTCAACAAACCCTTTGATGGGTGTGAAACATATTTTATTCCTATATTCTTACTCTCTCTTTTTTTCATTCCATTAAAATTCCTTTCCTTTTTCCTAAGTCCTTTTTTCATTAATTGTTATAAAAATAAATAATTTTTATTTTATTTTTAAGAAATAAAATAATATTTCCGATATAATGAACCCATTGAATTAATGACATAATTTGAAGAATTTTATATAGGAACAAATATGGTGAACGAACCAACCACATGGATGATAAATATTAAAGGTAATGAAGGAGTTTCATAAGATGGATTGAACACGTGGACAAACTATCTCCTTCTATTTTTCCATTTTCAAACAAAAACTATTTTGGGTTATCGCCTGCGGGTAAACCATGAGACTAATATTATCCTTTTTTTTAATAACAGTTTGGGATTATGGCCTGTAACCAAACCATGGGTTATTACTATAGACTATTATAAGACTAGAGACCCTAGCTTCTTTAGTTCAATTTATCGTATTCTGTATATATATATATATGTGTGTGTGTGTGTGATATGATAAAAAAAGATATGAAATATACAAATTTTGTAATTGAGTATATCTTATTGAGTGAATGGATGCATTGATCATGGCTTGACCTAATATAGTTGATTTTTTCTACTCACCCTATAGACTAGAGGAAGACCCCCACTTGGAAAAATTGGCGAGATTGTTTAATGTTGTATTAGCTTAGAATCTATCTATTGTAATCTCATTCTCATTTCCAATGAGTTGTGTTTCAATTTAAATTCCAAGGTATTGTGATCTAGATTAAGTTCAAGTGTGTTATGATTTCTAGTATTTTTTGATTCAATATAATCTTTGTAAAAATTAAAGAGTTAATTATAATTAGTTTTATATGTGATCAATTTTGTATTAAGTATGGTAATGAACATAGACAATTTCCTACGGAATGTAATCACGATTTGATGAATACTAAGAATACTTATCTTTGTAGATTAAATTCTGAGTTTTGATTCCATACTTTGTTATGTTCTGTAATAATTCATGTCACGAATCAACTTCCTATCACCTTTCATTTATAATTCACTTATACAATTTCAAGGAATATCTAGCAATCGCATTCCTTATATTACTATTTCAAATGATTAATGTTAATATTTACATATCTTAAGGAATTGAGTGTGTACTAACTGTATTATCTAAAGAGTTAAGGTAAATACATTTGAGGAATAGAAGAGCATTCTATTTACTTATGATTCAAAGTGTGCTTCAACTAAATTCTTAGATTAGAGATTGTGTTTTAGTTAAATCCTCCAAAATTAGAGAGTGTGTTTTAATTCAATTTGTAGATTAAAGAGTGTGCATTAAAGTGTGTGCTTCAACTATTATGCATTCATCTCCTCTTGAATCATTATCTTGAAAACCATGAACTCATGTTTTGATGATTATTCGACCAAATAGTGTGCCTTAAATAGGCATTATAAAATATTAAAGAAGTTGGATAACTGTAAAAATAAGTGGAAGTTATATGTTATTAACAACTAACACATCAATAATGTAATAACACCAACATTACCCTCCTTATTAAATTAATCTGAACAAGAGTGTAAGTTTCAAGGGTTTTAAACCCATTCCTTTATGGACTTTAATGAAGCATATAAGTCACAAGAGGCAGTTAATCCATGTTTCAAACTCTACGAGGGATGTTGGCCCACTATAAACAATCCCCCTCTAAGCATCACTCATCGTGTCCTGTATGGATTAGAACTTGTGACCAAGCTCTGATACCACTTGTTAACTGCTATGATTTTTGTTGCACCAAAATATTGACCTATTAATTCCTGATACAAAAACTAGATTTATAGAGGACACATGAGCTTGTTAAACCATGTTGTGAACCCTATAAGGGATGTTGGCCCACTGCCAACAACACCAAAGTGATTGTATCAGTGGATCTCCTAACTGCAAAACCTAAATATTTCTACACAACAAATCAGTGGTCCCACCTTCTTTGCATAATGAGACACATTTCCTCTAAAATTCCACATCTCCTCCAAGTGTTTCTAATTCATCCTCTAGTGCTACACATGAGACATCTTTCCCCTAATGTCCAAATCTTGTCCGAGTGTGTCTAACACCTCCTCAATTTCTAAGGAAATAATAGAAACAAAAATGACTACACATGAGATGCCTTTCCTCTAAAAGTCCACATATCCTTCAAGTGTGTCTAACACCTCCTTAAGTGTTGTGGAAACAATAATCACCAATATGCCTAAAGATGAGATTCCATTCCTCTAAAAGTCCACATCTCCTTCAAGTGTGTCTAACGCATCATCAATTTCTCAAAAAATCATGAATCAAACCCTTCCCCTTCTCTCCTTGAAGAGAAAATCATACTATCAAGCCCCCTCTTCTCTTTAGGGACTAAAATAAGTCATGCCCCCTCTTCTCTTTAGGGAATAATTTACCAAGCACTAACTGTTCAATGACATAAATATAATGCTTCTCATGCAATGAAACTTTCCTAAGAAAGAATCTAACTTTGGATGATGGAAAACCTTCTACTTCCAGCCTCTTATCTTCTCTTTTCTATTATTTAAAGAAAAATATTTCATCAAGGCTTGTACCACAAGGTGGGTTGTCATAATCAGATGAGTCATTTGTATGTATTTCAAATCTACAAAAGTGTGTCTCACCTTCAGTTGTAGCAAAAGAACTATTTTTCTTCAACTTTCCATTGATGAAATCTTTGGCCCGTTGAATGCAATTCATCTACACATATCCATTTTTATGATGATAAAAACATTTGAATTCTTTTCTAGTGGATTTTTTTTGTAATGACCCCTTTCCTACCACTTGGCATATATTCCATAAATTAGTGCACGTTAGGAATATTAAATTAGGGAATCATTCTTACTGACCAAGTACATTAGTATATGAACTCATGTTAACCATAATTATTATAAACATTAAAGAAATGCAAACCATCAATTGATAAATTAATGAATATAGTCTAGATTTAACACTCAAGGATCTCTTCATATATATCACAAGAATCTCTTCTCTTTTTATTACTAACATTATCATAATGTGGAAGAATTAATGTGCCAAGGGCACGTGAAACAAACTACAAGCAGCCTCCTTCAAGGAAAAACCTCAGTGTTGGGACAATTTTCATGTGCCCTAAATTACTCAACCTCTCCCATCCACAAAATTCCTAATCTAGGAGATCTTAGTAAGAGACAAAAGGTAGATTCCTATTATCTATAAATTGAGTATTAGATTTAGATATTTCTTGTTTTATATTACATATATTTTAATTCTCATACTCCAAATGTATTAAATTTTTTGGTTGTATAATCCAATTATATACTCCATATATGATTCAAATATTTAATATATATAAGTTTAAGTATTATTATTTAATTTTTGATATATATTATTAACCACCTCCATAATATATATTTATCATAAATATATTTATTATAATATTATTATCTTGTGTTTCCTTCTCATTCCTCCCATGAAGAGTATCCAAATATATATATTCTTCTCCTATTTCATCCATTGAGAATGATTTCAATCCTTATTAAATAATAGTGAGATTTAATGGTTGTATCTTATTGGGAAGACACACATCCTTTTGTAAACAATTAATTAATATTTCTTGATATGTGACTCTCTCCTAATGTGTGTGATTTTCTTCTCTTTTCCTCCCTTGTAAAATGAAATTCTATTCTTCTTTTATATCTCATGCTTGAAGAAGTCACATCTTTTTATTTCATGCCTTTTGACCACTCATTAAACTTAACTATATTAAATAGTTTAATTCTTTTATATTTTAACTTAGATTTTACTTTTAGTTCTTTTTCATTTAAATTTAATTATTTTATATTCTAATTTAAATACATATTTTAATTTATATTTCTTTTATATTTCAAGTTAACTATTTAATATTCTAATTTAGATTTTATTTAGATTTTATCATTATTATAAATATTATTTTAGAAAGGTAACTATTTTTTGCAATTTTGCCTCTTGTGATATATTTATTTATTTTTATTTTAATTATTATATTAATCATTATTATTTATTATTGAATCTTGTTTATAAAGGGGACATCACTATCCACCCTTCCCCAAAATGTCTTTCCCTCAAGCAATACCCATTTTTTTACAAAGTTACAAACCTTTAATGTGAGTGGTTTTTGTTACATACAACTCTAAAACTAATTAATGTATTTGCAATTTAGAAAGTTTCTAAATTTAATTCAAGTTTCTTTTCATATTATAGGAAATGTTTATACTCATTTAGCTCTTACTTCTACACACATTCTTCATATAATCCATCATTGTAATGCTACACAATCTTTATATATTTCAATTTTGGTAATGTCTTATCAATCATATTTATAGATAAAACTTAAACATGAATCCTACTCCTTCAAGTACAATTTTTTTCCTATTGACACAGTTATAGATACTCATGAAACAGTCATGGATTAAATTTTTTTGGAGACATAACAATTATGAAGTGTATGTAAATTAGTAAGGAACATACACTCTTTAAGTAAGCATGTTGCAAACACATCGTACATGAATCAAACATGTGAACTATGAAGTATTCACCCAAATACATATAAATAATGACTCATATACACAAATACACATAGAAAATAGAGCATCTAGAAAATATACTTAATACAAGAAGCATATGAATATACAAGACATAAATCATATGAACTATTGTACATAAGATAGCGATCCTACACGTAAAGCATGAATCACACATCTAAATATATAAATCATATATATGGTTTGTATGCATGTGAAAAATACATAAAGCATAAATTTACTAAAGTCAAATAGTATACACACAACACATGAATTCACTTATGATGTAAATATTCTCAACACTTAGATCCCGAAGCATGGATATATCCAATTTAGGAGGCATATGACGAAGTTATCATGAATTTATTAAATTCAAGAAGTACTCACATAAATGCACACAATGAATACATATTTATTTAATTAATTCATGAATCATACATTTATCACATGTAGGATACACATGAATATAATGAATTACATAGAGTGTGAATTCACTTAAATCATGAAGCACACATGCGAATACACAACACATAATCATATACATAATTTTTATTTAGTCATGAAGTGTACACATAGTACATAAATTCTAAAATATACACATAAGATCACTTGAGTTATGCATATAGTGCATACACATGAATTTAAGTTATGAAACATTTACAGGAATACACATGAAGTACAAACATAAATAGATTAAGTCATGAAGTACACACATGAATACACATAGTGTACAAAGTATGATGTATACATATAAATCATGCACAAAGATACATGGATACATATAAAAAAGCAATCATATATTGGGAATGAAGTTATGAACTTTAATATAAGGTATGGAGTACACATGTCAAGCATAAGGAAATGAATACATGGTAAATGTGTAAAGTATGAAGTAGTTAACACTCAGATACACACCATACATGTAAGGCATCGAGTAGTACTCTTACATTAGACACAAAGAATAAGTACATGTTATGCATGTAAGGAATTAAGGAAGTATCATATGGAGAGTATGCATAAAATCTAGTCAAAGAAGCATGTATTTTAAATCATATTAGATTGACTTATGTTTTGTAATATAGTCATATCTTTCGGTTCACTCTAGTTATTACAGATCAATAAAAAGTAGAATTTCACATGTTACCTATACTTGAAAATATAAAATATACACATGAATAGCTGCAAAGACAAATTATAGATGAACTATACACATAATATAAGTATTGTTAGATCTTTTATTCTATCATTACCCCATAGGATGGGAGGATCAAAACTCTGATACCAATTGTAATGACCCTTTTCCTAACACTTGATGTATATTCCATAAATTAGTACAAATTAGGAATATTGAATTAGGGAATCATTCTTACTAACCAAGTATATTAGCATATTACTCTATATTAACCATCATTATTTATAAATATTAAATAAATGCAAACCATGAACTGATAAATTAATGAACATAATCTAAATTTAATATTCATGGATATCTTCATATAGATCACTAGAATCACTTCTCTTTTCCTTACTAACATCATCGTAAGGAGGAAGAGTTAATGTGCCAAGTACGCATGAAATAGACTACAAGTGGCCTCCCTCAAGGTATAACCCTAGTGTTTGGACAACTATCATGTGCCCAAAATTACTCTACCTCTCCCTTCCAAAAACTCCCTACCCTAGGAAACCTTAGTAAGATATAGGAGGTGGATTCCTATTATCTATAAAGTAAGTACTAGATTTAGATATTTATTATTTTATATATATATATATATATATAAGCCACCTCCATAATATATATTTGTCATAAAAATATTTATTATAATATTATTATCTTTTGTTCCCTTCTCATTCCTCCCATGAAGAGTATCAAAATATATATACTCTTTTCCTATTTCATCTTTTGAGAATGATTTCAATCCTTATTAAATATTAGTGTGATTTAATGGTTGCATCTTTTGGAAAGAGAGGCGTCCTTCTGTCAACAATTAATTAATCTTTCTTGATTTGAGACTCTCCCTTAATGTGTGTGATTTTCTTCTCTCCTCCCCCCTTTCATATTAAATTCTATTCTTCTTTTTATATCTCATGCTTGGAGTCACATCTTTTCATTTCATGCCTTTTGACCACTCATTAAAATTAATTATATTTTATCTTAATTCTTTTATATTTTCACTTTTCACTTTCATTTGTCTTCAACCTAAACAATTTATATTTTATGGACATTTTGGCACTAGAAGCCTGTGAACCAAACAAAGTGTTAAGCCCATCATATATTTCCTTTTATGTATTTGTGAGGCCCACCTTTGGCCCACATAGTGATCCTATTTTATAGATGTTAGCCTATCATTTTGATTATGTTACTTTTAGAGATACTTGGACTCTGTCACCTACTGATATACTATGTTGACTCGTTAGACTATTTATTTTGATGATTCTGCATATGGGATCCATAGTGTGTGGAGTTGGTTTATGTTATTTTATGATGTTTTGTGAATCTGATGATCTTGATGATATTTAAATTATGCTATGGAATTTCATTTGAATTATGTAGTTTAATTATGAATATTATATGCAATTGAATGATTATTGTTATATCATGTATGTTTAATGTATTGGTTTTCTTCTTTGAATTATTGATGCTGCACTGAGGTATTGCAGGTGGAAGGACCATGGAAAACACATTCGGGGAAATCACATTGAACGTAGGGCAACCAGTTAAGCCAAGGCCCCATCTAATAAGAGACCCGAGGCCTCGTTGTTAAGTATTTATATTCGTAACAGTAATCTGAATGTTTGTGTGTTTTAATGTTATGTGTTGTGACATTGGACGTACCTTGCTTGAAATGTTATTTCGTGAATTGTCGCTTGACACTAATGTTAAATGTTATCAAGGTATGTCGAGTGTTGTGTGAGAGCACATTCTAGGAGTTTTAGGGAAATCTTAGCACGCCTTTTTGCCATAGGAACTATAATGCAGTTTCCATTCCCCATTCTCGATCTTATTCCTAGAAGTGAGTTTAGAGGGTTAATAGTGGCTTTAGAAAGTGGTTTTATGACTTATTAGTTAACCCATTCCATCTACCCATGGGTTAGGGGTATTTTCACCTTATAAATAGCCTAAAATTGACTTTTTGACCCTTTTAAAAATTCATGTGCAACCTTGAACGAAATTGCAACTTGCTTGATAGGACCTAATTAATGAGGTTTGTGGGGGTAGGTTTTAGAGGCCTTTTTAGAGGAATTTTGGCAAAGGATAGGGTATTCACCCATTCTCTATCTTTAGAGAGTTCCAGAAAGTTAGAGGAAAAAGCTTGGAGTTTGGATTAGGGCTCAACAATCCTTCCATTAGCATTGGACTTGAGGTAGGAAATCTTTCTCTCTTATTGTTTTAGAAGTTGTATGTGTTTTTGTGTTGATGTTTTTGGCTTCCCATGGTTGGTCATGGAGGAAGCTTGCATTGTTTCATGTTGTTTTTTAGCTCCCCATGGTTGGTCATGGTGAGAGCAAGAATGCAATGTATTTTTCATGTAATTGGATTTTGGGTTGTAACTCTTTGATTCACTCACCCTTGGGAGGGAAGAGAAATCAAGAGGGGGTGTGGGAATGGAGGCAACTCCATGTGTAGAGTCTCCTCCATGTGTGGGGAAAGATGAACTTGGGTGAGTGATTTTCCCCAAGAAACCTTGCATTTAGCCCGTGTGGCAATGGGGGTATAAGGAGGGAAGATTGGCCATGTGAGCCTTGTATGAAATTGAGATATATGGGTCCATGTGTGGCCTTGTTTTTGTATGCATTGGTTATCTCCATGGTTTGTCCACCCACACCCCACAAAGGATATTCATGGAATTCCTTAGTTTTCATCCTGAGGGAATTTGAGTTTTACATTTGTATGTGTTCTTGTTGTGTTTGTGTGTGAGTGTTTGTATCCCGTTCATTGTGGTTTCCCCAAGCTCGGGGGTGGCCTCATGAGAGGCCTAGGATGGGAGGTGAGCATCCCATGGTTCCTATCCTTTTGTTCATGGCAGGTATTGTAGTCAAGATTCAAGTGAATGAAGCTTGATGGAGTTCAAATCCTTGGTTATGCTTTGTTGAAGAAACCATTCTTTGATTTTGGAGCATTGTTGTGAAATTTGGATAGTGATTCATTCTCTCTATTGGAGCATTTTGTTAAACATATATTGTAAGGATATGGAGAAAGTAAACTTGTTTTTGTAATTATCATCCATTGTAAATTGAGTAGCATATGTAATGGAACAAAGATGTGTAATTACTTGTAATGCAATCTCCTTTCTTTTCGAAGTTGCAATGATATTGTTAAAATAGTATGATCAATGTTATCTCTCTCCCTTGAATGTAAAGAAGGATAATTTATGAGGTGTTCTTGGTTATTCCAAAGAGAAGAAAGATTCCAATTCAATGCAAATATTTTGTGGAGATTAATGCATGCATTTGATTATAGTATTGCAATCAAAAGGAAATCATCACCTCTCTTACCTCTTCAATTTGATATTGATAATTTGTTATTTTAGATGGTGTTAGAAACAATGGAATAAACTATGTATTTTGAGCAAGTTCCTACCACTAAATTTCATTCAATAGAGAACTAATTAGTTCAATATGATGGATTAGTATATCAACTTAAGCATGCAATCGAGAAAGCACGAGAGAAATAAAACATCTATGAGGAAATAATATGGAATAAACTATGAACAAAAGTGCATGATAGCTTCAAAGTTGAATCCACTTTAGTTGATCAATTAATTTATAATAACCCTTGTAGTTAATAATCCTATTATAAGACCATTGGCATCTTAATGTTTAAGGGAATACAATTTGAACTATGTTATTATATTAATTCTACATACTAAGGAAGAAGTATTAGAAAAATCAAAATAGCAGTGCAAATGAAAATAGCACTCTTCAAAATTTTGAGAAAGCAAAAATGCTCTCTGGATTTTGTATGAGATAAAAATCCCATACAAAATCTTACCACAGTCATTAAAATAGTATTATATCTTACCACCTTTTATGCTATAAACATATATATTATTATTCAAATTACTCCCCATACCTTATTAAAGGCATTCCCCTTTGATAGGCGCATGGGAAGGAAGCATAAGCTTTGAATTTATTTCAAGCCTTACCATTGGTTGAAAGTGTGTCCTTGCATGACACATCACCTTACCTCTTTACTTTTGAAACCTCCTTTATGTCTTCATCCCACGCAGGTCTTCATTCATTTACGCACCTCCTTCATCCAAAAGGGCTTCTTCATTGAAAAGCTCTTCCTAAACTCCTTGTTCTACGCACCTCCTTCATCCAATTGGATATGACATCTTCTTGAAGTACGTGGTTGATAGGAGATAGGTTAGATATGATGGTTTATAGGTTAGTAGGGTGATTTGATTGTTATTAGTTTAGTGTTTAGATTAGTAATGAGATAAGTTTTGTTAATTGAGTTTAGGGTCTTGTCTATCATAATTTCAGTTTGTTAATATTTATTTAGCATTAAATTTAATATGTATTTTGAATTTAATAGTCTAGTTTTATCTATGGTTAGATAGTAAGATAGTCTTGTTTAATTAGAAAGTATTTTAGTAGTGTTATTAAAGATAGATGGTCATTATTTTGTTATTGTAATTATTAGATATTTGTCATGTTTTAATTCTTAGTTTGCACATAAAATTAATTAATAAACTATAGTATATTAATTAATTAATAATTGTATTAATTAATTAATATATTATAATTATTAATTATTAATATTGATTCATAATCATTAGCTAATGTTATTTTTAAAATTATTGATGGATTAAAAATGTACTGTGATTTAATGGTATGATGTAATTATAAACTGAATTTGTATTTATACATTCGAAAACGGATATTAACGATATCGTCAATTTAAATTTAGATCCAATATAATCATAAGTTGGCAATATTTACCACCTCAATCTATTGGCCACGATGTGAACATATTTAGAAAATGGTTAACCTAATTATAGGATGACATTAACATTCTATCTCTTATAGTTCACCTATAGACTTTTTAGATCGATGATCGACGATATTGATTGAGAAGATGATCATCGGCCATCTACAATTATATCGATAACATCTAGCATCTTTTGGTATCATCATTGTTGGGGTTGATCACCTGAGACTTTTGTGGCCACATTGTCATAACCTTTTATTCCGCATCGTGATCATGGTGCTTTTAACCTTTAAAAAAAATTTGTTGGTTGTGTTTTAACTCAAACTTTTGGGCATTACAGTATTTAGAAGATCAATTTTATGAAATATGCATCTAACAAACCAAGTCTAATCAATGCTATTTCCCTACAATCTTTAGCCATCCACTTTGTTGATTCATCTACATCTTGAGGTTTTCTAACAATTCCACTAATAATGATTCATAGATATTTTTCAATCAGAAACAATTGTATTTTAATTTTCCATGTATACAATTCAAACCCTTAAAATTTTGCAATTGAATTTGTTTTATCCATTATCCTTATGACAAAAAAATAAAACTATATCAAAAGATTCTTGATCCCTATTCCTATGAATAAGCACAATTCCAATCCTAATTATAATCACACCTCTATCCAAAATTTCCTAACCATAATAATAATTCAAAGCCTTGCCTTAACCATAACCTAAACCCTAACCCTAACTATGATATATACGCTAAATTCCAACCATATCCTAATCCAAACCACAATCCTGAACCCTAAGCATAATCCTAACTCTAGCTCTAAACCTTAACCAAACCCTAATTCAAAATTGAACCCTAATTGTACTTATAACCTAAGCCCTAACTATAATGAGAATTATAAGCCTTGTACTAATCATACCCCAAACCCTGACCTTAACAATGACGTAAAACCTAGAACCCTAACACTATATATAACTTGAATATGAGCACTCTAGCCCTAACCATGTTGTGAACCCTAATTTTAACCATTATCCTAACCCTAACCTTAATTCTAGCTTGAAATCTATTTATAAGACAAACCCTAATCCTAACCATTAGGAAAACATAACCCAAACCTAATCCTAACCCTAATCCTAACCACAATATAAAATCTAACTCTAAATGCTAACCCTAACCCCAAGTCTATTAATTTATTCCACTTATAACACTAAACCTTACCAATAAATCCTAACCCTAATAATTTAATTCTAAATATTTACCCTTAACCTAATTATAATTCTAATTGGAACCCTTATAATAATTCCAACGGTGCCCTTAACACTTATCAAAATGCTATTGCTAACCTAAAACCTACTATAATTATAATCCAAAGTCTAACCCTAACCTTAAACATAACAATAATTATACTCATAACCATGACCATAAACCCAACCTTAATACTAAATCCTAACCCTGACTATGATATAAATTATAACGCTAATTATTAGCCTAATCAAATTAATTTACTCAATGTATTACATGTGTTGCGGCTGCTACTAACTAATATATACTCTGTATTATAATACGTTGAAATGCATCGAGGCATTGAATTTTTTCATCATTCACCTTTAATATACAAAAAAAATTAAAGTTGAAAAAATTCAACGTCTTGGTATATATTAGCTAGTCTTATAACAATTCCTTTTTGACTTTATGAAACCTATAGATTTTGAAGCCCCTTCATAAAGCTCACCCTAAAAAATACTTATACCTAAATCAAAAAACATAAAGATATATGACATTGATGAGTTCAACAAGCCTAAATATTGACTATTTAGATGGCCCACTCATGTGCGGCCTCTTTTCTACTATGTTACCATGGGAGCTATTAAATCTCCAGAGCCGGCCACTCTGATTAAAAAAATTGACCGGTGATTGTGTAAATGCCTTCATTTATCCATCTGCAAAATTTCTTGTCATTCTCAACCTTACTACAAGAGATCAAAGAAATGGAGAACATTGTTTGAAGATTAAACTGTGTTTATTTGTTTTAATTTTAGATCATAGCTTATAGTTAATTATCAATATGAAGAGAGCTGAAAGATTTATAATTTAAAAGAGAGGTGAAAAAGATAAATGAAATAATAACAAGTGCCATGTAGTGGCTAAGTACTTGCCTTTAATTATAGTAGAAACTATAATAGTATATTAATTTTTTAATTACTATGTTTTATATAGTAATAGTAGAAATAATAATTTTTTATAAATTTTTAAGTTATACTTGAAATAATAGTATATTAATTTTTTAATTATTATGTTTTATATAGTTACAATAGAAGCAATAAAATTTTTATAAAAGAATTTTTATTAAAACTATTATAAATAAATAAATTTAAATAAATTGATCTTTTAAACTAAATTTTAATAAGTTTTTCAAAATAAAACTATTATAATAATATTAAATATTAATTTAATATAGTTTAATTTAAATATTAATATTTTGTAAAGAAAAAATAAAAATTATAAGAAAATAAAATCACAATTTTTTTACATAAATAGTTGTTAATATATAATTAGTATATAATAAAAATAAAAATAAAAAAACTTTAAAAATATGAATAAAAATAAATATATATTATAATATCATAGGTTGTTATTTAAATTATAATATATTATAAAAATTAATACCATAAACATGATTGCCAGAATGGAACAAAATTAATAGTATAAACATGGTAAATTTTAATTGGTTCACTCCTGTAATAAGACGTCAAACGCATTCATCCAATGAGATGATCAAAAATTAATTTCTAGATATTATAAAGTTAAATATTTTGCATCTATATTTTACAAATGAAAAAACTTATAATGAAATATAAAATTGAATTAAAATTCATTGGTGTAGAACAGTTCATTTAATCACTAGTTAATGAAGAAATCCAAAAATGGATGCAATAGTATTTGGTTAGCCTATCGGCAAGTACTAATAAGAAGAAAAATAATAGTAAATAAAAATGATAAACATAATAAATAAATAAAATATGATAAATAATTAAATAAAACCGACCTTTTATATAACCATTAAAAATGATTTTACATCATATAGATTCAATATTTTTTTGAACTACCTTATATAAATAAATCTTGTAAAAAACAAAATATAAATGTGATCTCAAATTTCTATTAATTCTTTTTTAGTCAAAATTATATTCTACCAAACTTTCAAAGATGTATCGTCATCTATAAAATTTTTGAAGGAAACAAAAGAACAAAAATGGGGATAAAAAGAACAGGCCTTTTTGACCACAACATTTGATTAACAATTAAATAACTAATGAAAATCGTTTAATTATAGAAAAAAAATATCTGACCTCATTCCATTATAGATATTGTTGTAAGGCGTAGAATGTTTGGTAATGTAATTTCAATAACGTAATGTATATGCAGGTGCTTGCAATTTATGCTAAAATTCTAGAACAGGCTAATTACGAAAGGTGTTCATAAAAAAAAAAGATAAAGAGAATTCCTCTTATTTAAGGCACTAAAAAAAGCCAGTTGATGGTGACGATGTTTATTCACTACCAAGTTTCCGATGCTTTGAATATCTTCAGTCCACAATATACGGTGCTTGACCAGTTTCTGTGACTTTCAAAATTATATTAAAAAAATGCATAAGAAGAACAAAGAAACATATTGGTAAAACTGGACATATGCCTGGCAAGTATGTAGCACAATGACTTCTTTTTTTAAAAATTTTTTTCCTTTCACTGTGATTGCCAAGGAAAACATCATAAGTTATCTCATGTTTGACTAACAAATTATCAGATCTCATTCCATTATGGATATTGTTGTAAAGCGTAGAATATTTGCTAACGTAGTTTCAATAACGTAATGTATATGCAGGTGCTTGCAATTTATGTTGAAAATCTAGAACAGCCTTACCAGAGGTGTTCATAAAAAAATGATAAAGAGGATTCCTCTTATTTAAGGCACTGAAAAAACCCGGTGGATGGTGACGATATTTATTCACTTCCAAGTTTCCGATGCTTTGAATATCTTCAGTCCACAATATTCGGTGCTTGACCAGTTTCTGTGACTTTCAAAATTATATTAAGAAAATGCGTAAGAAGAACAAAGAAACATATCAGTAAAACTGGACATATGCCTGGCAAATGTGTAGCACCATGAACTCTAATTTAATTTAATTTTTTTCTTTTTGCTGCGATTGGCAAGAAACACATCATATGCTATATCATGTTTGACTAACAAATCATGTTCCAATGTCTCTGCAGGGACAAGCTTTCAATATGTCGCTAAGGAATCTATGTTTTGTACGCGCATCCATTTCAGATGAACATTTTGTTGTCTATTTAAGTTAGAAGTCCAAAGGAAGCAGATAAGCCAATTGGTATATACATTGTGAGCATCATAAGTGCAATGGCAAACAAGAATGGCATCGATGTAACAAAGTTTTCCCATTTTGCAAATCTGGACTGGTAAGATTTTTTCTTTTGTTCAAATTTGATTTCTGGTGCTTGTCTGTCTTATATTTTCTCAATTATAATCTTGATTTCTCTATTTTATTATGACAATGACACTGAATATACTCATTAATTAATGCTAAATGAATTTTATGTTTGGATTGATTTTATTCTGCCGCTATAAGCATTACTTTATATTTAGGGTAATTCTACTGTCAAAACCTTATTACATATTTTTTACGGAATTTTCATAATTTCTACAGGGCTTTGCCATACAACTGTTGTAAATATTAAAGATGTAGATAAAACAAAATTAAACATAGCAAAGAAGATAAATACAATTGATACAATATTTATCGTTGGGCAATCTTTCTACGTCCACACTTGAAGCAGGGAACCGATTATATTAACCAAGCTACAGTAAGATATAATCCAATGTTTCCCATTACAGACATCTCAATATATCACTACTACATAGAGAGGGGATTTAAGACATTTTTTGAGACAATTATTAAGTTAATTGTCTTAATTTGAGACAAAACAAAAGTTTTCTATTGTCTCAAGTATTGTTGTAAATCAAGTGTCTTTAATTATTGTCTCTTACAGACAATATAAAACTGAACTATTTTTGTTTCTTTAGAGACAATTTCACTTTTGTCTCTCTAGAGACAATATTTCTTTAGTTGTGCCTATTGTCTCTAGAAAGACAAAATGTTTTAAAATCTTAACTAGAGTCTCTCTAGAAACAATGTGAAAAAATGTAATAAAACATAAATAATTTATTTTAAATATTTTTTAAAATATAAATTTTAATTTCAATGTTACCAAATAGCATTCACTATAATTATTTCCAATATTTTATTCTTTCAAAAAACACTCAACAAAGTAGCATAAACTAACTTCACAAGAAATTAAAAATACCATTTTATTATATTTATTCTCAATGTTGTCTTACAAAATGATTGCGAGTTACTCCACAACAAAAGGAGCATAGCAGGGATATGACATTAAACATTACTGAATATTGACACTAATTTCTCATGCATTATTGACATTGATTTTCCGAACATTGCAGCCTTATTATTAACTATTTAAAAACTCCTTCATACTATACATTTCCACCAAGTTCAGTGGTGTAGCATGAAAGTTCCTTAGTTTACCTACATATTTTTAAGAAGACACCCAAAGGTATTTCATTTTCAACATGTTGAAGCTGTAGTGTTTTTAGCATGCCATATCAAGAAAAGATCACTTGTAGATGTAATTGGCCAACAATATTTTTCATTTGAACAAGTATCTCGTATTCTTCATGTTTCTCGATTAGCCTAGAAGGAAGAAAAAAGAAGTGTAAGAATATAACATAACTAATAAAATGATGTTGCTCATATATGCAAAACTTATCAATAGAGAAAATAATTTGTAGAGAACAGTATAGAACATGCAGATCACTCAAAAATGCTCTTTCCCTAAACTTAAAAACAACTTAAATTATTATTTCTCAAGGCCCTTTACATCAAACTTTATCTCTTTATGCTTGATGTCTAGCTTATTGGCTTATGAATGAGACTAGAAGAATGAAATCAACTCATATAACCAACCGTCTCTTCTAAATTAAGATCTAGACAAAATTTACCATGACTTAAATCAAAACTATAAAAAAATTGTAGTGGCATTTAAATAGCCAAAGGTTTCTTTTAGAGATCCCTTATTTTGCAAATTTTTTAGGCAATTCCTTATCTTCACAATCCATCAAATGGCACTCGGGCTCTTCAAATTCATAGCATCATTAGGCTAGAATATGATCAATCATTTGTCTTAGTACTTTTGTTTGTTCTTGGAGGATTTGTGACTTCTTGAGTTATAGGTACAACCTTCCAAGTCCTTCACTTAATGGAGACTCACCATTTCATAAACCAATTTCCAAATGTCCTAGGAGGTTGATCACACAATGAAACACAAACACCATGATCCTATTCAATACAAAAAACCCTTGCACCCATTTGAAGGACGTCTCATTCTCATTGTCTATCACCTTGATTAACACTTACTTTTGGACTGTCCACATACATCTTCAAAGTATGATCTATTATTAAAAGGTAGAACACTTACAACTTCTATCCATGCCTTTTGGTACATTCACTCCATATTTTCTCATCAGATTCACACCCTATTGACAAATCCTCAAAATAAAAATGCTTAGTGAAACAAGTTCAATGCATTAATTATCAATATACAACATAACCAATTAAATAGTGGAGACTTTCAAGAAATAAGATTGAGCTAATTTATCATGTTAAAGGGCACAATTTTTATCTCCACATATTGTTGTCCACTAATTCCTCTTCCTATGTATGTGTGCATACAACTGTGCAAGTGTGCATGTGTATGGAAGCACCCATACAAAAATATGCACATACTTTTAAATCTTCAATAATTCCTTATAAATTTAGTATGTAAGCAAAATTATTAATGATCATTTATATTAAATGATGATGTTCATAGTTAAGATAAGAAAGACTTCTTTGTGAGTTGATTGCACACCATAGCATTTTTCTTTTAGTGTCCATTATTTTCCAAAAACCTATTATGCTCTTTCATTCTATTCACTCCTTCCAATTTCTATGGAGAGAAATTAATGCACATGTGAATCTTTCATATAGAAAAATACAGATTAGTTTCTTTTAACCCAAAAATGCAATGAACAAAAAGTAAAAATTTAGTCATGGAAACATTGGTTCTAGCATAAACCCACAAATTGAAGGTTCAACATATGTTTTCTGTAATATTATCCTATTTACAAAAGTAAATAATAAAAATATAAATCTATTTCCATAGTACTAATTTATAGATCTATAGCCATATGTTGATCACACAACCACCAGAAAAGATCCTACTACAAAATTTAACACAATATCAATGATCGCCATATTCTACAATAATAGTATTTCTTTGAAGAAATGTCTCTCCTATTTAGACACAACGAAACATTATGGATATCAAAAGGTAAGATCCACAAACAAAGAATGTCCCATGACTTCTTTTCAATTTAACATTTTGTATTATGATCACTTATAAAACAAGGAAAATCTTTACCAAGTTACAATGTCCTCTATGTCCTGACTCCAAACAGCATAGAGCTTTACTACTTGAATAGGAAAAGTTTCAAAGTAAAATGCATGCTTTGAACTGACAAAATAGCAAAGTGGCATCACTAGCACCCATTGGCATTATTAAAATAACAATGTTTCCAGAAAATAATTTTGAGCTAGACAAATGCTTGAACATAGCACTTGACAGTTGGGACCAACAACCATCTGAGAAATCATATTTCCATACTCAAGAAATGCCCAACAAGAGCTGGGAAAAGCCACAAGAATTTTCAGTTTTATATTTTTCCTTTCATGACAATGTTATTTTACTTACTATAGCAGGCTGTGGGATCGATAGAGAACAAATAATTACTTAACTAAGAGAGAACTTACATTTTTATTAATGTTTTTAATCCACACATCACCCAATCTAATAAAGTTAAAAACTAAAAATGGAAAAAAGATGACCAAGACCTCTGATTTTAGACTATATAATGTTTCTAAAACAAAATTAAGATATTCTTCGACCATTGGAAGTTTTTTTCCTTTTTAGTAGAGCTATCTTTATTTTAAATTCTTAAATTTCTTTCCTTTTTAGCAGAGCTATCTGGACCTGAGAACAACTAATTCACCCCCCCTCTCTATTGTTCTAAATCATATTAACAATTGGTATAAGAGCTGTGGTGCTTACTATTGACAAAGAACAAGTTTGAAGATACTTGAAGCAAATGATCAAGATGTATAAGAAGGAGGTACCAAAGTTGAATAAGGAGAACTTTCCCGCATGGCAAATTTTGATGAAGTTACATTTGGTAGACATTGGAGATTCTACAAAATATTACATTGAGAATGAGTATACCACACCTGTTGCACCCCTGGTTGCTAAGGAAATGAAAGATAAGAAAGAACACAACCAAGCAATGTTGGATATTGCATCTACCCTAAGTTATCCAGAATTTAAAGACATCAAAGACTGCAGTACTGCAAAGCAAATGTGGGAAACCCTTACAACCATCTATGGTGGTGACATAAATGTACTGAGAGAAAAATCTAAGAGCCTAAGAGGTAAATTTGATGAAATGAAAATGTAAGAAGATGAGAATATTGCACAATATTGTGGTAGAATAAAAGAAGTTGTAAATGCTATTAGAGGAGCAAATGGAAATATCAATGATGAAACTATAATTGGAAAAGTATTGAGAACTCTGCATCCTATTTATGCTATCAAAATTTTAGCCATTCAAGAATCTACATGTATCCCTAACAACAATCTTACTTTGGAAAGTTTGGTTAGCAAGCTTTCTGCTTTTCAACTTTCTAACTATGATAACTTCACTATTGGTAGTATTGGTAATGTTGAATCTACTTTTAAGTCACAAATGGTCCTGAACAAGTCAAAGAAGGAGAAAGAGAAATGCATAAGTGAAAGTGACAGTGACACATTTGATGAAGAACTTGAGGATCTAGAATCTCTTATGGCTAGAAGACTGAGAAGGGGAAATGGAAAATACAAAGGTAAACTCCCTATTATATGTTTTTCATGTAATAAAGTTGGCCATATAGTTGCTAGATGTCCTGATAGGAATGATAAAGATGAAGAAAGAGATAAAAATCACAAAGATAGAAGGGATGATAGAAGCTACCAAAGGTACAAGGACTACAAAGGAAAAGGTAAGAAATATTGCTACATTGCTGAAGAAGAGACTGACACTAATAGTGATTATTTTGAAATTGAGGCTGTCTATGTTGCAATGAAAGATGAGTCTAATGAGGATGAGAAAACCGCATTGATTTCATATGTAAATAAGAATGAAAAATGGATTATTGACAGTGGTTGTTCACATCACATGACTAGTGACAACAGTAAGTTTGATACCTTACATCGTTATAAAGGTAAAAGTGTAAAATTTGGTAATGATGCACCATATCCTATTAGAGGAAAAGGATTGATTAAGATGACTAATAAGATCTCTTGTGAAAATGCATATTGGGTAGAGGGTCTTAACTATAATATGTTGAGTGTTGCGTAGCTTAATAGTATTGGTTACTAAATAGAATTTTGTCAGAAAAAGGCTAAAATATTTAATGCCACTGGTGAGCTGATCGGAAGTGGAGAATAGACTAGAGGTAATTTGTTCTATCTTTATCTATCTGAAGAAACTTGTACGATTGCACAACTTGATGATATTTGGTTATGGTATAAGAGGATATGTCATGTTAACTTTGATAATCTAGTAGAGATTAGCAAGAAAAAGAAAGTGAGAGGTCTACCTAGATTAAAGAAACCTTAGAATGTGATGTGCAAAGAATGTTAGTTAGGAAAGATGACAAAGTCAAGTTTCAAGAGAAAACCCTTTACTTCTGAGAATACTTTAGATTTGGTTCATACTGACCTTTGTGGACCCATGGGTGTACAAAGTTATTATGGAGCTAGATATTTTATTTTGTTTGTTGATGATCATACCAGGATGATACATGTAATGTTCTTAAAAGAAAAATCTGATGCTTTTCAATTCTTTAAGTGGTATTTGGCTAAGGTTGAAAAGGAGATAGGAAGAAACCTAAAGTGTCTGAGATCTGACCAAGGTGGAGAATTTGTATCCAATGAATTTAATCTATTTTGCAATGATAGAGGGATCAAAAGATAGATGTCTGCACCGAGGACTCCTCCACAGAATGACATAGCAAAAAGGAGGAACATATCTATCTTGGATTGTGCAAGGACATTGTTGATTGAAAAGAATGTGGCACATAAGTACTGGAAGGAAGTTGTAAGTATAGCTATTTACACTCTTAATGAGTTTAGATAAAGAAAGGTACAAATCTAACACCTTATGAGTTATGGCATGGGTATGCACTGAATGTAAAATACTCTAGAATCTTTGGAAGAAAATGTTACATACTAAAGGACAATAGGAATGAAAAATTTGATGCTAAAAGTGATGAAGGTGTATTCCTAGGCTATTTCACAAAAAGTAAAGCTTATAAGTGTTTGAATGCTAACACTAACAAAATTGTGGAAAGTATGAATGTCAAGATTGATGAGTATGTAGAAAGAAATGAAGCTGATAGTAAAAGAGAACTAGAAGATTACAGATCTTTAGTGTATGTAGAGGAAGAAGAGGAAAGTGATAGACTTGCACCTGATGCTGAGTCTCAGGTAAGAAATGCTGAGCATCAGAAACACACTATCATGCATCAAGAAAATAGTGCTAAGAGAGAAGAAGAACCTGTCAAGTGATAGGAAGATGCTGCCGAGTATCAAGATGAGATTGTCAAGCATTCAGAAGTTGAATTTGACAATCTTATTAGGGAAACTAATGAATTAGATGAAAGGAGAGCTGAACCTATTTTGGAAAAATATATAAGGAGACATCACAAGCCTGAGCAGATAATTGGAGACAAAGAGACTGGAGTTCTAACCAGAAGCAAGACAAAGGATCCAACATGTTTACTATGTGAATTTGAGCCTAAGACAACAAAAGAGGCATTGGAGAATGAAGACCGGATACAAGAAATGAATGAAGAGATAGACCAGATAGAGAAGAATGATACTTGGACTCTAGTATCAAGACCTAAAAATAAAAATGTCATTGGGAGAAAGTGGGTATTCCAAAATAAGTTGAATGAGCATGGTGAAATCACAAGAAACAAAGCTAGGCTGGTATGCAAAGGCTACACATAAGAAGAAGGAATAGATTATGGGGAGACATTTTCCCCTGTAGCTAGATTGGAAGGAGTAAGGGCTCTGCTTGCATTTGTTGCTTACAAAGCTTTCAAGGTATACCAAATGGATGTAAAGTATGCATTTATAAATGGTATATTAGAAGAAGTGTACATGGTATGAGAGATTGAATAACTACTTAATACAGATTGGATTCTCAAGAACAAATGATACAAACAATATGTACATAAAGGATGAAGAAGGTAAAGGAATCTTTTTGGCAAAGATATTTGTTGATGATATTATTTTTGGTGGACAAGATGCCTTGTGTAAGAGATTTTCACATGAAATGCAAATAGAATTTGAAATGAGCATGTTTGGTGAGATCAAATTTTTTGTTGGTTTACAAGTGTATTAGATGGAAAAAGGCATTTTCATTACACAGTCTAAATACATTCATGAGATACTGAAAACTTTTGGAATGGAAGATTCTAGACCAATGAGTACTCCTATGGCTACTGGACAAAATTTATCTAAGAATGATGAAGTTGTAGAAGTAAACCAGACTTTGTACAGATCTATGATTGGAAAACTATAGTATGTTGTACATAGTAGACTAGATATTGCATTCGTTGTTGGGATTATGGCAAGATTCTCTACCAATCCTAAGGAAACACACATGATGGTTGTGAAGAGGATAATGAGATACTTGAAAGGAATTGTTGATTATGGGCTATATTACAAAAAGGATGAGAGATTTAAACTGAGAGTTTATACAGATGCTGATTGGGTAGGAAATGTAGATGATAGAAAAAGGACTAGTGGTGGAGCTTTCTTTCTTGGATAGAGATTAGTTTCCTGGACAAGCTATAAATAAAATTGCATTTCCAAATCTACTGCTAAAGCTGACTATGTTGTTGTTTCTATTAACTGTTCAAATCTGATATGGATAAAGCAATTGTTGATGGGTATGAAAGAAGAAATCACTAAACCAGTTGTTATCTTCTGCAATAGCACAAGTGCTATCAACATCTCTAAGAATCTAGTGATGCACACAAAGACCAAACACATTGCTATCAAGTATATCACTACTTGAGAGAGCTGGTATAGGATAAAGAGGTCCAAATGGAATATGTGAAATCAAAGGAGCAATTAGCAGACATATTCACTAAGGCTTTACCTAAAGAAGCACATGAATACCTGAGAAGTCAATTAGGGGTCCTTCCCCTAACTGAGGTTGCCTAGAAAATCTAGGAGCACTGCATCAAATGTACTGCAAAGAATATCTGACAAGTTGATGTAGAAGAAGGTCACACTTTAGGACTGGCCTAGAGTTGTTAAAATAAGAGCAAAGTCTAAGATCAGTCATAAGAAAGATGATAGAGGGAGAAAACACTGAATTACAAAGATGATATCTACATCTGAAGGATGTATGTTTTAGTTGCTGCTTTGGCATTTTTGTCAAAGAGGAAGATGAACTGATATGAAAATCACATGACAAAGATGAACAAAGATGAAGGATTGGGATAGAGGGAGAATTGGATTTTTTGGACGGTCACAGAAGCAAGGCTAATAGATTCTGAATCAAAATGAAGCTAAGGATGTTACAAATATTTCTAATTGACAAATAAGTTTTTGGATTGGTTGGTAATCCATGTGTTATTCATGTGATATCATATGGTGTTGCCATCAATGCCAAAGAGGGAGATTGTTGGAAACTATAATTGAAGCAATTGTTGTATTGTCATTGATGTCAAACCTTAACTAGTAAGACTGTTGCTACATAGGAAAGTACTATATCTATTTGATTGATGAGAAGGGGACATGCAAGGTTGATAACAATAGCACTTAAGGAAAGGTTGAGTTATCTTGATACTACAATGAGTACTTGATTATGTTGCACAATGATAAGATAATGTATTGTTTATCTTAGCAAGAATGAAGACTAAATTGGTAGGCTTAACTGAGAAAAAGAGGAGAAATCTAGTTTAAGCTGAGTGATGTTAGTGTCGACCAAGTTAGTGTATGCTGAGCAAATCCAGTGTTGACCGAACATCAGTTAATTGCTGAGGAAGATAATGTTAGCCGAGGAAATAGTTTTACTATTGACCAAGATTTCTAGTATAGACTGAGAAGTTGAACATAGTATTGACCAAGCGTCAGTATTTTTATATTTGAAGGAAATTCAGATTTTCAGTCGACATCATTAAATTCTTGGATTATGTAAAACCTGTTGACTTTATTTATTGATTGTATGAAAGCATTTAATGCACTATAAAATATTTTATTGTAAATCTTTAAGAGATTTGAGATGTTTCTAGAAAAGAAGACAAAGAACATAAAGCGGGTAGATTCAATGAATCTGACCTAACCCTAAGATCTACAAAGGAGATCAAGAAGCAAAAGATGTATTGACCTAAATGAAGTTGTATTTAGGAAACTTAAGCATGAGGCTAATAGTGGATAGTGGATAGAAGATAGAGGATACTGGTGGTGTTATTGACTGTATAAGCAGAGAAGGCTGAAGGAGAAGAGTTATGATTGCTTGAGGAGAATACCGAATAGATCAGTGATGGGGATGGCAAAGGATCACAATCATTAAACTAGTATATGTGTATGGAATTAGATTTGATATTTACAAAGTGAGTTGTATGTTTTTAGATCATTACTACTACTACTTTCTAATAATTGTAATAGTCAAAATCCTTTTAACAGAGGTTGACCTAATAGTCATATGTCAAATCCTTTGAATAAGGTTGCATTCTAATGGAGTGTATGTAAGTCCTATAAAAATGTGCATTTTTGACAGACTGGTTTAAATCCTTTAACTGGGTCACACCTGACAGTGTGTTTGTAACCTTTGACAAGGTTGGCTTTTAACCGAGCTCACTTTAGAAGAGTGAAAATAATAGTAGCATGTTACAAAGTGGTTTTTCCCAAATTGGGTTTCCACTATAAATCCTAGTGTAAATACTTGTGTGAATTTTTTGGTTTAAGTATTTATGTGTTTTACAAGTTAGATATAGCTGGGTAGTAGATTGCAATGTTATATGTTTCTATTATGTAATCAGTAATGACCAAGTAGCTGTTGGTTGTTAGATCTGATTTGTAGAAGAGTTTTAAAAAAAAATTTATACATCTGGACTTGAGAACAACTGATTCACCCCCCCCTCTCTATTGTTCTAAATCATATTAACACAATAATGGCTTGATAAGTTCTAAACCCAAAAACTAGTGAAATTGTTCAACTTTCCCTTTCAGGTATGGAATTTGAGGTTCACCTGTGATTTTTTTTTTATGGTTTTCTTATTAAAAGATTATAAATTTTTAAACAAATTATATAATTTGTGTTAGGAGATTTAAAGAAATTTTGGTATGCATGCAAGCCAAGGAATCATATTCAATGGATTACCCTATGAATTTTGTTAGGGCAAAGTAAAATAATTAAGGCAACCCAAGCCAAGAAATCATATTCGGTAGATTACCCTATGAATTTTTCTAGGGAAAAGTAAAATAATTAAGGCAACCTCATCCGATGTGAAGAAAAATGTCTCTATGTTTATGGGGTTGGGATAAAACTATATTTCTATGAAATCTACCTTGGAGGAATAACTCTACCTCCTTCCTTCTTCTGACTCACTCGACTACTCAGGATCAAGTGTAACCATCCATTCCACCTATGTTTCTAGATCCAAGAATATGGGGAAGACTCAACCACAATGGGTAGCACACACTAGGACATGGGTGCATAGACACATCTTCCTCGACCATCTCGGGGTGCTCAAGCACAAGGTTGATCAAGTTCTCCTGGTGAATGAACAATAGTGGGGGATGAGAATGTTAATAATGGGAGGGGAGAGGAAAAGCGGGTCTGATAACTTAGTCAGTGGAGTGGGAGGTCATTGATAGGCCATCATCTGTACTTCTTATTTGACCTTTTCTTACCTTACCATAGCAGTGGTCTGAGCTAAAATTTGGGTCATCCATGTTTTTCGTAAGTACAAAATTTTAACAATAGATGTGGATAGACATTAAGTATTTTTAAATAGTCACTAGTAACTATTGACAAAATTCATTTATTTCAATAGTGAAAAGGAACCTATCCAAATTTAACTCTTACTATAATTTTTTGAATATGGCATGATAGCAACATCCTCTACTTGATTGATCTCTACCTATAATTAAATTTCTGATAGTCCATATTTTATATCACTACATAACTATTGTGTTTGCATAAGAAAGAGAAATATTCATCAAACAAACATCTAAATAGGCCCATTTAACTTTGACTGTCATGCTAAATGAAATCATACCTTAGTTTGACCAGACATTTAAAAAAAAAAAGAAGTAAATAGTTACTTAATCATTTACACACATTCAATTTTTTTCTATTAAAACCCAATAGATAATTACTTGAACTCTTAAAATTTCAAATCGTCACCATAAGAAATGGGGCATTGTCCTCACCCATAAATTGAAGAGGCTTCACATTTTCAAGATTTTCCCACCTTTTTCCCAATCTGATGTATAACATGTTATGGATATGTACCTATGGAGCATCAAACCATACATAGAAAACCTAAAAGAAAAAAAATAAGCATTAGAGTACATTATATATCAAACAATGGCAGTCTCATTCACCTTATAACCTCTTTATCATTTTTAAGTGGATTTGTAAAATATAATCATTACTGTGATTCAATAACATCATTGGATGAGAGGTAATAAGTAAGTTTCAAACTTTTAGAAGTGTTACAAATACATTTTTAAGTGTTGATATCATAATAAAGAACAAAGAAAAAAAGGTTAAAATAATGAACATGATACATACCTTATCTTTGAATTTTTCAACAGGGACAACCCAATTAAGATCCTATGCATACAATGCTATTTCAAGCCTTCCTTTAACCATGAATTGGTTGTTTGAATGGATTTTTGACTCCAACTATAGATGTATTGCTAATATGCTCCTCCAAATACTCTTGCAACTTTGGGAGTTCCAAGAATAAGTGCTTAGTGTCATGAACTCAAGGATGACTTTGGCAAATCTACAAATAAAAATGTGTGCTATAATTGTGTCACACTTCTATGAATCATTACATTAAAAAATAGTCAATAGTGAGGTCTCAAAAAGTGATTCATAGCTCCCTAGACATGGAATCACAAGGATATTATGATGCTCTTAGCTAGAGCTATTAAGCTTATAACCTTGCTGAGCAAACCATGCAATGGGAGATTCCAAAGAAGATAGGGGAAAGAATGTCAATATCCTCAAGAATCAACAATGAAATGCAATTCAATTAGATTAAGATGAATATGCAAGTATGTAACTAGCTCTGGAAATGAAAGTATTACAATCCTTCCTAATTAAGCTAGGTGAATCAATCTAAAGCATAAAGGAAAACTAAGCTATGTATGCCATGATAATGAAACTAAAATGAAAGAATGAAACTAAGATAGTATGTAAATGTAAAAGCTAAGAATGCTCCAAATCTCCAAAGCTCCAAAGTCACCTAAAAAACTTGCAACATAATATTAGTATTCAAAGATGGATCCTAAAATGAGAAGAGAGCTCTTCTTTTATAGGAAATGAGAAACAACGGACGATGGAGATTAAGATGAAAAAGATTTAATCAAGGGTGGGGCTTGAAAAAGGAGAAATCTATGTGCACAAATATCCTCCAATGGGAAAATAAGAGTTGACTTTTGTGTCCATATGAGACAAAAAGTGATTTTCTTCTTTTTATAAAATAAAAATAATGCTTTATTTGTGCAACTTAGAATAAGAGGAAAAGTGGGGGCTTTTTATTTATTAAAAAGGGAGGAAATTCCTTTTAAATAAATCAAGAATTTAGGATAAAATGGTTAGCCCATAGAAAATAATTGAATATATGATAGAATAGGATTTGATCAAGGAAATTGATATTGAGTTGAAAATATTGATTTAAAAATTTGATAAATTGTTGAATGGGGGCCCAAAGTCTGGGCGACCATTTTAGGGTGCATACATTTGCCCCTCTTTGACTAATGTAAGATCGATTTAGGATCACATATTGTCAAAGAATGAAGTTGAAATGTGAGATCGATTTGGGATCACAAAACAACCCAAATGTGTGTTCGACGAATGGGAACACATTAGGACAAGCATAAGCATAAGCTGATAAAGATAAGCTGAAAGACAAGACAACCACTTGTATATCTAGGTGATAATCAAGTCTCAAAATAAGAGATAAGAATCTCAAGCTGAGCTAATTGATAAGCTGAATCAAAGATTTAAGCTGATAAGTACTACCCCCTCGGGATCGAAATCAAAATTAGGTAGAGGAGAAATAGTAAATTGATAAAGATGATCAAATCACTAGAAATCATAATCACAGGTGAAGTGATAGGATAACCATTAAGCAGTGAAGATAAGTCCCAGTTTGACTAGGTTTGACTGAGAAAGATAGAGAATAAAAATGAAACCTCAGAGAGATGAAGTGAAGGAGATGGAAGACTAGAAGGTTTGAAAGAGATGGAGATGAAGATGCCCCAACAAAGATCGAAGGATCAGGCCTCAAATGGTTAGCCAACTGCGCAGAAGAAGGAAAAATTTAAAACTTGATTTTGACTATCAAAATGAACTCAGATTTTGATTTTGATCTTGAAAATAGATCCAGAACATCGAAATTAGCTAGGGGTGCAATTTTCACAAAATTCTGAGATGTTTTGAAAATCAGGTCAAAAAGTCAAAATGCTACGTTAGGTTAAAATTGAAAATGATGATAAGATTAACCCCTTGTGATGATAAGAAAAGAATGTGATGTGACATATGAGGAGCGGAAGACATGATTAAAAAGAAGAAAAAAGTGAGCGCAATTGACTGACAAGTCCATGAAAGATGAAAGGAGAGCTCTCTTCATATGCAAGATGCAAAACTAAACTAACATGAACCTAAGAATGCAAACTACGATGAAAAGTGGTTTACTTGCAAGGTTACAAAACTATTAAACTCTAATAATCATCATCAAGCATTGTTGGTATCATCGCAAGATCATACAATACACAGTAGTATGACTATGTGAATCTGAATATGATCTATTATAGATAGGTATGTGGGAATCCCACCTAGACATCAAAGACATATAGGTCAAGATGACTAGTTCAGTGAGATTTCCTAAGTTTAGTATAGAAAGATTATACTTGCATTGAGACATAAGGAAAGTCAAGATGACTATAAGCATGCACTCACAAAAGCAGTCAAGGATAATACCTTGGAGATCCTAATGTCAAGTGGAACAAGCATAGATGCTAATGATAATTAGGATCAACAAAATATACCCACAAGAAGGAAAAGCAATAAAACATGTTCACGTGCCCCCAGTCTTCTAGCTTAGCATCATTGAAAACTACTAGGGAGAGGGGTATGTGCAAGATCATGAGGGGCCAAACTATTCCCTTAAGTGGCAATGAAAAATCAGCAAATCAGGGTTAGTCAACTTGACGTGAAAATTTTAACTAGCTATGAACCGAATATCAAAAAGTTGTAACAATAGAATCTATATAAAATTGAATTTAGTTTCTAAACTACTAGGCCTTTTTTGAGAAAAAGTTAGTATGACTGGTGAAAAGTATAGATTTCAATGCAATAGTACAAAAATTTCAAGAAAAAAATAAGTAGGTGTATGTCTGACCACCTTAATCATAATCAAATAATAATATTTTATTATAAGATTTTATATATAAGTAGTAGACTCATGCCCGGATGTGACACATATTTTTTTGTAATTTTATTCTAAAAAAAAATTAATTATGAAATTTTTGTTACAACATTTTCAGAATAAAAAAATCCCATGTCTGACCACCTTAACTCATTCAAAACTTTACAAAATTCAATTTTTTTTCCTTATAGTAGGTGAAGCATAGAATGTGACGCATTTTTCGGATTTCAAAAATGTTATACCATTTGAAAGTTATAGTCATTTTTCAATCAGTATATAAATCAGCACTTTAGAGGTAGCTTAATTAGAAAATAACTAATAATTACTTATCGAATTCAAAATTTGACAGCAATTATATCGATAGAAAGCTGATAATCTCCTTAAGATACCCTTTTCATTTTATCAAATTAAGGTGAAAAAAAAGTCGTAACTCCATTGTCAAAGTTTTGAACTAACATTGCCACTTTTTGGCCCCTCATGATCTTGCACATACCCAAGAACACTCATTGAAAGAAATCATCATAGACAGCACAAAAAGAAAAATAAAGTCAATCAAGTCTCAACAAGTCGAGTGTTTAAGTGTGTGTGTGTAGGTCATAGAGTCAAACTTTGCATATCACATCTGCCAATGAGAAATATTGCATCATTCTAGACTATGGATAGGGTATCTGATAAGTGTTGAGAAACACTCAATGTTAGGGTAGCGTTGAAAAACACAGTTGGGATGGTGTTGAAAAACACAGTTTGCAAGAATGTCCTAAAAACTAATGCATCCTAGAGACCAAAGCTAACACAGTTATGCCCCTAGACATAGACAAAAACTAATTCCAAATCAAGGCAACAAGGTCAAGGCATGATGGAAAAAGGTTAAGTGTCAAGGACACATGCGAAGAAACAAGTGTGCAAAGGCTTCAAGTAGTGCATGTTTCTAGGTTTTCACCACTTGAATTTTTTATTTTTTTAAAAATTTTTTTTTGTATTTTTTGCTATCACTGCGCCTATTTCCAGGTTTTCACCAAGACACTCTTTTTTTTTGAATTTTTAAATTTTTTTGATATTTTTTCAAGACGTTATATTCTTTTTAAGATTTTTGACAATATATTATTTTTTAGAGTTTTTCAAGATCGATAAGTATGTACAAATGATGCCCCTAGACATAATGGGCAACAAACTCCCAAGCAAGATCACATCGTGTAGTCTCAATTTCTAGCAAGGTGGAGGACAAGAGGGAATAGCAAGCTAGTGGAAGAGATGGAAGACAAGAGAATGAAGGAGAATGAAGGAGAATGAAGGAAAGAAATCCTCAATGGAAAACTCCTCAAGAATACCCAAGCTAGGGAAAAAAATGTCATGCAAAGCACATTTGGACAAGCAATGAAAGACTAGCATAGGATAAGTCACAAAGGCGTAATGCAAAATGAAAGAAATAATGCATTCCAAAGAAGTAGACATGTGAAGAGGCTTCATAGCATCGCGTTTTACTCTTTTTTTTAGATCAAGACCAAAGGGGAAAAGGATAGCAAAAGGCTAGAATGAATGGAGGAAAATAAATATGAAAGCTAAACTTGAATGGAATGAAAGCAAGATCATCATAAGATAGTTCACAAGATAGCCAAATGTTCGTGTATAGGTCAACATTGTCAATATCAAAGAGAGAAGACAGAATGGATGAAATATGTAGAAAAACTACGCATGATCCCTGATTGTCAGGTTTTCATCACTGTAGTTATCCAAGAAACCACAAGGGAGTGGTTTTCACCATAAGATGAATTTATTTCTCTTTACTTTTGTTACCAAGGCACCTATTTCCAAATTTCCAGCAAGGCACATTTTCATTTTTTTTCATTTTTTTTTGTTTTCTTTTTGAATTTTTCTATTTTTTTGATTTTTTTTTAATTTTTTGGAAGAAGGCAAGTTTTTTAGATAATGCTTCTTGAAAGGATAAACCATGATATGCCAAGGATTCAAAATGATATGCTCAAAGATGCTGAGAGGGAAAGGAAGATGAAAGGGAAAAATGGAGGATAAAGTATTATGTAAAGCGAGGTTGGAAGATAGGAGGAATAGGAAAATGAAAAAAAATGATAGAAGATAGATGGATAATGAATGGAAGGATCATGAAAGGGTAGATGGAAAGGAAGGCAAGATAGACATCAACACACACCTTGAAGGGTGGCGAGAGGATGGAGGAAATATGAATGAAGGAATACGAGAAGGAATATGGTGAATGTTTAGTAGAGGTTGTGGTTCAGGTGGATGGAATACAAGAATGTTTTTGGAAAAAGATGAGGCGAAAGCCTTTGGAAGCTTGAATGTCAACTTCACTTTTTGTTCGATATTAGAATCTTTCAAGAGAGACTTTGGAATCCATATAGCCTTAGGCTTTTCATTTCTTTTTGATGATTTAGAGAGAATATCTTCAATGATGGATTTTGGAACCCATACTTGTCTTGTAGTTTTTTTCTTAGATATCTCTTTTGACTTTATGCCTCCATGTTGATTAGAGGAGACATGGTGAACTTTTTTTTATGGATTCTTGTATTGCTTCTTTTTCATGTATTGAACATTCAAGTTACTTCCAAAAGACTTGGGAATTGTGGAAGAAGAAGGAGGATATGACTGGTTTGGATGGGTGGGTGGATGAAAAGGATTCAAGGGTATGCATCTATGTTGATCTTGAGGAAAGATAGGAGATGGAGGGACATAAGGACCCAAGATGGATGAATAATTAGGAGAGTTAGGAGGGGAAAGTGAAGGGACATAAGGGCCCAAGATAGAAGGAAGACGTGAAGCCCTGAGTATTGATAAAGGAGATCCAAGGATGGACGTGGAAGATGCAAAAGGATAATCAATAAGTTCATCAGCATCTATATAACAACCAAGGATATCAGCATCTTTAGAGTGATCATAGGATTTGAAATAGGACCATGAACATCTTGAATAGGAGAAACTTCTTCAATAGGATTATTCAGAGTTTTCAAAGACTTAGGAAGAGTAGAAAATGGAAGCAAACATGGAATAGTAGAACAAGAAGATGGAAGGCTTTGATCTTGAGAAGTTACTTTGGATAGCATAAGTGCGTCATTTTTTTCTTGATTTTCAATAGGCTTAACATTAGAAGTAACAACACTATTTTCAATAACCTTAATGGAAGTATCAACTTTGGAAAGTGCAAGTGTAGTAAGGTTATTTGATTGTCAATAAGCTCAAAGGTGTAAGTAGTAGTTTGATCTTGCTTAGGAGAAGAGTTAAGACATGGTGGAATAAATGGGTAAGGGCGTAAAGGATCGAAAGAACCATAAAACCGATGAGAGATATTATGAACATGATTGGATGACATGGAGGGTTCTTGATCTTGATATTTCTTTATGTTATTTTATTTATCATTTTTAGAGTCCTCTTGACATGGATCCACTTCTAAGGACAAGGAAGTAGGTTGGAGTTGTATGGAAGACTTTGGAAGAGATGGTGAAGGACTATCTGAAGTGGGCATTATAGCGTATAAAGGCTTAAGCTCTTTAGGTTTAGCATTATTGAAAGTATTTGCAGCCAAGTGAAGGTTAGCATGAGTTTCTTTAAGAGGTATCTCTTGAGGATAACTATAGGGAACTGCATGAAAAGCATTAGGATCTTTGTTGGATGAAGGATTTGTGAAAGGTTTGAAAGGCTCAAAAGATTTAGGAAATGTATGGGTATTGGAGGAAGTAGAGGATGGAAGGGAACCATCACAAGACAAAGATCCATGATTAACATGATCTTTCTCAAGAGTGTAATCCTTATTTTCAGCATGAGAGTTCTTAGAGGAGAAATGCTCATAGTATCTCCATTTATAATCAACACAGAAAGCTTTCTCTTCCTCAATAAAAGTAGATGTATCATATTGTTCACAACAAGCATCATAGTCTCTTTCAAAATCAGAGTCATATGGATCACCATCATGATCTATCCAACAGGATGACCCATTTCCAGTAAGCACAAGCACATGACTAGGACTCTTAGGAATATAGGTGTCATAGGTATCACTACATTGTCCATCATCATAGTCATCATAGTCATCAAAGATGGTTGTGTCACTCTTCATGGAAGAGGTATCACAAGGGCTATCATATTGCTCATCATGGTATGTCTTGAGACGAGGAATAAGACTCTTAGGAGAAGTAGAAGAGGAACAAGATTGTGAAGAAGAGGAAAGTGAAGATCCTATGGAGGAGGAAGACTTGGATAATGAAGAATGTGAATAATGTCTAGAAGAGCTATGGTGAGACTTGGAAGATGATGAAGAATGTTTGGAAGAAGGAGGTCATGACCATGATCATGTCTATGATCCTAGAAAAGGCGTTTGATTTAATCAATTTTTCTTTTATTTTTGCCTTAAATTTGTCACCCATGAGATATATAGAATGACTATTGGAGGAATAAAAATTTACAAATTGAGTAATGAGTTCAAGATCATCTATTTTCAAGAGAGGTTCCATAACAAGATAGTTGAAATTCATGGTTCTAGAAGAGGAGGAATCAAGCATGAAAGAAATGAATAGATGAATAGAAGAAAGTAGACTAGATAATAAGAGGAAAAGAATCAAGAAGGCATGAGGAGTTTATGAAGAAGAGGAAGAAGCATGAAGGAGAAAAAAAATGAGAGACTGGGAAGACATGGGAGATGTGGAAAAAAGAAGACCAAGAGTCATTTTGTGCAAATTGATACCATTTATGGTCATTTGGATATTGAGCAACATGTCACAGTACCTAAGATCAGACCTAGACTGACCAAGGAAGACTGGAAGATGACACAAATCAATTTCGAATGACAGACAACAATGAGACCACAAAATGACTTGTCCAATAGTTCTCAGTACAACAAGATGATACAATGTAGCAGGATGATGTTTCGCACGCAACGGTACAACAGTTTCCAAGCATCTTGTGCGATGTTTTCTAGGCAAGTGGTGTGATAGTTGTGCAGCAACGAACTATCGCATGATAAATCTTAGTACAGTGTGCGATGGTATTTTAGGGTCGTACGATCTTTGACTAGTGAATGTAAAAATTTCAGTATTAAAGGGCAATTTGGTCAATGTTTCAGTTTGATGGTTCGATTTTCAATTTCAAACATAGTGACAATAGTAAATAGATAGGTTTGCAAATAGTAGGTGACCAAACATGTCATAAAACACTTGCAAAAGGGCAAAAGCAACCTTTCCAAGATAAGAAATTATGAAATTAAAGCAATAAAATCCTATGAATGCTACCGTGATGTTTGATATGGGCAAGTGCACAAAGATGGGAGACCAAAAAGTTACCACTTCTCTTTTTCACCCCCATCACACATAGTGTGCATGCACTAAAGGGCATGCGCCCTATGGCTTGGGCAATGCAAAACAAAGCGTGTGCGCCAAATAGGGCACACGCCAAATAGGGCATGCAGCAATAGGGCGCACACACTTTGTAAAATGCCAAAAATTTCACCCTCGTGTGCTATGAAAATCATAAATTTACATAGGGTGTGTGCCCTTAGGGCGTACGCCCTATGCAAGATATAGATTTATATAGTGAGAGAGAGGGAGGTTAATTTATACAAATATAACATTTATACTTTAAGTTATATTTGTATAAATTATAAAATATAATGCTTTCAGGATGTTTGGATAGTTCTAGCTTCATAGGAGTTAACATGCAGATTCTAGATTTGAAAAATTCCAGACTTAGCCAAATTTCAGATTCAGCAAGCCTTCAGCAGGGTTACCTCCCAAAATCCATCATGGATTTCTAGAGGTCAAACTAAATCTGGCTAAAGGATTCCCAAAGGGTTTTAACTTGTTTTATCACAAATCACTTGGTTTCGACCCCATCTCTATGACAGACTTAGCTTATGTCTCACCCAAATCTCTCTCTCTCTCTCTCTCTCACACACACACACACACACAAAGACACAAAAATATCACCCTCTCCTCTCTCTCTCATCACCCTCTCCTCTCTCTCTCTCATCACCCTCTCTCTCCTTATCTACTCTCTCTCTCTCTCTCTCTCTCCTCTCTCTCTCATCTCTCTCTCTCTCTCTCTCTCTCTCTCTCTCTCTCTCTCTCTCTCTCTCTCTCTCTCTCTCTCTCTCTCTCTCTCTCTTCTCACACCACCCTCTCTCTCTCCTATCTCTCTCTTCTCTCTCTCTCTCTCTCTCACTTTCTCTCTCTCTCTCTCTCTCTCTCTCTCTCTCTCTCCTCTCTCTCTCTCTCTCTCTCTCTCTCTCTCTCTCTCTCTCTCTCTCTCTCTCTCCCTTATCTAATATGTCTCTCTCAGTACTCTCTCTCTCTATCACCATCTCTCTCTCTCTCTCCTCACATCACCCTCTATCTCTATCTCTCTCTTCTCACATCAACCTCTCTCTCTCTCCCTTATCTCTCTCTCTCCAGAGTGAGAGGGAGAGGGAGAGAGAGATGGTGAGAGAGAGAGAGAGGGTAATGAAAGAGATTAGATAAGGGGGAGAGATAGGATGATGTGAGAAGAGTGAGAGAGAGTAATTACCCTCTCTCTCTCAACCTTATCTACTCTCTCTCTTTCATTACCCTCTATCTCTCTCTCACATCACCCTCTCTTTCTCTTGTCACATCTCTCTCTCTCCCTTATCTACTCTCTCTCTTCCATTACCTCTCTCTCTCTTGCTCTGGAGAGAGAGAGAGAGTGAGATAAGGGAGAGAGAGAGTAATGAAAGAGAGAGAGAGTAGATAAGGGGGAGAGAGAGGGTGATGCGAGGAGAGAGAGAGTAGATACAGGGGGAGAGAGAGGGTGATGTGAGGGGAGAGAGAGAGAGAGGTAGAGAAAGTAGATAAGGGGGGAGAGAGAGAGTAATGAAAGAGAGAGAGTGGATAAGGGGGAGAGAGAGTGTTATGTGAGGAGAGGAGAGAAGGGATGGAGAGAGAGAGTTTGACAAAAGGGAGGGAGATAGAGTGAGAGAGTAAGGGAGAGAGAGATAGAGAGAGGGTAATGAAAGAGAGAGAGTAGATAAGGGGGAGAGAAAGAGGGTGATGTGATTAGAGAGGGAGAGAGAGAGTATGGGAGAGGGAGAGGAAGAGGGAGAGACAAAGTATGGGAGAGAGAGAGAGAGTATGGGAGAGCGAGAGGGATAGAGTTTGGAGAGAGAGAGAGAGTAATGGGAGAGGGAGAGGGAGAGGGTGAGAGAGAGATTATGGGAGAGGAGAGAGAGAGAGAGAGATAAGGGAGAGGGAGAGAGGGAGAGGGTAATGAAA